>OX123198.2:68108199-68458199 GCA_944739405.2 Euclidia mi | reverse complement strand
CTAACCTAACCTAACCTAACCTAACCTAACCTAACCTAACCTAACCTAACCTAACCTAACCTAACCTAACCTAACCTAACCTAACCTAACCTAACCTAACCTAACCTAACCTAACCTAACCTAACCTAACCTAACCTAACCTAACCTAACCTAACCTAACCTAACCTAACCTAACCTAACCTAACCTAACCTAACCTAACCTAACCTAACCTAACCTAACCTAACCTAACCTAACCTAACCTAACCTAACCTAACCTAACCTAACCTAACCTAACCTAACCTAACCTAACCTAACCTAACCTAACCTAACCTAACCTAACCTAACCTAACCTAACCTAACCTAACCTAACCTAACCTAACCTAACCTAACCTAACCTAACCTAACCTAACCTAACCTAACCTAACCTAACCTAACCTAACCTAACCTAACCTAACCTAACCTAACCTAACCTAACCTAACCTAACCTAACCTAACCTAACCTAACCTAACCTAACCTAACCTAACCTAACCTAACCTAACCTAACCTAACCTAACCTAACCTAACCTAACCTAACCTAACCTAACCTAACCTAACCTAACCTAACCTAACCTAACCTAACCTAACCTAACCTAACCTAACCTAACCTAACCTAACCTAACCTAACCTAACCTAACCTAACCTAACCTAACCTAACCTAACCTAACCTAACCTAACCTAACCTAACCTAACCTAACCTAACCTAACCTAACCTAACCTAACCTAACCTAACCTAACCTAACCTAACCTAACCTAACCTAACCTAACCTAACCTAACCTAACCTAACCTAACCTAACCTAACCTAACCTAACCTAACCTAACCTAACCTAACCTAACCTAACCTAACCTAACCTAACCTAACCTAACCTAACCTAACCTAACCTAACCTAACCTAACCTAACCTAACCTAACCTAACCTAACCTAACCTAACCTAACCTAACCTAACCTAACCTAACCTAACCTAACCTAACCTAACCTAACCTAACCTAACCTAACCTAACCTAACCTAACCTAACCTAACCTAACCTAACCTAACCTAACCTAACCTAACCTAACCTAACCTAACCTAACCTAACCTAACCTAACCTAACCTAACCTAACCTAACCTAACCTAACCTAACCTAACCTAACCTAACCTAACCTAACCTAACCTAACCTAACCTAACCTAACCTAACCTAACCTAACCTAACCTAACCTAACCTAACCTAACCTAACCTAACCTAACCTAACCTAACCTAACCTAACCTAACCTAACCTAACCTAACCTAACCTAACCTAACCTAACCTAACCTAACCTAACCTAACCTAACCTAACCTAACCTAACCTAACCTAACCTAACCTAACCTAACCTAACCTAACCTAACCTAACCTAACCTAACCTAACCTAACCTAACCTAACCTAACCTAACCTAACCTAACCTAACCTAACCTAACCTAACCTAACCTAACCTAACCTAACCTAACCTAACCTAACCTAACCTAACCTAACCTAACCTAACCTAACCTAACCTAACCTAACCTAACCTAACCTAACCTAACCTAACCTAACCTAACCTAACCTAACCTAACCTAACCTAACCTAACCTAACCTAACCTAACCTAACCTAACCTAACCTAACCTAACCTAACCTAACCTAACCTAACCTAACCTAACCTAACCTAACCTAACCTAACCTAACCTAACCTAACCTAACCTAACCTAACCTAACCTAACCTAACCTAACCTAACCTAACCTAACCTAACCTAACCTAACCTAACCTAACCTAACCTAACCTAACCTAACCTAACCTAACCTAACCTAACCTAACCTAACCTAACCTAACCTAACCTAACCTAACCTAACCTAACCTAACCTAACCTAACCTAACCTAACCTAACCTAACCTAACCTAACCTAACCTAACCTAACCTAACCTAACCTAACCTAACCTAACCTAACCTAACCTAACCTAACCTAACCTAACCTAACCTAACCTAACCTAACCTAACCTAACCTAACCTAACCTAACCTAACCTAACCTAACCTAACCTAACCTAACCTAACCTAACCTAACCTAACCTAACCTAACCTAACCTAACCTAACCTAACCTAACCTAACCTAACCTAACCTAACCTAACCTAACCTAACCTAACCTAACCTAACCTAACCTAACCTAACCTAACCTAACCTAACCTAACCTAACCTAACCTAACCTAACCTAACCTAACCTAACCTAACCTAACCTAACCTAACCTAACCTAACCTAACCTAACCTAACCTAACCTAACCTAACCTAACCTAACCTAACCTAACCTAACCTAACCTAACCTAACCTAACCTAACCTAACCTAACCTAACCTAACCTAACCTAACCTAACCTAACCTAACCTAACCTAACCTAACCTAACCTAACCTAACCTAACCTAACCTAACCTAACCTAACCTAACCTAACCTAACCTAACCTAACCTAACCTAACCTAACCTAACCTAACCTAACCTAACCTAACCTAACCTAACCTAACCTAACCTAACCTAACCTAACCTAACCTAACCTAACCTAACCTAACCTAACCTAACCTAACCTAACCTAACCTAACCTAACCTAACCTAACCTAACCTAACCTAACCTAACCTAACCTAACCTAACCTAACCTAACCTAACCTAACCTAACCTAACCTAACCTAACCTAACCTAACCTAACCTAACCTAACCTAACCTAACCTAACCTAACCTAACCTAACCTAACCTAACCTAACCTAACCTAACCTAACCTAACCTAACCTAACCTAACCTAACCTAACCTAACCTAACCTAACCTAACCTAACCTAACCTAACCTAACCTAACCTAACCTAACCTAACCTAACCTAACCTAACCTAACCTAACCTAACCTAACCTAACCTAACCTAACCTAACCTAACCTAACCTAACCTAACCTAACCTAACCTAACCTAACCTAACCTAACCTAACCTAACCTAACCTAACCTAACCTAACCTAACCTAACCTAACCTAACCTAACCTAACCTAACCTAACCTAACCTAACCTAACCTAACCTAACCTAACCTAACCTAACCTAACCTAACCTAACCTAACCTAACCTAACCTAACCTAACCTAACCTAACCTAACCTAACCTAACCTAACCTAACCTAACCTAACCTAACCTAACCTAACCTAACCTAACCTAACCTAACCTAACCTAACCTAACCTAACCTAACCTAACCTAACCTAACCTAACCTAACCTAACCTAACCTAACCTAACCTAACCTAACCTAACCTAACCTAACCTAACCTAACCTAACCTAACCTAACCTAACCTAACCTAACCTAACCTAACCTAACCTAACCTAACCTAACCTAACCTAACCTAACCTAACCTAACCTAACCTAACCTAACCTAACCTAACCTAACCTAACCTAACCTAACCTAACCTAACCTAACCTAACCTAACCTAACCTAACCTAACCTAACCTAACCTAACCTAACCTAACCTAACCTAACCTAACCTAACCTAACCTAACCTAACCTAACCTAACCTAACCTAACCTAACCTAACCTAACCTAACCTAACCTAACCTAACCTAACCTAACCTAACCTAACCTAACCTAACCTAACCTAACCTAACCTAACCTAACCTAACCTAACCTAACCTAACCTAACCTAACCTAACCTAACCTAACCTAACCTAACCTAACCTAACCTAACCTAACCTAACCTAACCTAACCTAACCTAACCTAACCTTCCCGGATGCGGTGGCTGCGTACACGACGATTAGGAAACTCAGCCTGGACGGGATCACAACACAGGCGTTGACGGGGCACGGTGGATTCTCAGAATACTTGACTCGCTTCAAGTGTAAGGAGAATCCATCGTGCGTTTGTGATCCCGCCCAGGTTGAAACGGTTGAGCACATTTTGTTTTGCTGCCCTGTTCATGCTGTGGATCGCGAGAACCTAAAGCAGGCACTGGGGGTAGAGATCACCCGGTATACTGTAGGGAAAATTATTGTTGGTAAGGAGAGGGACAAGCTTGTAAGGTTTCTACAAAAAGTTGTGAAAGATGTCAATAAAAGAAATAGCTAAAGAAAGTTATGCACAAATTATAGTTGCATCTATAATGTATGTACATAAACATAAATAATATAGTTTAAGAAATAATGTTAAGAGTAGTACTAATAAGCTTCCCTAAGAATGGAAATGTATAGTATAAGGAAATTAGAAAATAAGAAAAGATGTAAATTTAGTAGTATAAGGTGGTAAATGTAAAAGAAAAGTCGACAGGAAATAAGATAAAGATGTTAAAATAAAAATAAAAATGGAAAATAAATAAAAACAACACCCCTACACCCTCCCTCCTGTGAACATGTTTATGTAGATATAAGAATAAAATTACAATTAAGACGTAGAGATTAGGTAACATGGGTATCCCCCCAAAACGGGAAAGAGAGATGACGAATGCTAGAAAGAATCAGTATGAAGTATGAAAGTGCGAGAGGAATACGAGCGAGAACTGGAATGATAAAGAGAATTAGGAGAAGAATAGGCGCCGAATTAACGCGGCGGTAGGAGAAAAAAAAAAAAAAAAAAAAAAAAAAAAAAAAAAAAAAAAAAAAAAAAACCTAACCTAACCTAACCTAACCTAACCTAACCTAACCTAACCTAACCTAACCTAACCTAACCTAACCTAACCTAACCTAACCTAACCTAACCTAACCTAACCTAACCTAACCTAACCTAACCTAACCTAACCTAACCTAACCTAACCTAACCTAACCTAACCTAACCTAACCTAACCTAACCTAACCTAACCTAACCTAACCTAACCTAACCTAACCTAACCTAACCTAACCTAACCTAACCTAACCTAACCTAACCTAACCTAACCTAACCTAACCTAACCTAACCTAACCTAACCTAACCTAACCTAACCTAACCTAACCTAACCTAACCTAACCTAACCTAACCTAACCTAACCTAACCTAACCTAACCTAACCTAACCTAACCTAACCTAACCTAACCTAACCTAACCTAACCTAACCTAACCTAACCTAACCTAACCTAACCTAACCTAACCTAACCTAACCTAACCTAACCTAACCTAACCTAACCTAACCTAACCTAACCTAACCTAACCTAACCTAACCTAACCTAACCTAACCTAACCTAACCTAACCTAACCTAACCTAACCTAACCTAACCTAACCTAACCTAACCTAACCTAACCTAACCTAACCTAACCTAACCTAACCTAACCTAACCTAACCTAACCTAACCTAACCTAACCTAACCTAACCTAACCTAACCTAACCTAACCTAACCTAACCTAACCTAACCTAACCTAACCTAACCTAACCTAACCTAACCTAACCTAACCTAACCTAACCTAACCTAACCTAACCTAACCTAACCTAACCTAACCTAACCTAACCTAACCTAACCTAACCTAACCTAACCTAACCTAACCTAACCTAACCTAACCTAACCTAACCTAACCTAACCTAACCTAACCTAACCTAACCTAACCTAACCTAACCTAACCTAACCTAACCTAACCTAACCTAACCTAACCTAACCTAACCTAACCTAACCTAACCTAACCTAACCTAACCTAACCTAACCTAACCTAACCTAACCTAACCTAACCTAACCTAACCTAACCTAACCTAACCTAACCTAACCTAACCTAACCTAACCTAACCTAACCTAACCTAACCTAACCTAACCTAACCTAACCTAACCTAACCTAACCTAACCTAACCTAACCTAACCTAACCTAACCTAACCTAACCTAACCTAACCTAACCTAACCTAACCTAACCTAACCTAACCTAACCTAACCTAACCTAACCTAACCTAACCTAACCTAACCTAACCTAACCTAACCTAACCTAACCTAACCTAACCTAACCTAACCTAACCTAACCTAACCTAACCTTCCCGGATGCGGTGGCTGCGTACACGACGATTAGGAAACTCAGCCTGGACGGGATCACAACACAGGCGTTGACGGGGCACGGTGGATTCTCAGAATACTTGACTCGCTTCAAGTGTAAGGAGAATCCATCGTGCGTTTGTGATCCCGCCCAGGTTGAAACGGTTGAGCACATTTTGTTTTGCTGCCCTGTTCATGCTGTGGATCGCGAGAACCTAAAGCAGGCACTGGGGGTAGAGATCACCCGGTATACTGTAGGGAAAATTATTGTTGGTAAGGAGAGGGACAAGCTTGTAAGGTTTCTACAAAAAGTTGTGAAAGATGTCAATAAAAGAAATAGCTAAAGAAAGTTATGCACAAATTATAGTTGCATCTATAATGTATGTACATAAACATAAATAATATAGTTTAAGAAATAATGTTAAGAGTAGTACTAATAAGCTTCCCTAAGAATGGAAATGTATAGTATAAGGAAATTAGAAAATAAGAAAAGATGTAAATTTAGTAGTATAAGGTGGTAAATGTAAAAGAAAAGTCGACAGGAAATAAGATAAAGATGTTAAAATAAAAATAAAAATGGAAAATAAATAAAAACAACACCCCTACACCCTCCCTCCTGTGAACATGTTTATGTAGATATAAGAATAAAATTACAATTAAGACGTAGAGATTAGGTAACATGGGTATCCCCCCAAAACGGGAAAGAGAGATGACGAATGCTAGAAAGAATCAGTATGAAGTATGAAAGTGCGAGAGGAATACGAGCGAGAACTGGAATGATAAAGAGAATTAGGAGAAGAATAGGCGCCGAATTAACGCGGCGGTAGGAGAAAAAAAAAAAAAAAAAAAAAAAAAAAAAAAAAAAAAAAAAAAAAAAACCTAACCTAACCTAACCTAACCTAACCTAACCTAACCTAACCTAACCTAACCTAACCTAACCTAACCTAACCTAACCTAACCTAACCTAACCTAACCTAACCTAACCTAACCTAACCTAACCTAACCTAACCTAACCTAACCTAACCTAACCTAACCTAACCTAACCTAACCTAACCTAACCTAACCTAACCTAACCTAACCTAACCTAACCTAACCTAACCTAACCTAACCTAACCTAACCTAACCTAACCTAACCTAACCTAACCTAACCTAACCTAACCTAACCTAACCTAACCTAACCTAACCTAACCTAACCTAACCTAACCTAACCTAACCTAACCTAACCTAACCTAACCTAACCTAACCTAACCTAACCTAACCTAACCTAACCTAACCTAACCTAACCTAACCTAACCTAACCTAACCTAACCTAACCTAACCTAACCTAACCTAACCTAACCTAACCTAACCTAACCTAACCTAACCTAACCTAACCTAACCTAACCTAACCTAACCTAACCTAACCTAACCTAACCTAACCTAACCTAACCTAACCTAACCTAACCTAACCTAACCTAACCTAACCTAACCTAACCTAACCTAACCTAACCTAACCTAACCTAACCTAACCTAACCTAACCTAACCTAACCTAACCTAACCTAACCTAACCTAACCTAACCTAACCTAACCTAACCTAACCTAACCTAACCTAACCTAACCTAACCTAACCTAACCTAACCTAACCTAACCTAACCTAACCTAACCTAACCTAACCTAACCTAACCTAACCTAACCTAACCTAACCTAACCTAACCTAACCTAACCTAACCTAACCTAACCTAACCTAACCTAACCTAACCTAACCTAACCTAACCTAACCTAACCTAACCTAACCTAACCTAACCTAACCTAACCTAACCTAACCTAACCTAACCTAACCTAACCTAACCTAACCTAACCTAACCTAACCTAACCTAACCTAACCTAACCTAACCTAACCTAACCTAACCTAACCTAACCTAACCTAACCTAACCTAACCTAACCTAACCTAACCTAACCTAACCTAACCTAACCTAACCTAACCTAACCTAACCCCACACGGCTGTCGACCGCGCCCCTGACAGCCACGAAAATACCTAGCTCCGCGTTAAAAAATTTTATAACTTTGGACATTGTGCAGATAGAGACTAGTGCGATACGTCAAAAGTTGCGCGATCGCGGCGCGCACAAGTGTAATAAAGTGAAAAGTTGGATCGCAGTGACACAAAAAAGTTATTGTTGAAAAACTCAATTTTTGGTTTTATAACCTATAAACAAAGTGACGAAATTATCAGTTTTTGAGTGATATCTTTTAAAAACGATCGACGACCCCTAAATTTTCTTGTGCATTCGGGAGGGGGCAACTTGCCCGCAGCTGCTGCCACCATCAAAAGCCCGGTTCACCCACGGGTTTTCCCGGAAAAAGGAAAAACAAGTTTGCCACGTGGGTGGAAAAAACGTGAAGGAGTGGAGCAGCGCCTACCAAATTTTGGCAAGTTATTGAACTGTATTTACGTAGCCAGGAGGCAACTTGGAAAAAATTTTCCGGCTAACGGAAATTTTTTTATTGGCTTTTGAAAATTCAAACTTTGGCAAGCTGCAGAAGACGAACCGGGCGGAGTTTCAGATTTCTGAAAGTGCCAGCCTTTGCGCGCTAGCGGACACTCTACATCGCCGAAGTTTTGGATTTTTTAGTTGGTTAATTTAGATTTTATAATTAAAAAACTAAAAATTTGTGTTTTTTAAAAAATTTAGGTACTAGATTTCAAAAATTTTTGTGTTTTTATTTAGGGGCAGTTGCGGCATCATTTTATGTGTTTTTTGAAATTTTTTCCAGATTTTTGCGACCACCGGTCGCAAAGTTATCGATTTTTGAGTGAATTTTCAATTTAATTCAGAAAATAATACATTTATTCGAAATTTTATAGTTTTAAGTTGTTTATAACACCCTTTTCTATCGGTCGAAGCCCAAACCCTGGGCAAATACGGCCCAAATTGACGAATTTGGACTTCGGCCGCCATTTTAGTTAATTTATTAATTTTGGTTAATCTTAAATAACTTGCGAACCGCTGGTCGCAGAAATCTGGAATTTCGACTGCTGTGTGTAGTTTTAAGTTAGGTTTAAGAAAATTGCTTTTTCAGGCGTTTTCAGGCCTGAAAAATTTCAGGCTCCAAAAACATCCTCGGCTGATAGTCCAGCTCAAGCCGAGCATCAGAGTGAAAATCCGGACTTTCTAGGCCGATTGGTTGCGGAGATATAGCCTGCCAAACACAGCGTTTGACAGCTGGGCGGCCATTTTGTTTTTCTTTAAGACGGCATATCTCCGAAACTATTGGTCGTGGGAGGTCGGGGTTTTCACTGAGATAATTGGGAGATATAGCTCTACTAAGCTTCCAATTTTCAGGAGAATTGGAGCCTGAAATTTTCAGGTTCCTGAAAGTGGGTCCAGTGGACAGGGCAGGTTGCGCCGAGTACGCCGAGCCCAAACTCGACGGTTCGCGGCCTCTCCGTCACGGAGCTACAACACCCTAAAAAGGGTCTTTGACAGCTCGGCCGCCATCTTGGAAAACTTTGAAAGGCCATAGCTCCGAGACGGGTGGACTTAGGAGCTCCGGGTTTGCGCTCGGGGTCTCGGTGGAACACCATCCACGCGCCCAGATACGTTTCAGGCGTTTTCAGGGACAAGAAATTTTCGGTCCTGAAACCTGAAAATCCTGATAGATCTTGCCAAGCCCTCTCAGAAAAACCCAAACACGGTGTAGCTAAGAGGTATAGTTCGGGAGATACGGGGCATTAACTATCGGTTAATTAATTAATTAATTGATTAACCGAAAACTTGAAGCGCCGTATCTCTGGAACCCCTGGGGTTAGGAGGGCCGTGTTTGGTGTTGCCTGAACGGGCTCGACGAGCTCTACAGGATAGGGTCATCCTCTCGACTCTAGGTAGAGTCGCGAGGAAGTTTTGGTGTAGGGGCCGGGTTTCTTGCCCCTGAACGCCCAGTTTTAGCTAGGACGCCCATATTGAGCCAGACTTTCTGTCTGCGAGACGGTAGAGTCAGTGACTCTACCTGACAAAACATTTTTGACATCTATTTTTGTCTTAGTATAAGACTATAGACACAGCCTTTTGGCTACTTATAAATAAAGACTGGTCCAAGGGACATTAACGGCCCCCTATTGGGCGAATTTTATTATTATTATTTTATATTTTGTATTTTGTGTGTATTTTGTTTTTTGTTTTTGTATATTCTGTGTGCTGACTGTTCCTTTTTTGGGATCTTTGACCACACGACAGCCTTATTGGGCAAAACAATTTGACAAAACAGGGACGTATCCTTTATTTTACAACTTTTACAAGTTGTCCCTGTCCTCCTACCGTAGCTAGGATGAACTCCATGTTCCGGACTCCCGACCGGCGGACAAGCACGGACAGGGCGGTGTCCAAGACACCTGAGAAGATAGTCGACAAGCCCTCCGTTCGCCGCAGCATTGACAAGATAGAGGGGAGCCTACCTAGGACCGGCTCTGCCTCCCCCACCAATACCACCAGCACCACCACTACTACAGCCACTACCATCACCATAGCCTCTGGCACTGGTAAACAGGCCGGCCCAGCCCCGAAGATAAGTAAGGCCACAACTTCGGAAAAGCCAGTAACATCGAAGGCAATATCTTCGGAGCAGACATCTCCCCGCAAGACGTACCTGAGTCGCACGACGGAGGCGGCAGCGTGCGTCTCAAGAGCAAGGGGACAGTTGGAGCTTTCGAAGAATACTAAGAGGGAGATTGTGGAGGCGGTAAAAAAGGCCGTTGACAGACTAAATGTACTGGTGAGGGAAGCGGAGGCGGAGTTAAAGGAGCTGCGCCGTACTAAGACGGATAAGGAACCGAGCATACCAGCTGTTGGAGCGCCTAAGCCAGCAATTATAACAGTACCCAAAATCACAGCAGCCACAAATATCGAAAGCAAGTTGGAGCAGCACACCCAGATGCTGCTCGAAAACGGCAAGAAGCTCGATGCCCTTCAGGAATCACTTCGCGCTATGGCGACAGAGAAGCCCGAAACCGAGAAACCATCGTATGCGGAGGTAGCCGAGCGCCGGGCCCCTAAAAGGAACACCCTCCACTCCATAGTGGTCGCCTCGACAAACGAGGAGGAGTCTGGGGAGGAGGTGATGGAGAGGGTCCGGAAAGCGGTCGATGCCAAAGAGGGTTGGGTGAGGGTTGAGCGCATCAGGAAGGGCAAAGATCGAAAGATCATAATGGGCGTGGGTACGGAGGAAGAAAGGCGCAAACTGAAGGATAGGCTGGCAGAGAGGGCAGGAGACCTCACTGTCGAGGAGGTGAAGAACAAGGACCCGATGCTGGTTCTTAAGGATGTCCTGAAGATAAACTCCGACGAGGATATTCTGAAGGCCCTTAGGAACCAGAATCGGGACGTTTTCCACGGCCTCGACGGTGGGGAAACCAGGGCCACAGTGAAGTTTAGAAGAAGAGCACGAAACGCACTCACTGAGCACGTTGTGATCGGTGTATCGCCAACGGTATGGCAACGGGTGACACAAAAAGGTCACGTCCACATAGACCTTCAACGTGTCCGGGCAGAAGACCAGAGCCCCTTGGTCCAGTGCACCCGTTGCTTGGGCTACGGCCACGGACGCAGGTTCTGCAGGGAGGCGGCGGACAGCTGCAGCCACTGCGGAGGCCCACACTTGAGAGCGGAATGCCCAGAACGGCTGGCTGGAGAGCCGCCTTGCTGCAGAAACTGTAAAAAGGTTGGATTGGCGAACACTGAGCACAATGCGTTCAGTGACACATGTTGGGTTAGGAAAAAATGGGATAAATTAGCTAGGGACTCGGTTGCGTACTGCTGAAGGCACTCCAGTCTCCCCCCTTACTCCCGCCGCGTATATCTTCGGCCAGGCCAACCTCCAACGAAAAAAGCTAGCAACTGACGAGATGCTTCAGGAAGGCGATAGGCGACATTTTACTGCGGCCTTATTACAGGAGCCGTATGTCGGCGGAAGTAGACGGATGAAAAACTACAGCGGAGTTAGGGTCTTCCAGAACGCCGTATTAGGGGAGGGTACTGTCAAGGCGGCAATTGTCGTCTTCAATAAAGACGTTAGAGTCAAACAGTACCCAGAACTCACCACAAATAACATCGTCGTGGTGGGGATCCAAACCGGCGCCTGGGAGGTCACGCTGGCATCCGTCTACTTCGAGCCGGACAAGCCGCTTGAACCGTACCTGGAGCATCTCAAAAAAGTGAAGCTCAAACTCGGCACTAAGCCGTTAATCGTTGGAGGGGACGTCAACGCTCGGAGCACGTGGTGGGGCAGTGCCGCCACGGATGCGAGAGGGGAGGAGGTCGTTGGGGCTCTCGGGGAGCTCGACCTCCATGTACTCAACTCCGGAAACACGCCGACCTTCGACACCACCAGAGGAGACCGACGGATCAGCAGTTTTATCGACATCACAGCGGGGACTTCCGACATCCTAGGGCGAGTCGGCGGATGGAGCGTGGATGAAGACATGGTGAGCTCCGACCACAACGGCATTGTATTCAAAATTTATTTGCAAAAATCGAAGGGAATAGAGATTAAAAGAACGACCAGGATATATAACACAAAAAAGGCCAATTGGCCACAGTTTTATGGAAAACTCGGCCAATTGGCCACAGAACAAAATTTAACAGAACAAGAATTTGAAAATGTAAATAGTAACACAGAATTGGACAATATAGTAGACAATTATACCAAAATTATTAAAGAAGCTTGCTTGGCATCAATGCCAAGCAAAAAGAATTCATCAAAAATTACATTGCCGTGGTGGTCGGAAGAGCTCACCGTGTTGAAAAGAGAAGTCTCCCGCAGGAGAAGGAGAATTCGAAACGCTGCACCGGTCAGGTTGTCGAAGGTCCTGAGAGAGTACTGGGAAAAGAAAGAGGAGTACCAGAGGGAAGCGTCGAGGGCCCAAACGGAAAGCTGGAAGGCCTTCTGCAGTAGGCAAGACCGAGAGGGGGTATGGGAGGGGATATACCGGGTGATCGGGAGAACAAGGGAGAGGTTGGAGGACTCACTGCTGGTTAGGGACGGTCGTACCTTGAGGGAGAAGGATTCCGCCAAATATTTGGCGGAATCCTTCTACCAAGAGGACGACCCCGGTTCGGACAACGCGTACCATAGCCGAATTAGAGCCGAAGCTAAATTCGCGGAACAAGGTGGGCCTTGTGACCCGCCATTTACGTTGCATGAGCTAAAGGCGGCCAGTGAGTCCTTCAACCCCAAGAAGGCCCCGGGAGTGGACGGCCTCACAGCCGACATATGCAGCCGGGCCATCGCCAACTCGCCACGGACTTTCCTGGCTCTCGCAAACAAGTGCCTCCAACTCCGGTATTTTCCCAGGAGTTGGAAAGAGGCAGTAGTGGTTGTTTTGCGAAAGCCAGGAAAGCCCGATTATACCACCCCGAAGGCGTACCGACCCATTGGCCTTCTGCCCGTGCTGGGCAAAGTCTTCGAGAAGATGCTGATGGCCCGCCTCAGGTTCTATTTACTTCCCAGGATGAGTACTCGCCAGTACGGATTCATGCCACAAAGGGGTACCGAAGACTCCCTCTATACCCTGATGCAACACGTGGAAACGAAGCTACAGCAGAAGAAAATTATTGTTTTAATATCTCTGGATATAGAGGGAGCCTTCGATAATGCCTGGTGGCCAGCTATAAGAGTTCGTCTGGCTGAGGAAAAGTGTCCTGAGAACCTGAGGGGGGTCATCGGCAGCTACTTGAACGACCGGAGGGTCAATGTTAGGTACGCTGGAGAGGAGTTTTCGAAACCAACGGCGAAGGGCTGTGTACAAGGCTCCATAGGAGGCCCCACTCTCTGGAATCTCCTTCTCGATCCGCTCCTTAAGAGCATTGAGCGTAGAGGGATCTACTCCCAAGCGTTTGCCGACGACATCGTCCTTGTCGTCGATGGTGCTACGGCACTGGAGATAGAGCTCCAGGCGAATGGCGTCCTCGAACATGTTCGGGCGTGGGGTGTCGATAATAAGTTGAAATTTGCGCCGCAAAAAACTTGCGCGATAACTGTGACTAGGAAACTAAAGTACGACACCCCACGCTTGAGCATGGGCGGGATCGACATTCAAATGTCGAGGGAATTAAAGCTGCTAGGTGTCACCATCGACGACAAGCTAACGTTTAGTCGGCATGTGAGCAACGTCTGCCGAAAGGCGATCGCGGTTCACAAGCAATTGACCAGGGCAGCAAAAGTCAGTTGGGGCCTAAACCCCGACATAGTCAAAACTATCTACGTAGCGGCGATAGAACCAATCGTCTTGTACGCGGCCAGCGTATGGGCGCCGGCAGCCCACAAAATCGGGGTGATAAAGCAGCTGGGCACCGTGCAACGAGGTGTCGCACAGCAAATGTGCAAGGCATACCGCACTGTCTCCCTGAATGCCTCCCTCTTGCTGGCTGGGGTGCTCCCACTCGACCTCCGCATACGCGAGGTGGCATCGTTGTACGATGCCAAGAGGGGGGCACCACAGCCGGTACTGAGGGGCAGGGAGGTGGAGCGGATGACCTCTGCACTGGAGTCTCCCCATCCCGCCGAGCGTATCGACCTGGAGTTCGGTATCCTGGCAGATCAGGAGCAGGTTAGCGCCAACCCAGTCCCGGCCGTCAGTATTTACACTGACGGCAGTAAGATCGGCGGGCGCGTCGGAGCCGCGTTGTCCATTTGGACAAACGGTGCCGAGATACGCGCTCGCAAGTTGGCGCTACCAGAATACTGCACAGTCTACCAAGCGGAACTCCTGGCGATATGCAGAGCGACTGGGGAGATTCGAAAGAGCGCGGCGTCGTCATTCGGGGTCTTCAGCGATTCGATGGCGGCCTTGCAGGCAGTGAAAAACCACGATTGCCTTCATCCCCTAGCTGTCGAAACTAGAGAGAACTTAACATCCGTTTCTCGCCAGAACAAGGTAGTTAACTTGTTCTGGATCAAAGCGCACGCAGGGTTTGAGGGCAACGAAAGAGTGGATCAGCTCGCCAAAGAGGCTGCACTCGATAGCAGGGGGGCCCCGGATTACGACTTGTGCCCGATTTCATTCATCAGGCGTTACATTCGTTCGGGAACGCTTGATGAATGGAATCGGAGATACACCACCGGTGCCACAGCTGCTACTACTAAGATCTTTTTCCCGGATGCGGTGGCTGCGTACACGACGATAAGGAAGCTCAGCCTGGATGGGATCATAACACAGGCGTTGACGGGGCACGGTGGATTCTCAGAATACTTGACCCGTTTCAAGTGTAAGGAGAATCCATCGTGCGTTTGTGACCCCATCCAGGCTGAATCGGTAGAACATGTTCTCTTTTGCTGCCCTGTTCATGCTGTGGATCGCGAGAACCTGAAGCAGGCACTGGGGGTAGAGATCACCCGGTATACAGTAGGGAAAATTTTGGCAGGAAAGGACAGGGACAAACTTATTAGTTTCATGAAAAATGTCGTAATAAAGGTCAACAAAAGGAACAGTTAGCATAAGAAAGTATGCACTTGTATATAGTTGAATCTATATAGGAAGTGGCATAAAATATAATTATAAGCTAAGAAGTTAATTAATGTTAAGAAACAAAGTAATTAAGTCCCTAAGGAATAAGAAAGACTATAGACTAAAAACAATAAAAATGTATAGAATAAAAAAAAAAAAAAATAAAACGTATGAATTAAGATAAAGGATGTAAATATAATTATAAGAACTAGATATAAGTAAAAATGTTTATTTGGGAATTAAAAATAAAATGGGAAATAAATAAATGAAAACCCCTACGCCCTCCCTTGTACCTAGAAATGTAAGAAAAATAGTATATAAATAAAGAAATAGATAGATAGATTAGACAGAAAGGGTATCCCCCCCTCAAGGGAAAGTGTGACGATGAATGCGAGAAAGATAAAGTATGAAGAATGAAAGTGCGAGAGGAATAAGAGCGAGAACTGGTATGACAAAGAGAATTAGGATTAGAATAGGCGCCGAGTAAAAGCGGCGGTAGGAGAATTTAAAAAAAAAAAAAAAAAAAAAAAAAAAAAAAAAAAAAAAAAAAACCTAACCTAACCTAACCTAACCTAACCTAACCTAACCTAACCTAACCTAACCTAACCTAACCTAACCTAACCTAACCTAACCTAACCTAACCTAACCTAACCTAACCTAACCTAACCTAACCTAACCTAACCTAACCTAACCTAACCTAACCTAACCTAACCTAACCTAACCTAACCTAACCTAACCTAACCTAACCTAACCTAACCTAACCTAACCTAACCTAACCTAACCTAACCTAACCTAACCTAACCTAACCTAACCTAACCTAACCTAACCTAACCTAACCTAACCTAACCTAACCTAACCTAACCTAACCTAACCTAACCTAACCTAACCTAACCTAACCTAACCTAACCTAACCTAACCTTTTTTTTTTTTTTTTTTTTTTTTGTTCACTACGGTGGTAAAACTCTCCTTATGAGTCATCTCGACTCCGCCAACCCAGCCATTAGAACGGCTGGGCTTGGGACTGGCGGAGGAGGTATGTGGAGGCTCTCCCCTACAGGCGTTCGGGGCATACCCACTAAAAACCACCGCGGTGTCCCTACGGGTCCCGTATGTTGGCGGGGTCACGCGATTCGCGATTTGCATTCTTTCTCGCGACCCCGCCCGGGATTGGCCCGCCGTTGTTGTTGGCGGGCCCCGTCTACATATGATCTCGCAATCATCCATCAAACTTCTTGCATCCATCAAACTTCTTGCATCCATCACCTCACAAAGCTACTTGGGAGGCGGCGAGGACACGCACCGCCTCCCGCCTTTAGGCGGACAGGGAGCAGCCCCAGCGCTCACTGTCCGCAGGCACTAAATTAAATTAGGGTGGTCGGAGGTCATCTCTTATTCGACGTCCTCGACGCCCGGACCTACGGTTGGGGAGAGGGCGATGTATTTCCCTCTCCCGCTCCGCCGCCTCCTTGCTCAGCATGACTACTTCGCAGAAGGAGGCGACGGCGTTCCAGGACCTCTCACTCCGGACCATAGACAGAACTACGGTCGGGAGCGAGAGGACAACCGTATCAAGAGCCGCGACCAGATCACGGCGCTGCGATGCCCAGGCTGGGCACTCCGCCAATGTATGCAACGCCGTGTCTTCTACGGGGTCGCGGCTGCTGCCACAATGGTGGCATCCGGGCGTTTCCTCCCGGCCTATCCTCCACAAATACCGGCCAAAACAACCATGGCCGGTGAGGATTTGTGTCAGCCGGAAGGTGAGGACGCCATGACGTCTCTCCGACCACTCTTCAACCACGGGACTTACCGCCACTATCGTGGCGTGCCCGGCGCTGGGGTGCACAAGTCTGCTCTTCCACTCCGCCACTAGGATCTGGCGGAGCTCTGACCGACGCGCCTCGATGTCACGGTGCGCCGGTCTCTCGCCCTGCTCCAGAGCTTGCTGGCGCCATGTATAGAGTGACGCCAGCAGCTTAGCTTCCAGATCCCAGGGCGGTGATCCGGCTAGGAGGCTCGCTGTCTCGAATGAGACCGTGCGGTAGCCTCGTATTAACCTGACGGCCATGGCGCGCTGCGGTGCGCGAAGCGCCGTGATATTGTGGGCCGTCAGGTCGTGCGCCCATATCGGGGCCCCGTAAAGGGCCATGGACCGCACGACTCCTTCGTAGAGCCTCCGGCAGGAGGCGGTTGGCCCCCCCAGATTGGGCAGCAGTCGCGATAATCCTGCCGCTGCCCCTAGAAGTTTGGGGGCCAAGCGTCCAAAGTGCTCACTGAAATCCCATCGGCTATCGAGTACGAGCCCCAGGTATTTTAGGCTCGTCCCAATGCCGATGCGGACCCCTCCTACCATAATGTGGGCCCCTGCGGGTGGCCGTTTCCGAGGCCCGTGGAAACAAATGGCCTCGGATTTAGAGAGGGCCACCTCTAGGCCCAAACGCCGGATCCTTCCAACGACTTGTGCGACCCCAGCGGTCGCCCTTATAGCCGCCGCCCGGTACGTCTTATCACTCGCAGTGACGAGGGTGTCGTCGGCGTAACAAGTGACACCCACGCCAGGGAGGAGCGTACCGCGCAGCACCCAGTCGTAGCCGATGTTCCACAGAAGGGGGCCGAGGACCGACCCCTGTGGAACACCGCACGACATAACTCGCCGACTAATACCGAGATGACTCGGGTAGACGATATTTCTCTCATTTAAATAATCCCCGACTATACGGCGGAGGTATGGAGGCACTCCATGATAGGCGAGTGCCTCACGAATACAACTCCAGGGCAGGGTGTTGAAAGCGTTGGCGATGTCAAGAGACACCGCCAAGACCACCCCGCCCCGGGAAACCTGTTCCTCCGCCAGACTCCTCACTGACCTGATAGCGTCTATTGTTGAGCGCCCTCGGCGGAAACCAAACTGCACGTCCGCCAAATCCGGGCCCACTGTGGTAAGGTGGTGGACGAGGCGCTCCGCGATGATATACTCAAAAATCTTCGCGACCTCGTCCAACAACACTATGGGCCGGTAGGCGGACGGGCTGTCCGCCGGGCGCCCTGCCTTTTTGATGAGGACCAGCTTCCCCGTTTTCCAGACTCGTGGAAACTGGCCCCCCTCAAGGCACGCTGTGAGGAGTCTCCCTAGTCGGGGTCCGAGCTCCTCCATTGCCAGGACCCACGCTCGGCCAGGAATGCCGTCGGGTCCTGGGGCGGTGTTTTTTATCCTCAACACCGCCGCTCGGAGTTCTACCCGAGTCACCTCGGGAACGTCGTCGTCTATGTCCGCGTTGGCTGCCGCGGAAGGCGGCGCCGTCATGGGCGGAGGGATATGTTCCGCCCGCGACGGGAACAGAGCGGCCACAACTTCTTCCACCAGCTCTGGCCGGAGACTTTCCGTTAGAGGGGGCGCCCAGGAACGTAGCTTGTTCCTGACCATTAAATATGGGCGCCCCCACGGATCTTCATTTAGCGTCTCCAGCAGTTCCTGGCGGGCGTCTTGCTTGGCCCGCCAGATAGCTTCCTTCAAGTTGATCTTGGCCGCTCTGTATGCCTCGTACAATTCCGCCTCCCGGGCAATGGAATCGGGAGGGCGGCGACGCCTCCTGCGAAACCGGGCGTACTGGCGGCGCGCTGCGACACAGATTCGCCGCAACTGCGCGATGGTGTCGTTCCACCAGTACACCCGGCGTGGCCCAGACGTGTTACGGACTCTAGGCATCGCCGCATCGCAAACTTGCGTCATTGCCCCCCTGAACCAATCCGCCTCCATATTAATATCGTCAGGCCTGGAAGGTGTTGATACCCAGGCCTGAACTATGGAGGCTTCCAGGAGGGCCTCCCGATTCAGCCTTTTCAAGGCCCAACGCGGACCGCCCTCAATCGGGCCTCTTCGGACTGGGGCGTCGGAGTTGACTGTTTCGGCGGAGACGTCGAACCGAATATAACGATGGTCCGACAACGTCTCCACCTCCTCGACGACGCGCCAGTCTCGGATACGGCGTGCTAGTGCGGGGCTCGCGAATGAAACGTCCACAATGGAACCGCCCCGCTGACGCACGCATGTATGCACTGACCCCTGATTGAGGACGAGCAGGCCGTTCTCGACGGCCCACTGCTCCAGCAGCTCGCCTCTAGCGTCTGTGGCCGGAGAACCCCAAGCCGTAGACTTGGCGTTGAGGTCCCCGGCGAAGAGCACGACGCGAGGACGGCTGCGAGCGACGACGACGTTCAATTCGAGGAGATACTCCTCGAAGTCGGCGAGGGAACGGTTGGGTGAGAAGTAGCCACCCACCACAACCGTATCCTTTACGAGTGCTGCGACGCAGCCCCGCCCTCGGTAGATGTTCTCGAAGGACGGGGTGCGGGCGGCGGCTAACGAAATTAGCGCCACCGAGCCGCTGAGGTCCCCCACCCAATCGTCACGGGGGGGGATAAAATACGGCTCGGCGACGAGGGCGACGTTGATTGACCACTGCGCCATGCTCTGGAGAAGAAGATCCTGAGCCCTGGCGCAGTGGTTGATGTTCGCCTGGATAAGGCGGAGATATGGTGCCATTATTGGACATCCATTGTTGGCGTGACGCCTGGCGCCTTATTCGCCACGGGAGTGGCGCCCTTGTTGGCCGATTGGCCGTCTCTTGCTGCCTTCTTCTTGGTGGGTGCAGCGCAACTTTTTGTGCCGGCCCTATGGTCGGCCGGCTTGCCCGCCGCCGCACACAAAACGCAGTGCGGCGGGGCCTCGCAACTGGCGGCCAAATGGCCGGCCTGGCCGCATCTAAAGCAGCGGCCGCTGCAGTCTACCGCAGAGGTGCACTTTGCGCCTACGTGGCCACCGCTCAAACAGCGGAAGCACCTCTGCGGTTTCGGCTCCAGGAGCCGCACTTGCGCTGACACCCAGCCTATCAATACCCGACGGCCATCGGCCAACTTTTTAGCCACAGCCACTGGGCAAGTTACAATAGCTGTGCCCATCCCAGCGCGGCCCGGGCGAATGGGGCCACACCTGATTTGGTCCGAGGGACATTCCCCGGCCTTGGCGACGGCGGCAACCACTTCATCCAAAACTATTGAATCATCCAGGCCCCCGATTCGAACCTCGGCGCTCTTTTGGGGCCTGGTGATTTTTACGTCCTCCGCCGGCAGGAGTTGGCGGAGGCTCGAGGCTAGTGCATCTGCCTGCTGGGCGCTACCGGCCCCGGGCACCTCGATGAGGCGGGCCCCGGTCTGTGTGATTTTACACCGGAGGCCCGTCGTTATTCCTAACTTGGTGGGGTCGATAGCCCCACGCGCCTTCTGTAATAGCTCCGCGTAGGTGGTCCCCCGCTCCAAGGCTGCTGGTTGCAGCGTAAGAACGACTGCTGTGGAGCTGGGGGTGCGGAGCTTCTTTGCTGCCTTTTTGGCCGCCTTTTTCTCTTTCCTCGTTGCCTTTCTTCTGGCCTTCGCCGCTTTCTGTTTTTCGCCGACGGTCTGCCAGCCGTCAGGTCGTTGAGCTGGAGGGGCTGAGGTCACTGGCACGCTGGTCTGCTGGGCAGCGGGAGCGGGCTGGGCCTTTTTCTGGCCCCTCTTCCTGCCCTTTGGGGCGTTAGTTGCCGCGGCTTTCTTGGGCGCCGTGGTCGTGGCCTGTCGTGGTGCAGCCGCTGCAGCCGCGTAGGATGTTGACGGCTGAGGCTGTGGTTGCGGGGGCGGCTGCGGTTGTTGGGCCGCTTGCCGGCCCGCCGTAGGGGGCCTTATTAATAATTTGCCCTCCAGGGCGGAGAGGCTCTGCCTCATCTGGGCCATCTCTCTGCGGAGGGCAGCCAAGTCCTCCGTGGCCTTGTCCGGCGCATTGCCCTCCGCGCGCCTCTGGAATGCGACACGGAGCTCCTGTTGTTCGCGCCTAAGGGACGCGATTTCAGTGGCGAGGCGTGCGTTCTCCGCCTGCAGCTTCTTTGTCTCCTCAGACGCTGTGCGACTGAGGAGAACGTCAGCGATTTCACTTATCGCGACTACCGACTCCTTTAAGGACTTCTGACTCGTCCCTTTCAGGCCCTTTGACTTTTTGGAGACCATAGTTATGGCCTCCAGGGCGCTTTTGAGGCGTGACCGCAGATCAGTGGCGGTGGCCTCGTCCGGCTCGCCGGCGGAAGTCTCCGAGAGACGCGAGCTTCGATCGGCGACCACTTTCTTCGTGGCCGCTTCAATGCGCCTCTCTTCCTCCTCGTCGCGCTCGAGAAGCTTTGCGCGCCGCTTGGCGGCTGCGAGCTCCGCGCGAGCCTTGCCCAGGCCCACAAAGTGCCCGTGGGTGGGCGGTCGTCCACGAGTTTTGAAACCCCTTACCGTTAATTTTGGTTTAGTGGGGGTTCCTTCATCGCTCGAAGCCGAGCCTGGCTCCGAGCGTGGGCGCTTGCGCAGTGCCCGACTTGGGCTTTCCGCGCTGCGCACGCTAATCATCGATACAATGGAGCTATCCGACTCGGACAGCTCCAACTGCTCCTTCAGCGCTTTCAAGCGCTCATCATCCTTGGAACCCGCATTACTGGGCGTGCGAGTTACCGGTTTGTCGACCGACTTCGGTATAGTTTTTTGGTTTTTAATATTGGAATCCATAATTAAACCCACGAGTGCGGGAGAAATAAACAGTCGACCCGGGCAGAGATCCCGCAATACCCGGGCAAGCCTAATACCTCAGGGCGGCGGCTGGTGCCCTGAGGGGGCCGCACTAGAGACTGACCTCCCTGTCAGCCACGCATCTCCTCGCCGTGCGGCAGCAACTTGAGATTAGGGGATTTTTATAGTGCTTACCTTGCACGCGGTCCGGGCGGTTAAGCCAAGACCCTCGGTCCCGTAGACAGCCGCGAGACGTGACCACAGACACTGCAAACTACGGGATTACGATCTAGTCTGGGACGGTGACAACGAAGGTGGAAGAGGGGAAAAGGAAAGAATAAAAGGGGGAAAGGGAAAAAGGTGGGAGGGGGGAAAAGAAGACAAAAATAAAAGTAAAAGTGTAAAAATAAAAGGTAAAGGGGGGGAGAAAACAAAAAATAAAAACGTCCGAAGACGGAAGGAAGAAGCCTCCGCTGTCTGCCCGGCGGCAGTGCGAGTGCACACCGAGCCCGTCCAACACCCCATCCCATGTCCACTCTGCCCAGGCAGAGAAGTACCGGGAGAGGCGGTGGCACCCAAAGTGGGCGCAGGAAGCAGGGCCAGGAAAACAGGCCCGCACTCCCAGCGGCGCTCCGAGAAGCGCCACTCTATGGTAACTTTTTAGTGAGGTTTTCTCCCTCTTAGTCCGAAGACCCGCGGGCAGGAGGCCAAAAAGCCCCCTGCTAACGCGTTGACCGGACGGTGGCCGGAGTTCGACCATGCCCGCAACCCACAAAAGGCGCAGGAAGCGAGCCCGCCCGCCCAAGTGTCCCCGCAAGACCCCAAAAGGAGCCGTACGGGAACGGGGTGGAAGCGGGGCCCCGAAGGACCCCCAATTCCGGGTGATTTTTTAGTGAGCTTGTCTTGCTCGCAGCCCGAAGACCCGCGGGCAGGAGGCCAAAAAGCCCCCTGCTAACGCGTTTTGACCGAACGGTGGTCGGAGTTCGACCATGCCCGCAACCCACAAAAGGCGCAGGAAGCGAGCCCGCCCGCCCAAATGTCCCCGCAAGACCCCAAAAGGAGCCGTACGGGAACGGGTGGAAGCGGGGCCCCGAAGGACCCCCAATTCCGGGTAATTTTTTAGAGAGCTTGTCTTGCTCGCAGCCCGAAGACCCGCGGTCCCGAAAGAGTCGGGATTACGCGTTGGTAACCGGACGGTAGTCGGAGTTCGACCCACCGCCCGCCCACTGTCAGAATTAGCCGCGAGTAGCAACTTGCTACTCACGTTGCCCGGGGTGCACCACGCGGAGGTTTCTGACACGCACCCCAACCTAACCTAACCTAACCTAACCTAACCTAACCTAACCTAACCTAACCTAACCTAACCTAACCTAACCTAACCTAACCTAACCTAACCTAACCTAACCTAACCTAACCTTTTTTTTTTTTTGTGACTCATGGAGGAAACTACAGTTT
This sequence comes from Euclidia mi, assembly GCA_944739405.2. Lineage (NCBI taxonomy): Eukaryota > Metazoa > Arthropoda > Insecta > Lepidoptera > Erebidae > Euclidia > Euclidia mi. Next base: position 68,434,747 of record OX123198.2, on the reverse strand, counting down.
ACGAGCTAACCCCCCTAGACTGAGACCGAAGTGTCAGCCTAGGGGGAGTGTGGGACTCCCCGATGAGAAGCTTCGGGACTACCCACTAAAACCCCCATGGTGTTCCGCTAACCGATCCCATTAACAGCGGGGCCACAGGTACTGCGTTGCATAACATCTGTGACCCCGCCTGAGTTGGCCCGCCTCAGGCACGGCGGGCCCCGTCTAACTTCTCGCATGCATCCATCCACGGAAAACATACATCACGCACACATTCGGGTTAAAACTTTTACAAATTTTCCACTCATTTTAATGTCGTGAGACATTACCTCATTCATCTGTCATACTTACAAGCAACGTAAGAAAACAAAGCTACTGCTACGAGAGGCGTGCGCGGAACACGACGCCGTCTCTCGGACCCAGTGGACGGCGGGCGGCCCCACGGTGCCGCCGCCCACTGGCAACTTATGGTGGCCGGAGGTCATTATACGCCCTCCGGCGACGCCCGGCTCTACGGATGGGGAGAGGTCGCGCGAGCTCCCTCTCCCGCTCCGCCGCCTCCTTGCTCGACATTACTGTCTCACAGAAGGAGGCGACGGCGTTCCAACAAGTCTCGCTCCGGACCATGGCGTGAACCACAGCCTGAAGCGAGAGGTCTGAGTTACGGACCGCCGCAACTAGATCGCGGCGCTGCGTAGCCCACGCGGGGCAATCCGCTAGTGTGTGCAGCGCCGTGTCCTCTACTGGGTTGCGGCGGTCTCCACAATGATGACAGCCGGGCATCTCCTCCCGGCCTATGCGGTGCAGGAACCGGCCGAAACACCCATGGCCGGTAAGCACCTGCGTAAGCCGGAAGGTGAGGGCGCCATGTCGCCTCTCCAGCCACTCCTTCATGTCGGGTCTTACGGCGTCGATGATCGCCTGCCCTGCGCTGGGGTGCACCAAACTTTGAGTCCACTCCGCCACCAGGACCTGGCGGAGTTCGGTCTTCCGCGCCTCTACCTCACGAGGCGCGGGCACCTCGCCCCGTGACCGAGCTTCTTGGCGCCATGCGTATAACGACGCCAACAGCCCGGCCTGCAGGTCCCAGGGCGGGCATCCGGCGAGGAGGCTCGCCGCTCCGAAGGAGACCGTGCGGTATCCTCTAATTAACCTGACGGCCAAGGCGCGCTGCGGTGCGCGAAGCGCCTTGACGTTACGGGCCGTCAGGTGATCGGCCCAAACGGGACATCCGTACAGGGCCATCGACCGCACGACTCCCTCGTAGAGCCTCCGGCAGGAGGCGCTTGGCCCCCCCAAGTTGGGCAGCAGCCTAGAAAGCGCTGCCGCTGCCCCTAGGAGTTTGGGAGCCAAGCGTTGGAAGTGCTCACAAAAGTCCCATCGGCTATCGAGAACGAGCCCTAGGTACTTTAGGCTCGTCCCGACGCCGATGCGGACCCCTCCCACCATTATGTGGGCCCCCGCAGGTGGCCTATTCCGAGGCCCGTGGAAAGAAATGGCCTCGGATTTGGAAAGGGCCACCTCGAGGCAACCTAACCTAACCTTTTTTTTTTTTTTTTTTGTTCACTACGGTGGTAAAACTCTCCTTATGAGTCATCTCGACTCCGCCAACCCAGCCATTAGAACGGCTGGGCTTGGGACTGGCGGAGGAGGTATGTGGAGGCTCTCCCCTACAGGCGTTCGGGGCATACCCACTAAAAACCACCGCGGTGTCCCTACGGGTCCCGTACGTTGGCGGGGTCACGCGATTCGCGATTTGCATTCTTTCTCGCGACCCCGCCCGGGATTGGCCCGCCGTTGTTGTTGGCGGGCCCCGTCTACATATGATCTCGCAATCATCCATCAAACTTCTTGCATCCATCAAACTTCTTGCATCCATCACCTCACAAAGCTACTTGGGAGGCGGCGAGGACACGCACCGCCTCCCGCCTTTTGGCGGACAGGGAGCAGCCCCAGCGCTCACCGTCCGCAGGCACTAAGATAAATTACGGTGGTCGGAGGTCGTCTCTTGTACGGCGTCCCCGACGCCCGGACCTACGGTTGGGGAGAGGGCGATGTATTTCCCTCTCCCGCTCCGCCGCCTCCTTGCTCAGCATGACTGCTTCGCAGAAGGAGGCGACGGCGTTCCAGGACCTCTCACTCCGGACCATAGACAGAACTACGGCCGGGAGCGAGAGGACAACCGTGTCAAGAGCCGCGACCAGATCACGGCGCTGCGATGCCCAGGCTGGGCACTCCGCCAATGTATGCAACGCCGTGTCTTCTACGGGGTCGCGGCTGCTGCCACAATGGTGGCATCCGGGCGTTTCCTCCCGGCCTATCCTCCACAAATACCGGCCAAAACAACCATGGCCGGTGAGGATTTGTGTCAGCCGGAAGGTGAGGACGCCGTGACGTCTCTCCGACCACTCTTCAACCACGGGACTTACCGCCACTATCGTGGCGTGCCCGGCGCTGGGGTGCACAAGTCTGCTCTTCCACTCCGCCACTAGGACCTGGCGGAGCTCCGACCGACGCGCCTCGATGTCGCGGTGCGCCGGTCTCTCGCCCTGCTCCAGAGCTTGCTGGCGCCATGTATAGAGTAACGCCAGCAGTTCAGCTTCCAGATCCCAGGGCGGTGATCCGGCTAGGAGGCTCGCTGTCTCGAAGGAGACCGTGCGATAGCCTCGTATTAACCTGACGGCCATGGCGCGCTGCGGTGCGCGAAGCGCCGTGATATTGTGGGCCGTCAGGTCATGCGCCCATATCGGGGCCCCGTAAAGGGCCATGGACCGCACGACTCCTTCGTAGAGCCTCCGGCAGGAGGCGGTTGGCCCCCCCAGATTGGGCAGCAGTCGCGATAATCCTGCCGCTGCCCCTAGAAGTTTGGGGGCCAAGCGTCTGAAGTGCTCACGGAAATCCCATCGGCTATCGAGTACGAGCCCCAGGTATTTTAAGCTCGTCCCGATGCCGATGCGGACCCCTCCTACCATAATGTGGGCCTCTGCGGGTGGCCGTTTCCGAGGCCCGTGGAAACAAATGGCCTCGGATTTAGAGAGGGCCACCTCTAGGCCCAAACGCCGGATCCTTCCAACGACTTGTGCGACCCCAGCGGTCGCCCTTATAGCCGCCGCCCGGTACGTCTTATCACTCGCAGTGACGAGGGTGTCGTCGGCGTAACAAGTGACACCCACGCCAGGGAGGAGCGTACCGCGCAGCACCCAGTCGTAGCCGATGTTCCACAGAAGGGGGCCGAGGACCGACCCCTGTGGAACACCGCACGACATAACTCGCCGACTAATACCGAGATGACTCGGGTAGATGATGTCTCTCTCACTTAAATAATCCCCGACTATACGGCGGAGGTATGGAGGCACTCGATGATAGGTGAGTGCCTCACGAATACAACTCCAGGGCAGGGTGTTGAAAGCGTTGGCGATGTCAAGAGACACCGCCAAGACCACCCCACCCCGGGAAACCTCTTCCTCCGCCAGACTCCTCACTGACCTGATAGCGTCTATTGTTGAGCGCCCTCGGCGGAAACCAAACTGCACGTCCGCCAAATCCGGGCCCACCGTGGTAAGGTGGTGGACGAGGCGCTCCGCGATGATATACTCGAAGATCTTCGCGACCTCGTCCAACAACACTATGGGCCGGTAGGCGGACGGGCTGTCCGCCGGGCGCCCTGCCTTTCTGATGAGGACCAGTTTCCCCGTTTTCCAGGCTCGTGGAAACTGGCCCCCCTCAAGGCACGCTGTGAGGAGTCTCCCTAGTCGGGGTCCGAGCTCCTCTATTGCCAGGACCCACGCTCGGCCAGGAATGCCGTCGGGTCCTGGGGCGGTGTTTTTTATCCTCAACACCGCCGCTCGGAGTTCTACCCGAGTCACCTCGGGAACGTCGTCGTCTATGTCCGCGTTGGCTGCCGCGGAAGGCGGCGCCGTCATGGGCGGAGGGATATATTCCGCCCGCGACGGGAACAGAGCGGCCACAACCTCTTCCACTAGCTGTGGCCGGAGACTTTCCGTTAGAGGGGGCGCCCAGGAACGTAACTTGTTCCTGACCATCAAGTATGGGCGCCCCCACGGATCTTCATTTAGCGTCTCCAGCAGTTCCTGGCGGGCGTCTTGCTTGGCCCGCCAGATAGCTTCCTTCAAATTGTTTTTGGCCGCTCTGTATGCCTCGTACAATTCCGCCTCCCGGGCAATGGAATCGGGAGGGCGGCGACGCCTCCTGCGAAACCGGGCGTACTGGCGGCGCGCTGCGACGCAGATTCGCCGCAACTGCGCGATGGTGTCGTTCCACCAGTACACCCGGCGTGGCCCAGACGTGTTACGGACTCTAGGCATCGCCGCATCGCAAACTTGCGTCATTGCCCCCCTGAACCAATCCGCCTCCATATTAATATCGTCAGGCCTGGAAGGTGTTGATACCCAGGCCTGAACTATGGAGGCTTCCAGGAGGGCCTCCCGATTCAGCCTTTTCAAGGCCCAACGCGGACCGCCCTCAATCGGGCCTCTTCGGACTGGGGCGTCGGAGTTGACTGTTTCGGCGGAGACGTCGAACCGAATATAACGATGGTCCGACAACGTCTCCACCTCCTCGACGACGCGCCAGTCTCGGATACGGCGTGCTAGTGCGGGGCTCGCGAATGAAACGTCCACAATGGAACCGCCCCGCTGACGCACGCACGTATGCACTGACCCCTGATTGAGGACGAGCAGGCCGTTCTCGACGGCCCACTGCTCCAGCAGCTCGCCTCTAGCGTCTGTGGCCGGAGAACCCCAAGCCGTAGACTTGGCGTTGAGGTCCCCGGCGAAGAGCACGACGCGAGGACGGCTGCGAGCGACGACGACGTTCAATTCGAGGAGATACTCCTCGAAGTCGGCGAGGGAACGGTTGGGTGAGAAGTAGCCACCCACCACAACCGTATCCTTTACGAGTGCTGCGACGCAGCCCCGCCCTCGGTAGATGTTCTCGAAGGACGGGGTGCGGGCGGCGGCTAACGAAATTAGCGCCACCGAGCCGCTGAGGTCCCCCACCCAATCGTCACGGGGGGGGATAAAATACGGCTCGGCGACGAGGGCGACGTTTATTGTCCACTGCGCCATGCTCTGGAGAAGAAGGTCCTGAGCTCTGGCGCAGTGGTTTAAATTCGCCTGAATGAGGCGCAAAAATGTAGCCATTAATCGGCATCCATATTTGGCGTGCCGCCTGACGCCTCAGTGGCCACGGAAGTGGCGCCCTTGTTGGCCGATTGGCCGTCTCTTGCTGCCTTCTTCTTGGTGGGTGCAGCGCAACTTTTTGTGCCGGCCCTATGATCGGCCGGCTTGCTCGCCGCCGCACACAAAACGCAATGCGGCGGGGCCTCACAACTGCCGGCCAAATGGCCGGGCTGGCCGCATCTAAAGCAGCGGCCACTGCAGTCGACCGCAGAGGCGCACTTTGCGCCTACGTGGCCACTGCTCAAACAGCGGAAGCACCTCTGCGGTTTCGGCTCCAGGAGCCGCACTTGCGCTGACACCCAGCCTATCAGTACCCGACGGCCATCGGCCAACTTTTTAGCCACAGCCACGGGGCAGGTGATTACGGCTGTGCCCATACCGGCACGGCCCGGACGAATCGGGCCGCACCGGATTTGTTCCGGGGGACATTCCCCAGCCTTAGAGACCGCGGCAACGACTTCGTCCACAATAATCGAATCATCCAGGCCCCCGATTCGAACTTCTGCACACTTTTGGGGCCTGGTGATTTTGACATCCTCCGCCGGAAGGAGTTGGCGAAGGCTCAAAGCCAGTGCGTCGGCCTGCTGGGCGCTACCGGCCCCAGGCACCTCGATGAGGCGGGCCCCGGTCTGTGTGATTTTACACCGGAGGCCCGTCGTTATTCCTAGCGTGGTGGGGTCGATAGCCCCACGCGCCTTCTTTAAGAGCTCCGCATAGGTGGTCCCCCGCTCCAACGCTGCAGGTTGCAGTGTTAATACCACTGCAGTGGAGCTGGGGGTGCGGAGCTTCTTTGCCGCCTTCTTCGCCGCCCTCTTTTCCTTCTTTTTGGCCTTTCTTCTTTCCTTCGCCGCTTTTTGCTTCTCCCCGACGGTCTGCCAGCCGTCAGGTCGGGGAGCTGGGGGGGCGGAGGTCGCCGGTACGTTGGTTTGCTGGGCAGCAGGAGCGGGCTGGGCCTTCTTTTGGCCCCTCTTCCTGCCCTTTGGGGCGTTAGTTGCCGCGGCTTTCTTGGGCGCCGTGGTCGTGGCCTGTCGTGGTGCAGCCGCTGCAGCCGCGTATGATGTTGACGGCTGCGGCTGTGGCTGCGGGGGCGGCTGCGGTTGCTGGGCCGCTTGCCGGCTCGCTAGTGGAGGACTTATTATTCTGCCCTCCAGGGCAGAGAGACACTGCCTCATTTGAGCCATCTCTCTTCGGAGGGCAACCAAGTCCTCCGAGGCCTTCGCCGGTGCGTCGGTACTGGCCCGCTTTTGGATAGCACCGCGGAGCTCTTCATGTTCGCGCCTTAGAGCCGCGATTTCGTTGGCGAGGCGGGCGTTCTCCGCCTGCAGCTTCCTGGTCTCCTCAGACGCTGTGCGACTGAGGAGAACGTCTGCGATTTCATTAATCGCGGCCACCGACTCCTTAAGGGACTTCTGACACGTCCCTTTAAGGCCCTTCGACTTTTTGGAGACCATAGTTATGGCCTCCAGGGCGCTTTTGAGGCGTGACCGCAGGTTGGTAGCGGTGGCCTCATCCGGCTCGGTGGCGGAAGTCTCCGAGAGACGCGAGCTTCGATCTGCGGCCACTTTCTTCGTGGCCGCTTCGATGCACCTCTCTTCCTCCTCGTCGCGCTCGAGGAGCTTTGCGCGCCGCTTGGCGGCTGCGAGCTCCGCGCGAGCCTTGCCCAGGCCCACAAAGTGCCCGTGGGTGGGCGGTCGTCCACGGGTTTTGAAACCCCTCACCGTTAGTTTAGGTTTAGTGGGGGTTCCTTCATCGCTCGAAGCCGAGCCTGGCTCCGAGCGTGGGCGCTTGCGCAGTGCCCGACTTGGGCTTTCCGCGCTGCGCACGCTGATCATGGACACTGTGGAGCTGTCCGACTCGGATAGCTCCAACTGCTCCTTGAGCGCATTTATGCGCTCTGCACTTGAACTCGCAGAACTGGGCGTGCGAGTTTCTGGTTTGTCGACCGACTTCGGTATAGGTTTTTGGTTTTTTATAGATTTTTCCATGTGTAAACCCACGAGTGCGGGAGAAATAAATTGTCGACCCGGGCAGAGATCCCGCAATACCCGGGCAAGCCTAATACCTCAGGGCGGCGGCTGGTGCCCTGAGGGGGCCGCACTAGAGACTGACCTCCCTGTCAGCCACGCATCTCCTCGCCGTGCGGCAGCAACTTGAGATTAGGGGATTTTTATAGTGCTTACCTTGCACGCGGTCCGGGCGGTTAAGCCAAGACCCTCGGTCCCGTAGACAGCCGCGAGACGTGACCACAGACACTGCAAACTACGGGATTACGAGATTGGGGTGACGGTGACAACGGGGCGGGGGGGGGAGAGAATGAAAGAAGGGAAAAGAGAGAAAAACTAAAAGATATAAAATGAAACAAAAACAAAAGGTAAAAAATATAAAGGTATAAAAGTAAAATAAAAAGAGAAAGTAAAACGTAAAATAAACAAAACAAAAACAAAACAAAACAAAACATTTTAAAATAAAAGGCGTCCGAAGACGGAAGAAGAAAGACAGCCCCGCTGTCTGCTTGGCGGTAGGGTGAGTACACACCAAGCCCGTCAATGTCCCGTCCCGTGTCCCCTCTGATAACCAGAGGAGTACCGGGAGGGACGTGAAGGCAGTGCCCAACGGGGACACTGCAAAGGAGCGGCGCCGCAAAAGGCGACACCGCCCGCCGACCGTCCCCACGGGTGGAGTCCCGCGGAGACAAGCAGCGCAAGCGCCACTCTTTGGTAACTTTTTAGTGAGGTTTCCTCCCTCTTAGTCCGAAGACCCGCGGGCAGGAGGCCAAAAAGCCCCCTGCTAACGCGTTGACCGGACGGTGGCCGGAGTTCGACCATGCCCGCAACCCACAAAAGGCGCAGGAAGCGAGCCCGCCCGCCCAAGTGTCCCCGCAAGACCCCAAAAGGAGCCGTACGGGAACGGGTGGAAGCGGGGCCCCGAAGGACCCCCAATTCCGGGTGATTTTTTAGTGAGCTTGTCTTGCTCGCAGCCCGAAGACCCGCGGGCAGGAGGCCAAAAAGCCCCCTGCTAACGCGTTTTGACCGAACGGTGGTCGGAGTTCGACCATGCCCGCAACCCACAAAAGGCGCAGGAAGCGAGCCCGCCCGCCCAAGTGTCCCCGCAAGACCCCAAAAGGAGCCGTACGGGAACGGGTGGAAGCGGGGCCCCGAAGGACCCCCAATTCCGGGTAATTTTTTAGAGAGCTTGTCTTGCTCGCAGCCCGAGGACCCGCGGTCCCGAAAGAGTCGGGATTACGCGTTGGTAACCGGACGGTAGTCGGAGTTCGACCCACCGTCCGCCCACTGTCAGAATTAGCCGCGAGTAGCAACTTGCTACTCACGTTGCCCGGGGTGCACCACGCGGAGGTTTCTGACACGCACCCCAACCTAACCTTTTTTTTTTTTTTTTTTTTTTTTTGTTCACTACGGTGGTAAAACTCTCCTTATGAGTCATCTCAACTCCGCCAACCCAGCCATTAGAACGGCTGGGCTTGGGACTGGCGAAGGAGGTATGTGGAGGCTCTCCCCTACAGGCGTTCGGGGCATACCCACTAAAAACCACCGCGGTGTCCCTACGGGTCCCGTGTGTTGGCGGGGTCACGCGATTCGCGATTTGCATACTTTCTCGCGACCCCGCCCGGGATTGGCCCGCCGTTTGTGTTGGCGGGCCCCGTCTCGTTATGATCTCGCAATCATCCATCAAACTTCTTGCATCCATCAAACTTCTCGCATCCATCACCTCACAAAGCTACTTGGGAGGCGGCGAGGACACGCGCCGCCTCCCGCCTTTTGGCGGACAGGGAGCAGCCCCAGCGCTCACCGTCCGCAGGCACTGAATTTAGGGTGGTCGGAGGTCGTCTCTTGTGCGACGTCCCCGACGCCCGGACCTACGGTTGGGGAGAGGGCGATGTATTTCCCTCTCCCGCTCCGCCGCCTCCTTGCTCAGCATGACTGCTTCGCAGAAGGAGGCGACGGCGTTCCAGGACCTCTCACTCCGGACCATAGACAGAACTACGGCCGGGAGCGAGAGGACAACCGTATCAAGAGCCGCGACCAGATCACGGCGCTGCGATGCCCAGGCTGGGCACTCCGCCAATGTATGCAACGCCGTGTCTTCTACGGGGTCGCGGCTGCTGCCACAATGGTGGCATCCGGGCGTTTCCTCCCGGCCTATCCTCCACAAATACCGGCCAAAACAACCATGGCCGGTGAGGATTTGTGTCAGCCGGAAGGTGAGGACGCCGTGACGTCTCTCCGACCACTCTTCAACCACGGGACTTACCGCCACTATCGTGGCGTGCCCGGCGCTGGGGTGCACAAGTCTGCTCTTCCACTCCGCCACTAGGACCTGGCGGAGCTCCGACCGACGCGCCTCGATGTCGCGGTGCGCCGGTCTCTCGCCCTGCTCCAGAGCTTGCTGGCGCCATGTATAGAGTGACGCCAGCAGCTCAGCTTCCAGATCCCAGGGCGGTGATCCGGCTAGGAGGCTCGCTGTCTCGAAGGAGACCGTGCGGTAGCCTCGTATTAACCTGACGGCCATGGCGCGCTGCGGTGCGCGAAGCGCCGTGATATTGTGGGCCGTCAGGTCGTGCGCCCATATCGGGGCCCCGTAAAGGGCCATGGACCGCACGACTCCTTCGTAGAGCCTCCGGCAGGAGGCGGTTGCCCCCCCCAGATTGGGCAGCAGTCGCGATAATCCTGCCGCTGCCCCTAGAAGTTTGGGGGCCAAGCGTCCAAAGTGCTCACGGAAATCCCATCGGCTATCGAGTACGAGCCCCAGGTATTTTAGGCTCGTCCCAATGCCGATGCGGACCCCTCCTACCATAATGTGGGCCCCTGCGGGTGGCCGTTTCCGAGGCCCGTGGAAACAAATGGCCTCGGATTTAGAGAGGGCCACCTCTAGGCCCAAACGCCGGATCCTTCCAACGACTTGTGCGACCCCAGCGGTCGCCCTTATAGCCGCCGCCCGGTACGTCTTATCATCTTTACCAGGATTGTCCGAAGAAGTGCCCAACAGGGACACTGCAAAGGAGCGGCGCCGCAAAAGGCGACACCGCCCGCCGACCGTCCCCACGGGTGGAGTCCCGCGGAGACAAGCAGCGCAAGCGCCACTCTTTGGTAACTTTTTAGTGAGGTTTCCTCCCTCTTAGTCCGAAGACCCGCGGGCAGGAGGCCAAAAAGCCCCCTGCTAACGCGTTGACCGGACGGTGGCCGGAGTTCGACCATGCCCGCAACCCACAAAAGGCGCAGGAAGCGAGCCCGCCCGCCCAAGTGTCCCCGCAAGACCCCAAAAGGAGCCGTACGGGAACGGGTGGAAGCGGGGCCCCGAAGGACCCCCAATTCCGGGTGATTTTTTAGTGAGCTTGTCTTGCTCGCAGCCCGAAGACCCGCGGGCAGGAGGCCAAAAAGCCCCCTGCTAACGCGTTTTGACCGAACGGTGGTCGGAGTTCGACCATGCACGCAACCCACAAAAGGCGCAGGAAGCGAGCCCGCCCGCCCAAGTGTCCCCGCAAAACCCCAAAAGGAGCCGTACGGGAACAGGTGGAAGCGGGGCCCCGAAGGACCCCCAATTCCGGGTAATTTTTTAGAGAGCTTGTCTTGCTCGCAGCCCGAAGACCCGCGGTCCCGAAAGAGTCGGGATTACGCGTTGGTAACCGGACGGTAGTCGGAGTTCGACCCACCGTCCGCCCACTGTCAGAATTAGCCGCGAGCAGCAGCTTGCTACTCACGTTGCCCGGGGTGCACCACGCGGAGGTTTCTGACACGCACCCCACCCCAACCTAACCTTTTTTTTTTTTTTTTTTTTTTTTTTTTTTTTGTTTTACGAGGTGGAAAATCCCTTCGGATCTCCGACTCTTGGGGGAAATAAGAGCCGGAGTATGTGGTGTTTCCACTAAAAACCACCTCGACTTCCGCCATGTACCCGTGTGTCGGAGGGTGGGGCATCACCAAAGCACTCGTCACCACCCTCCGACGGGTATTGGCCCGCCAGATGGTCAGGCGGGCCCCGAACAAAACCCCCTTGGCGACGGACTACCCCAACCTAACCTTTTTTTTTTTTTTTTTTTTTTTTTTTGTTCACTACGGTGGTAAAACTCTCCTTATGAGTCATCTCGACTCCGCCAACCCAGCCATTAGAACGGCTGGGCTTGGGACTGGCGGAGGAGGTATGTGGAGGCTCTCCCCTACAGGCGTTCGGGGCATACCCACTAAAAACCACCGCGGTGTCCCTACGGGTCCCGTATGTTGGCGGGGTCACGCGATTCGCGATTTGCATTCTTTCTCGCGACCCCGCCCGGGATTGGCCCGCCATTGTTGTTGGCGGGCCCCGTCTACATATGATCTCGCAATCATCCATCAAACTTCTTGCATCCATCAAACTTCTTGCATCCATCACCTCACAAAGCTACTTGGGAGGCGGCGAGGACACGCACCGCCTCCCGCCTTTTGGCGGACAGGGAGCAGCCCCAGCGCTCACCGTCCGCAGGCACTAAGATAAATTACGGTGGTCGGAGGTCGTCTCTTGTACGGCGTCCCCGACGTCCGGACCTACGGTTGGGGAGAGGGCGATGTATTTCCCTCTCCCGCTCCGCCGCCTCCTTGCTCAGCATGACTGCTTCGCAGAAGGAGGCGACGGCGTTCCAGGACCTCTCACTCCGGACCATAGACAGAACTACGGCCGGGAGCGAGAGGGTAACCGTATCGAGAACCGCGACCAGATCACGGCGCTGCGATGCCCAGGCTGGGCACTCCGCCAGTGTATGCAACGCCGTGTCTTCTACGGGGTCGCGGCTGCTGCCACAATGGTGGCATCCGGGCGTTTCCTCCCGGCCTATCCTCCACAAATACCGGCCAAAACAACCATGGCCGGTGAGGATTTGTGTCAGCCGGAAGGTGAGGACGCCGTGACGTCTCTCCGACCACTCTTCAACCACGGGACTTACCGCCACTATCGTGGCGTGCCCGGCGCTGGGGTGCACAAGTCTGCTCTTCCACTCCGCCACTAGGATCTGGCGGAGCTCCGACCGACGCGCCTCGATGTCACGGTGCGCCGGTCTCTCGCCCTGCTCCAGAGCTTGCTGGCGCCATGTATAGAGTGACGCCAGCAGCTCAGCTTCCAGATCCCAGGGCGGTGATCCGGCTAGGAGGCTCGCTGTCTCGAATGAGACCGTGCGGTAGCCTCGTATTAACCTGACGGCCATGGCGCGCTGCGGTGCGCGAAGCGCCGTGATATTGTGGGCCGTCAGGTCGTGGGCCCATATCGGGGCCCCGTAAAGGGCCATGGACCGCACGACTCCTTCGTAGAGCCTCCGGCAGGAGGCGGTTGGCCCCCCCAGATTGGGCAGCAGTCGCGATAATCCTGCCGCTGCCCCTAGAAGTTTGGGGGCCAAGCGTCCAAAGTGCTCACGGAAATCCCATCGGCTATCGAGTACGAGCCCCAGGTATTTTAGGCTCGTCCCAATGCCGATGCGGACCCCTCCTACCATAATGTGGGCCCCTGCGGGTGGCCGTTTCCGAGGCCCGTGGAAACAAATGGCCTCGGATTTAGAGAGGGCCACCTCTAGGCCCAAACGCCGGATCCTTCCAACGACTTGTGCGACCCCAGCGGTCGCCCTTATAGCCGCCGCCCGGTACGTCTTATCACTCGCAGTGACGAGGGTGTCGTCGGCGTAACAAGTGACACCCACGCCAGGGAGGAGCGTACCGCGCAGCACCCAGTCGTAGCCGATGTTCCACAGAAGGGGGCCGAGGACCGACCCCTGTGGAACACCGCACGACATAACTCGCCGACTAATACCGAGATGACTCGGGTAGACGATATTTCTCTCATTTAAATAATCCCCGACTATACGGCGGAGGTATGGAGGCACTCCATGATAAGTGAGTGCCTCACGAATACAACTCCAAGGCAGGGTGTTGAAAGCGTTGGCGATGTCAAGAGACACCGCCAAGACCACCCCGCCCCGGGAAACCTGTTCCTCCGCCAGACTCCTCACTGATTTTATGGCCTCTATTGTTGAGCGCCCTCGGCGGAAACCAAACTGCACGTCCGCCAAATCCGGGCCCACTGTGGTAAGGTGGTGGACGAGGCGCTCCGCGATGATATACTCAAAAATCTTCGCGACCTCGTCCAACAACACTATGGGCCGGTAGGCGGACGGGCTGTCCGCCGGGCGCCCTGCCTTTTTGATGAGGACCAGCTTCCCCGTTTTCCAGACTCGTGGAAACTGGCCCCCCTCAAGGCACGCTGTGAGGAGTCTCCCTAGTCGGGGTCCGAGCTCCTCCATTGCCAGGACCCACGCTCGGCCAGGAACCCCAACCTAACCTAACCTAACCTAACCTAACCTAACCTAACCTAACCTAACCTAACCTAACCTAACCTAACCTAACCTAACCTAACCTAACCTTTTTTTTTTTTTTTTTTTTTTTTTTTTTTTTGGTATCGGGTTGGAAAATCCTCATGGAGTCCCTCCGCCCCGGGGGAAGGACGAAGGGGACTGTCAGACTCTTACTGACTAAAAACCAACCCGTATTCCTCATGTACCCGTGTGTCGGAGGGTGGGGATTCGCATAAGCATTCGTCGCTACCCCCCGACGGGTATTGGCCCGCCAGATGGTCAGGCGGGCCCCGAACAAAACCCCCTTGGCGGCGGATGAAGGTGTTGGGCTCCGCCGCCAAAACACTCAGCGGCCGCAGAGGGTAGGGAGGACGGCAACGCAACACCGCATCTCCTCTTCCTCTGCGGCCCCACCGCGACGCAACGATGGTGCGCCTCCATTTGGTCGCGGGAGATAGGGCGCGCGGCAACGCAACACCGACACGCCTCTCCTCCCGCGACCGCACCCGACTGCGAGGGACAGAACTGTCCCTCGCACCCGCCTCCCTCTTAGCTTCACCGCGGGTCACCAATCCACGGTTACTAAGCCCCCCCACCACGACAAGGTGGAGATCCCACGGGGGGGGAACCTAACCTAACCTTTTTTTTTTTTTTTTTTTGTGACTCATGGAGGAAACTACAGTTTACGAGCTAACCCCCCTAGACTGAGACCGAGGTGTCAGCCTAGGGGGAGTGTGGGACTCCCCGTTGAGAAGCTTCGGGACTACCCACTAAAACCCCCATGGTGTTCCGCTAACCGATCCCATTAACAGCGGGGCCACAGGTACTGCGTTGCATAACATCTGTGACCCCGCCTGAGTTGGCCCGCCTCAGACACGGCGGGCCCCGTCTACCTTCTCGCATGCATTCATCCACGGAAAACATACATCACGCTCACATTCGGATTAAAACTTTTACAAGTTTTCCTCATCTTTTATATAATGTTGTTAAACATCCCTCTCTTATCATTCATACCTACAACCAGCGTAAGGACAAACGAAGCTACTGCTACAAGAGGCGTGCGCGGAACACGACGCCGTCTCTCGGACCCAGCGGACGGCGGGCGGCCCCACGGTGCCGCCGCCCGCTGGCAACTTATGGTGGCCGGAGGTCATTATACGCCCTCCGGCGACGCCCGGCTCTACGGATGGGGAGAGGTCGCGCGAGCTCCCTCTCCCGCTCCGCCGCCTCCTTGCTTGACATTACTGTCTCACAGAAGGAGGCGACGGCGTTCCAACAAGTCTCGCTCCGGACCATGGCGTGGACCACAGCCCGAAGCGAGAGGTCTGCGTTACCGACCGCCGCAACTAGATCGCGACGCTGCGTAGCCCACGCGGGGCAATCCGCTAGTGTGTGCAGCGCCGTGTCCTCTACTGGGTTGCGGCGGTCTCCACAATGATGACAGCCGGGCGTCTCCTCCCGGCCTATGCGGTGCAGGAACCGGCCGAAACACCCATGGCCGGTAAGCACCTGCGTAAGCCGGAAGGTGAGGGCGCCATGTCGCCTCTCCAGCCACTCCTTCATGTCGGGTCTTACGGCGTCGATGATTGCCTGCCCTGCGCTGGGGTGCACCAAACTTTGAGTCCACTCCGCCACCAGGACCTGGCGGAGTTCGGTCTTCCGCGCCTCTATCTCACGAGGCGCGGGTACCTCGGCCCGTGACCGAGCTTCTTGGCGCCATGCGTATAACGACGCCAATAACCCGGCCTGCAGGTCCCAGGGCGGGCATCCGGCGAGGAGGCTCGCCGCTCCGAAGGAGACCGTGCGGTATCCTCTTATTAACCTGACGGCCAAGGCGCGCTGCGGTGCGCGAAGCGCCTTGACGTTGCGGGCCGTCAGGTGATCGGCCCATACGGGACATCCGTACAGGGCCATCGACCGCACGACTCCTTCGTAGAGCCTCCGGCAGGAGGCGCTTGGCCCCCCCAAGTTGGGCAGCAGCCTAGAAAGAGCTGCCGCTGCCCCTAGGAGTTTGGGGGCCAAGCGTTGGAAATGCTCGTGAAAGTCCCATCGGCTATCGAGAACGAGCCCTAGGTACTTGAGGCTCGTCCCGACGCCGATGCGGACCCCTCCTACCATTATGTGGGCCCCCGCAGGTGGCCTATTCCGAGACCCGTGAAAAGAAATGGCCTCGGATTTGGAAAGGGCCACCTCGAGGCCCAATCGCCGGATGCGACTCACAACATGTGCGACCCCAGCGGTCGCCAATATGGCCGCCGCCCGGTGCGACTTACCCCTAGCCGTGACTAGAGTGTCGTCGGCATAACAAACGATGCCGACGCCACGGAGGAGCGCACCCCGCAGCACGTAGTCGTACCCGATGTTCCACAGGAGGGGGCCGAGAACCGAACCCTGTGGAACACCGCACGACATCTCTCGCCGACTCCAACCGTCGTGACCCGGATAAACTACAAATCTTTGACTTAGATATGCCCCGACTATTTGGCGGAGGTACGGCGGCACTCGATGGAAAATGAGTGCCGCCTTGATGACACTCCAGGGCAAGGTGTTGAACGCGTTGGCGATGTCTAACGACACCGCCAGAACCACCTCGCCCCGGGAAACTGCGTCCTCCGCCAGGCTCCTCACTCTCTCAATCGCATCTATTGTAGAGCGCCCTCGACGGAAACCATACTGTTCGTCCGCCAGGTCCGGCCCCACTGTTGACATGTGCTGGACGAGGCGCTGAGCAATGACGTGCTCGAACATCTTTGCGACCTCGTCCAGCAATACGATTGGCCGGTAGGCGGACGGACTGTCCGCCGAGCGCCCTTCCTTCTTGATCAGGACCAGTTTCCCCGTTTTCCAAAGACGGGGAAACCGGCCCTCCTCCAAACACTTGTTGAGGAGCCCAATGAGTCGGGGCTCGAGCTCGGCTATCGCCAGGGCCCACGCTCGGCCTGGAATGCCGTCGGGCCCTGGGGCGGTGTTTTTCATGCGTAACACCGCCGCTCGAAGCTCGACCCGGGTCACTTCGGGAACCGCGTCGTCGTCCGCGTCCGCGCTGGTCGCCATGGAAGGCGGAGCCATCGGCGGAGAAGGGTGCTCCGCCCTTGAAGGGAACAGAGCGGCCACCACATCCTCCACAACCTGCGGCCGGAGACTCTGGGTGAGCGGGGGCGCCCAGGGGCGAAGTTTGCCCCTCACCATGAGGTACGGACGCCCCCACGGATCTTGGTCCAGAGTCCCCAAAAGCTCGCCGCGGGCCTCTTCTTTGGCCCGCGCAATCTCAACGTTGAGCCTCTTCTTGGCCGCTCTGTACTCTTCATAAAGCTCCGCCTCCCTGGCTTCGGAATCGGGAGAGCGGCGACGCCTTCTCCGGAACCGGGTGTACTGGCGACGCGCGTGCACGCAAAAGTTGCGCAAGCGCTCGATGTTGTCACTCCACCAGTACACCCGGCGTCTGGGTGAGTTGCTAGTTACCCTTGGCATCGCCGCATCGCAGATGTTAGTCATTGCCCTCCGGAACCACTCGGCCTCCATCTCGATGTCTTCAGACCCGGTCAGTGATAGGGACCAGGTCTCTACGATGGAGGCCTCCAGGAGGGCCTCCCGATTCATCCTCTTGATGGCCCAGCGCGGACCGCCCCCAATCGGGGCTCTTCGTGCTGACGCGTCGGAGATGACTGTTTCGGCGGAGACGTCGAACCTGATGTAACGATGGTCCGACAACGTCTCCGCCTCCTCGACGACGCGCCAGTCTTGGACACGGCGTGCTAGTGCGGGGCTCGCAAACGTAATGTCCACAATGGACCCGCCCCGCTGTCGCACGCACGTGTGCACCGTCCCCCGATTGAGGACGAGCAGGCCGTTCTCGACGGCCCACTGCTCCAGCAGCTCGCCCCTCGCGTCCGTGGCCGTGGAACCCCAAGCCGAAGATTTGGCATTGAAGTCCCCGGCGACGAGCACGTCGCGAGGGCGGCTGCGAGCGACGACGACGCTAATTTCAAGCATAAATGCTTCGAAGTCGGCGAGAGAACGGTTGGGGGAAAAATATACGCCCACCACAACCGTGTTGCCAATTTGTGCTGCGGCACACCCCCTCCCTCGGGAGATGTTCTCCATGGAGGGGGTGCCGGCGGCGGCCCTAGTGATGATGGCCACCGAGCCGTCAATATCCCCCACCCAATCGTCTCTGGGGGGGATGAAATACGGCTCGGCGGCGATGGCGACATTAATTGACCACTGCGCCAGGCTTTGGAGGAGCAGATCCTGGGCTCTGGCGCAGTGGTTTAAATTGCCTTGTAAGAGGCGGAGGGGTGGAGGCATTATTGTGTTTCCATCACAACCCCCACCCCTTCGGCCGTTTCGGCGACGACGTTAGCGGAGCCTTTGCTCCCTGGCTGCCTCTTTGTGGGTGCGGCGCAGGTTTTGGCACCCACTCGGTGCGTGGCCGGCTTGCCCACCGCTGCACACAAAACACAGTGCGGCGGGGCTTCACAAGTGGCGGCCTTATGTCCCGCTTTTCCACATCGGAAACATAGGCCGCTGCAATCCACTGCCGAGGTGCATTTTGCGCCCACGTGGCCGGCCGTGAGGCACCGGAAACACCGAAGCGGCTTTGTCTCTAACAGGGTTACCTGCGCCGACACCCAGCCGACCAACAAACGCCTGCCTTCAGCCAGCTTTTTTGCTGTGGTGATTGGCGCGCTGACAATAATGGTACCCATGCCTGCACGGCCTGGGCGTATTGCGCCGCATCTTAAAGATGACGCGGCACAACCAGTCGTCTTGGCAATGGCGGCCGATACTTCCTCCGATGTTATACTATCGTCCAGACCCGAAATCCGAAGCTCGGCGTTCTTTTGGGGCCTGGACACTTTGACGTCTTCCGTCGGGAGAACCTCAGTGAGCTTCTTGGCCAGAGCGTCGGCCTGCTCGCCGCTAGCAGCCCCCGGCACCTCAATGAGGCGGGCGCCGGTCTGGGTGGTCTTTAGGCGTAGCCCTGCCGTTATGCCCAACTGGGCGGGATCCACGGCGTTGCGGGCCGTCTTGAGAATTTCCGCATACGTCGTTCCCCGCTCAATAGCTGCAGGCTGCAGCGTGAGTACTACCGCTGTGGAGCGGGGGGTGCGGAGCTTCTTCGCCGCCTTCTTGGCCGCCTTCTTGTTCTTCCTTGTCGCCTTCGCTGATTTTTCTTTTGACCCGGCAATTTCCCAGCCACCCGTATTGGGTGCGGAGGCTGCGGGAGCTTGTTGCGGGGCGGCAGGAGTAGGCTGGGCCTTTTTCTGGCCCCTCTTCTTGCCCTTTGGGGCCTGTGTTTCTGCGGCTTTCTTGTTTGCCGTAGGTGTATCCTGCCGCGGTGCAGCCGCTACAGCCGCGTACGATGTTGACGGCTGCGGTGACGTCGGCGCGGGCGGCTGCGGTTGTGGGGCCGCATGCCGGGTCGCGAATGGGGGCCTGATTATTTTGCCCTCTAGGAAACAGAGGCTTTGCCTCATCTGGGCCATGTCCTGTCGGAGGGCGGCCAATTCGCTGGTGGCCTTACCCGTCGCGTCGGTGCGCTGCTGAGCGAATGCAGCACGTAGCTCAGCCTGCTCCCGCCTGAGTGCCGCGATCTCAGTTGCCAGGCGGGCATTCTCCGCCTGGAGCTTTATCGTCTCTTCTGACGCTGTGCGGCTGAGGAGAACGTCCGCTATTTCCGCAATAGTGGCCACTGAGTCCTTAAGGGACTTCTGTGAAGTCCCTTTTAGGCCTTTTGATTTTTTGGAGACCACCGTGATGGCCTCCAAGGCATTCTTAAGGCGCGACCGCAGGTCAGTGGCGGTAGCCTCCTCCGGCTCTCCCTCGGTGGCAGAGGTTTCACTGTTGCGCGCGCTTCTGTCCGCGGCCACTTTCTTTGTGGCCGCTTCAATGCGCCTCTCCTCCTCCGCTTCGCGTTCCCGGAGTTTTGCGCGCCGTTTAGCGGCTGCCAGCTCCGCGCGAGCCTTGCCCAGACCCACAAAGTGGCCGTGGGTGGGCGGTCGTCCGCGTGTTTTGCGCGCGCTTACAGCGTGCTTCGCCGTTAGTACTTGTTTCGGCGTTGGGGTGCCTTCATCGCCCGAGGCCGAGTCTGGCCCCGAGCGTGGGCGCTTGCGCAATGCCCGACTTGGGCTTTCCGCGCTGCGTACGCTGACCATTGAGACAGTGGAGCTGTCTGACTCGGACAGCTCCAGTTCTTCTCTGAGCGCTTTAACGCGCTCATCATTAGTACCCGCAATACTGGGCGTGCAGGTTGGCTTGTCGACCGACTTCGGTATATTAGTTTGGTTTTTTATATTCGAATCCATAATAAAACCCACGAGTGCGGGAGAAATAAACAGTCGACCCGGGCAGAGATCCCGCAATACCCGGGCAAGCCTAATACCTCAGGGCGGCGGCTGGTGCCCTGAGGGGGCCGCACTAGAGACTGACCTCCCTGTCAGCCACGCATCTCCTCGCCGTGCGGCAGCAACTTGAGATTAGGGGATTTTTATAGTGCTTACCTTGCACGCGGTCCGGGCAGTTAAGCCAAGACCCTCGGTCCCGTAAGCAGCCGCGAGACGTGACCACGACGCTACTCACAACGGGATTACGATCTGATCTGGGACGGTGACAACGAAGGTGGAAGAGGGGTAAAAGAAAAAATAAAAGGGGGAAAGGTAGAAAGGGGGAGGGGGGAGAAAGAAGATAAAAAATTAAAAGTGTAAAAATAAAAGGTAAGGGGGAAAAAACAAAAAATAAAAACGTCCGAAGACGGAAGGAAGAAAAAACCCCCGCTGTCTGCCCGGCGGCAGTGCGAGTGCACACCGAGCCCGTCCGACACCCCATCCCATGTCCACTCTGCCTAGGCAGAGAAGTACCGGGAGAGGCGGTGGCACCCAAAGTGGGCGCAGGAAGCAGGGCCAGGAAGACAGGCCCGCACTCCCAGCGGCGCTCCGAGAAGCACCACACTATGGTAACTTTTTAGTGAGGTTTTCTCCCTCTTAGTCCAAAGACCCGCGGGCAGGAGGCCAAAAAGCCCCCTGCTAACGCGTTGACCGGACGGTGGCCGGAGTTCGACCATGCTCGCAACCCACAAAAGGCGCAGGAAGCGAGCCCGCCCGCCCAAGTGTCCCCGCAAGACCCCAAAAGGAGCCGTACGGGAACGGGGTGGAAGCGGGGCCCCGAAGGACCCCCAATTCCGGGTGATTTTTTAGTGAGCTTGTCTTGCTCGCAGCCCGAAGACCCGCGGGCAGGAGGCCAAAAAGCCCCCTGCTAACGCGTTGACCGGACGGTGGCCGGAGTTCGACCATGCCCGCAACCCACAAAAGGCGCAGGAAGCGAGCCCGCCCGCCCAAGTGTCCCCGCAAGACCCCAAAAGGAGCCGTACAGGAACGGGTGGAAGCGGGGCCCTAAAGGACCCCCAATTCCGGGTAATTTTTTAAAGAGCTTGTCTTGCTCGCAGCCCGAAGACCCGCGGTCCCGAAAGAGTCGGGATTACGCGATGGTGACCGGACGGTAGTCGGAGTTCGACTCACCGCCCGCCCACTGTCAGAATTAGCCGCGAGTAGCAACTTGCTACTCACGTTGCCCGGGGTGCACCACGCGGAGGTTTCTGACACGCACCCCAACCTAACCTAACCTAACCTAACCTAACCTAACCTAACCTAACCTAACCTAACCTAACCTTTTTTTTTTTTTTTTTTTGTTTTACGAGGTGGAAAATCCCTTCGGATCTCCGACTCTTGGGGGAAATAAGAGCCGGAGTATGTGGTGTTTCCACTAAAAACCACCTCGACTTCCGCCATGTACCTGTGTGTCGGAGGGTGGGGCATCACCAAAGCACTCGTCGCCACCCTCCGACGGGTATTGGCCCGCCAGATGGTCAGACGGGCCCCGAACAAAACCCCCTTGGCGACGGATTAAGGTGTTGGACTCCGCCGCCAAAACGCCCAGCGGCCGCAGAGGATAGGGAGGACGGCAACGCAACACCGCATCTCCTCTTCCTCTGCGGCCCCACCGCGACGCATCGAATGGTGCGCCCCCATTTGGTCGCGGGAGATAGGGCGCGCGGCAACGCAACACCGACACGCCTCTCCTCCCGCGACCGCACCCGACTGCGAGGGACAGACAGAACTGTCCCCCGCACCCGCACCGTTGGACGCATCCTGCGCAGGCCCCTCCAAGCCCACGCGGAGCGTCCCCTCCTGGATCCCTCTTAGCTTCACCGCGGTTGACCAATCCACGGTTACTGAGCCCCCCCACCACGACAAGGTGGAGATCCCACGGGGGGGTAACCTAACCTAACCTAACCTAACCTTTTTTTTTTTTTTTTTTTTTTTTTTTGTTCACTACGGTGGTAAAACTCTCCTTATGAGTCATCTCAACTCCGCCAACCCAGCCATTAGAACGGCTGGGCTTGGGACTGGCGGAGGAGGTATGTGGAGGCTCTCCCCTAAAGGCGTTCGGGGCATACCCACTAAAAACCACCGCGGTGTCCCTACGGGTCCCGTATGTTGGCGGGGTCACGCGATCCGCGATTAGCATACTTTCTCGCGACCCCGCCCGGGATTGGCCCGCCGTTTGTGTTGGCGGGCCCCGTCTACATATGATCTCGCAATCATCCATCAAACTTCTTGCATCCATCAAACTTCTTGCATCCATCACCTCACAAAGCTACTTGGGAGGCGGCGAGGACACGCACCGCCTCCCGCCTTTTGGCGGACAGGGAGCAGCCCCAGCGCTCACCGTCCGCAGGCACTAAATTAAATTAGGGTGGTCGGAGGTCGTCTCGTATTCGACGTCCTCGACGCCCGGACCTACGGTTGGGGAGAGGGCGATATATTTCCCTCTCCCGCTCCGCCGCCTCCTTGCTCAGCATGACTGCTTCGCAGAAGGAGGCGACGGCGTTCCAGGACCTCTCACTCCGGACCATAGACAGAACTACGGCCGGGAGCGAGAGGACAACCGTATCAAGAGCCGCGACCAGATCACGGCGCTGCGATGCCCAGGCTGGGCACTCCGCCAATGTATGCAACGTCGTGTCTTCTACGGGGTCGCGGCTGCTGCCACAATGGTGGCATCCGGGCGTTTCCTCCCGGCCTATCCTCCACAAATACCGGCCAAAACAACCATGGCCGGTGAGGATTTGTGTCAGCCGGAAGGTGAGGACGCCATGACGTCTCTCCGACCACTCTTCAACCACGGGACTTACCGCCACTATCGTGGCGTGCCCGGCGCTGGGGTGCACAAGTCTGCTCTTCCACTCCGCCACTAGGATCTGGCGGAGCTCTGACCGACGCGCCTCGATGTCACGGTGCGCCGGTCTCTCGCCCTGCTCCAGAGCTTGCTGGCGCCATGTATAGAGTGACGCCAGCAGCTTAGCTTCCAGATCCCAGGGCGGTGATCCGGCTAGGAGGCTCGCTGTCTCGAATGAGACCGTGCGGTAGCCTCGTATTAACCTGACGGCCATGGCGCGCTGCGGTGCGCGAAGCGCCGTGATATTGTGGGCCGTCAGGTCGTGCGCCCATATCGGGGCCCCGTAAAGGGCCATGGACCGCACGACTCCTTCGTAGAGCCTCCGGCAGGAGGCGGTTGGCCCCCCCAGATTGGGCAGCAGTCGCGATAATCCTGCCGCTGCCCCTAGAAGTTTGGGGGCCAAGCGTCCAAAGTGCTCACGGAAAGCCCATCGGCTATCGAGTACGAGCCCCAGGTATTTTAGGCTCGTCCCAATGCCGATGCGGACCCCTCCTACCATAATGTGGGCCCCTGCGGGTGGCCGTTTCCGAGGCCCGTGGAAACAAATGGCCTCGGATTTAGAGAGGGCCACCTCTAGGCCCAAACGCCGGATCCTTCCAACGACTTGTGCGACCCCAGCGGTCGCCCTTATAGCCGCCGCCCGGTACGTCTTATCACTCGCAGTGACGAGGGTGTCGTCGGCGTAACAAGTGACACCCACGCCAGGGAGGAGCGTACCGCGCAGCACCCAGTCGTAGCCGATGTTCCAAAGAAGGGGGCCGAGGACCGACCCCTGTGGAACACCGCACGACATAACTCGCCGACTAATACCGAGATGACTCGGGTAGACGATATTTCTCTCATTTAAATAATCCCCGACTATACGGCGGAGGTATGGAGGCACTCCATGATAGGCGAGTGCCTCACGAATACAACTCCAGGGCAGGGTGTTGAAAGCGTTGGCGATGTCAAGAGACACCGCCAAGACCACCCCGCCCCGGGAAACCTGTTCCTCCGCCAGACTCCTCACTGACCTGATAGCGTCTATTGTTGAGCGCCCTCGGCGGAAACCAAACTGCACGTCCGCCAAATCCGGGCCCACTGTGGTAAGGTGGTGGACGAGGCGCTCCGCGATGATATACTCAAAAATCTTCGCGACCTCGTCCAACAACACTATGGGCCGGTAGGCGGACGGGCTGTCCGCCGGGCGCCCTGCCTTTTTGATGAGGACCAGCTTCCCCGTTTTCCAGACTCGTGGAAACTGGCCCCCCTCAAGGCACGCTGTGAGGAGTCTCCCTAGTCGGGGTCCGAGCTCCTCCATTGCCAGGACCCACGCTCGGCCAGGAATGCCGTCGGGTCCTGGGGCGGTGTTTTTTATCCTCAACACCGCCGCTCGGAGTTCTACCCGAGTCACCTCGGGAACGTCGTCGTCTATGTCCGCGTTGGCTGCCGCGGAAGGCGGCGCCGTCATGGGCGGAGGGATATGTTCCGCCCGCGACGGGAACAGAGCGGCCACAACTTCTTCCACCAGCTCTGGCCGGAGACTTTCCGTTAGAGGGGGCGCCCAGGAACGTAGCTTGTTCCTGACCATTAAATATGGGCGCCCCCACGGATCTTCATTTAGCGTCTCCAGCAGTTCCTGGCGGGCGTCTTGCTTGGCCCGCCAGATAGCTTCCTTCAAGTTGCTCTTGGCCGCTCTGTATGCCTCGTACAATTCCGCCTCCCGGGCAATGGAATCGGGAGGGCGGCGACGCCTCCTGCGAAACCGGGCGTACTGGCGGCGCGCTGCGACACAGATTCGCCGCAACTGCGCGATGGTGTCGTTCCACCAGTACACCCGGCGTGGCCCAGACGTGTTACGGACTCTAGGCATCGCCGCATCGCAAACTTGCGTCATTGCCCCCCTGAACCAATCCGCCTCCATATTAATATCGTCAGGCCTGGAAGGTGTTGATACCCAGGCCTGAACTATGGAGGCTTCCAGGAGGGCCTCCCGATTCAGCCTTTTCAAGGCCCAACGCGGACCGCCCTCAATCGGGCCTCTTCGGACTGGGGCGTCGGAGTTGACTGTTTCGGCGGAGACGTCGAACCGAATATAACGATGGTCCGACAACGTCTCCACCTCCTCGACGACGCGCCAGTCTCGGATACGGCGTGCTAGTGCGGGGCTCGCGAATGAAACGTCCACAATGGAACCGCCCCGCTGACGCACGCACGTATGCACTGACCCCTGATTGAGGACGAGCAGGCCGTTCTCGACGGCCCACTGCTCCAGCAGCTCGCCTCTAGCGTCTGTGGCCGGAGAACCCCAAGCCGTAGACTTGGCGTTGAGGTCCCCGGCGAAGAGCACGACGCGAGGACGGCTGCGAGCGACGACGACGTTCAATTCGAGGAGATACTCCTCGAAGTCGGCGAGGGAACGGTTGGGTGAGAAGTAGCCACCCACCACAACCGTATCCTTTACGAGTGCTGCGACGCAGCCCCGCCCTCGGTAGATGTTCTCGAAGGACGGGGTGCGGGCGGCGGCTAACGAAATTAGCGCCACCGAGCCGCTGAGGTCCCCCACCCAATCGTCACGGGGGGGGATAAAATACGGCTCGGCGACGAGGGCGACGTTGATTGACCACTGCGCCATGCTCTGGAGAAGAAGATCCTGAGCCCTGGCGCAGTGGTTGATGTTCGCCTGGATAAGGCGGAGATATGGTGCCATTATTGGACATCCATTGTTGGCGTGACGCCTGGCGCCTTATTCGCCACGGGAGTGGCGCCCTTGTTGGCCGATTGGCCGTCTCTTGCTGCCTTCTTCCTGGTGGGTGCAGCGCAACTTTTTGTGCCGGCCCTATGGTCGGCCGGCTTGCCCGCCGCCGCACACAAAACGCAGTGCGGCGGGGCCTCGCAACTGGCGGCCAAATGGCCGGCCTGGCCGCATCTAAAGCAGCGGCCGCTGCAGTCTACCGCAGAGGTGCACTTTGCGCCTACGTGGCCACCGCTCAAACAGCGGAAGCACCTCTGCGGTTTCGGCTCCAGGAGCCGCACTTGCGCTGACACCCAGCCTATCAATACCCGACGGCCATCGGCCAACTTTTTAGCCACAGCCACTGGGCAAGTTACAATAGCTGTGCCCATCCCAGCGCGGCCCGGGCGAATGGGACCACACCTGATTTGGTCCGAGGGACATTCCCCGGCCTTGGCGACGGCGGCAACCACTTCATCCAAAACTATTGAATCATCCAGGCCCCCGATTCGAACCTCGGCGCTCTTTTGGGGCCTGGTGATTTTCACGTCCTCCGCCGGTAGGAGTTGGCGGAGGCTCGAGGCTAGTGCGTCGGCCTGCTGGGCGCTACCGGCCCCAGGCACCTCGATGAGGCGGGCCCCGGTCTGTGTGATTTTACACCGGAGGCCCGTCGTTATTCCTAGCGTGGTGGGGTCGATAGCCCCACGCGCCTTCTTTAAAAGCTCCGCGTAGGTGGTCCCCCGCTCCAAGGCTGCAGGTTGCAGTGTTAATACCACTGCAGTGGAGCTGGGGGTGCGGAGCTTCTTTGCCGCCTTCTTCGCCGCCTTCTTTTCCTTCTTTTTGGCCTTTCTTCTTTCCTTCGCCGCTTGTTGTTTCTCCCCGACGGTCTGCCAGCCGTCAGGTTGGGGAGCTGAGGGGGCGGAGGTCGCTGGCACACTGGTCTGCTGGGCAGCGGGAGCGGGCTGGGCCTTTTTCTGGCCCCTCTTCCTGCCCTTTGGGGCGTTAGTTGCCGCGGCTTTCTTGGGCGCCGTGGTCGTGGCCTGTCGTGGTGCAGCCGCTGCAGCCGCGTAGGATGTTGACGGCTGCGGCTGTGGCTGCGGGGGCGGCTGCGGTTGCTGGGCCGCTTGCCGGCTCGCTAGTGGAGGACTTATTATTCTGCCCTCCAGGGCAGAGAGACACTGCCTCATTTGAGCCATCTCTCTTCGGAGGGCAACCAAGTCCTCCGAGGACTTTGCCGGTGCGTCGGTACTGTCCCGCTTCTCAATTGCAGCGCGGAGCTCCTCTTGTTCGCGCCTTAGGGACGCGATTTCAGTGGCGAGGCGGGCGTTCTCCGCCTGCAGTTTCCTGGTCTCCTCAGACGCTGTGCGACTGAGGAGAACGTCCGCGATTTCACTTATCGCGGCCACCGACTCCTTTAGGGACTTCTGACTCGTCCCTTTCAGGCCCTTTGACTTTTTGGAGACCATAGTTATGGCCTCCAGGGCGCTTTTAAGGCGTGACCGCAGGTCAGTGGCAGTGGCCTCGTCCGGCTCGCCGGCGGAAGTCTCCGAGAGACGCGAGCTTCGATCGGCGACCACTTTCTTCGTGGCCGCTTCGATGCGCCTCTCTTCCTCCTCGTCGCGCTCGAGGAGCTTTGCGCGCCGCTTGGCGGCTGCGAGCTCCGCGCGAGCCTTGCCCAGGCCCACAAAGTGCCCGTGGGTGGGCGGTCGTCCACGAGTTTTGAAACCCCTTACCGTTAATTTCGGTTTAGTGGGGGTTCCTTCATCACTCGAAGCCGAGCCTGGCTCCGAGCGTGGGCGCTTGCGCAGTGCCCGACTTGGGCTTTCCGCGCTGCGCACGCTAATCATTGATACTGTGGAGCTATCCGACTCGGACAGCTCCAACTGCTCCTTGAGCGATGTAACGCGTTCCGCGTTTGAACCCGCAATACTGGGCGTGCGGGTCGGTTCGTCAACCGACTTCGGTATGGGGGGGGTTTTTTGTGATAACGAAACATCCATAATGAATCCCACGAGGGCGGGAGAAATAAAATGTCCACCCGGGCAGAGATCCCGCGATACCCGGGTAAGCCTAATACCTCAAGGGCGGCGGCTGGTGCCCTGAGGGGGCCGCACTAGGAACTGACCTCCCTGTCAGCCATGCATCCTCTCGCCGTGCGGCAGCAACTTAGGATTAGGGGATTTTTATAGTGCTTACCTTGCACGCGGTCCGGGCGGTTAAGCCAAGACCCTCGGTCCCGTAGACAGCCGCGAGACGTGACCACAGACACTGCAAACTACGGGATTACGAGATTGGGGTGACGGTGACAACGGGGCGGGGGGGGGGTAGAATGAAAGAAGGGAAAAGAGAGAAAAACTAAAAGATATAAAATGAAACAAAAACAAAAACAAAAGGTAAAAATAAAAAAGGTATAAAAGTAAAATAAAAAGAGAAAGTAAAACGTAAAATAAACAAAACAAAAACAAAACAAAACAAAACATTTTAAAATAAAAGGCGTCCGAAGACGGAAGAAGAAAGACAGCCCCGCTGTCTGCTTGGCGGTAGGGTGAGTACACACCAAGCCCGTCAATGTCCCGTCCCGTGTCCCCTCTGATGACCAGAGGAGTACCGGGAGGGACGTGAAGGCAGTGCCCAACGGGGACACTGCAAAGGAGCGGCGCCGCAAAAGGCGACACCGCCCGCCGACCGTCCCCACGGGTGGAGTCCCGCGGAGACAAGCAGCGCAAGCGCCACTCTTTGGTAACTTTTTAGTGAGGTTTCCTCCCTCTTAGTCCGAAGACCCGCGGGCAGGAGGCCAAAAAGCCCCCTGCTAACGCGTTGACCGGACGGTGGCCGGAGTTCGACCATGCCCGCAACCCACAAAAGGCGCAGGAAGCGAGCCCGCCCGCCCAAGTGTCCCCGCAAGACCCCAAAAGGAGCCGTACGGGAACGGGTGGAAGCGGGGCCCCGAAGGACCCCCAATTCCGGGTGATTTTTTAGTGAGCTTGTCTTGCTCGCAGCCCGAAGACCCGCGGGCAGGAGGCCAAAAAGCCCCCTGCTAACGCGTTTTGACCGAACGGTGGTCGGAGTTCGACCATGCCCGCAACCCACAAAAGGCGCAGGAAGCGAGCCCGCCCGCCCAAGTGTCCCCGCAAGACCCCAAAAGGAGCCGTACGGGAACGGGTGGAAGCGGGACCCCGAAGGACCCCCAATTCCGGGTAATTTTTTAGAGAGCTTGTCTTGCTCGCAGCCCGAAGACCCGCGGTCCCGAAAGAGTCGGGATTACGCGTTGGTAACCGGACGGTAGTCGGAGTTCGACCCACCGTCCGCCCACTGTCAGAATTAGCCGCGAGCAGCAGCTTGCTACTCACGTTGCCCGGGGTGCACCACGCGGAGGTTTCTGACACGCACCCCGGGGAACCTAACCTAACCTAACCTTTTTTTTTTTTTTTTTTTGGTGTCGGGTTGGAAAATCCTCATGGAGTCCCTCCGCCCCGGGGGAAGGACGAAGGGGACTGTCAGACTCTTACTGACTAAAAACCAACCCGTGTTCCTCATGTACCCGTGTGTCGGAGGGTAGGGATTCACATAAGCATTCATCGCAACCCCCCGACGGGTATTGGCCCGCCAGATGGTCAGGTGGGCCCCGCACAAAACCCCCTTGGCGGCGGATTAAGGTGTTGGGCTCCGCCGCCAAAACACTCAGCGGCCGCAGAGGATAGGGAGGACGGCAACGCAACACCGCATCTCCTCTTCCTCTGCGGCCCCACCGCGACGCATCGAATGGTGCGCCCCCATTTGGTCGCGGGAGATAGGGCGCGCGGCAACGCAACACCGACACGCCTCTCCTCCCACGACCGCACCCGACTGCGAGGGACAGACAGAACTGTCCCCCGCACCCGCACCGTTGGACGCATCCTGCGCAGGCCCCGTCAAGCCCACGTGGAGCGTCCCCTCCTGGATCCCTCTTAGCTTCACCGCGGGACACCAATCCACGGTTACTGAGCCCCCCCACCACGACAAGGTGGAGATCCCACGGGGGG
Source organism: Euclidia mi (assembly GCA_944739405.2). Lineage (NCBI taxonomy): Eukaryota > Metazoa > Arthropoda > Insecta > Lepidoptera > Erebidae > Euclidia > Euclidia mi. The sequence goes on along the minus strand of OX123198.2, from coordinate 68,405,269 downwards.
GAACCTAACCTTTTTTTTTTTTTTTTTTTTTTTTTTTTTTTTTTTTTTTTTCCTCATGTACCCATGTGTCGGAGGGTAGGGATTCGCATAAGCATTCATCGCTACCCCCCGACGGGTATTGGCCCGCCAGATGGTCAGGCGGGCCCCGAACAAAACCCCCTTGGCGGCGGATTAAGGTGTTGGGCTCCGCCGCCAAAACACTCAGCGGCCGCAGAGGATAGGGAGGACGGCAACGCAACACCGCATCTCCTCTTCCTCTGCGGCCCCACCGCGACGCATCGAATGGTGCGCCCCCATTTGGTCGCGGGAGATAGGGCGCGCGGCAACGCAACACCGACACGCCTCTCCTCCCGCGACCGCACCCGACTGCGAGGGACAGACAGAACTGTCCCCCGCACCCGCACCGTTGGACGCATCCTGCGCAGGCCTCTCCAAGCCCACGCGGAGCGTCCCCTCCTGGATCCCTCTTAGCTTCACCGCGGATGCCCAATCCACGGTTACTGAGCCCCCCACCACGACAAGGTGGAGATCCTACGGGGGGGGGGGAACCTAACCTAACCTTTTTTTTTTTTTTTTTTTGTTCACTACGGTGGTAAAACTCTCCTTATGAGTCATCTCAACTCCGCCAACCCAGCCATTAGAACGGCTAGGCTTGGGACTGGCGGAGGAGGTATGTGGAGGCTCTCCCCTAAAGGCGTTCGGGGCATACCCACTAAAAACCACCGCGGTGTCCCTACGGGTCCCGTGTGTTGGCGGGGTCACGCGATTCGCGATTTGCATACTTTCTCGCGACCCCGCCCGGGATTGGCCCGCCGTTGGTGTTGGCGGGCCCCGTCTCGTTATGATCTCGCAATCATCCATCAAACTTCTTGCATACATCAAACTTCTGGCATCCATCACCTCACAAAGCTACTTGAGGCGGGAGGCGGCGCGTGTCCTCGCCGCCTCCCGCCTTTTGGCGGACAGGGAGCAGCCCCAGCGCTCACCGTCCGCAGGCAATAAATTTACGGTGGTCGGAGGTCGTCTCTAGTTCGACGTCCCCGACGCCCGGACCTACGGTTGGGGAGAGGGCGATCCCTCTCCCGCTCCGCCGCCTCCTTGCTCAGCATGACTGCTTCGCAGAAAGAGGCGACGGCGTTCCAAGACCTCTCACTCCGGACCATAGACAGAACTACGGCCGGGAGCGAGAGGACAACCGTATTGAGAGCCGCGACCAGATCACGGCGCTGCGATGCCCAGGCTGGGCATTCCGCCAAAGTATGCAACGCCGTGTCTTCGACAGGGTCGCGGCTGCTGCCACAATGGTGGCATCCGGGCGTTTCCTCCCGGCCTATCCTCCACAAATATCGGCCAAAACAACCATGGCCGGTAAGGATTTGAGTCAACCGGAAGGTGAGGACGCCGTGACGTCTCTCCAACCACTCATCAACCACGGGACTTACCGCCACTATCGTGGCGTGCCCGAACCTAACCTAACCTAACCTAACCTAACCTAACCTAACCTAACCTAACTTTTTTTTTTTTTTTTTTTTTTTTTATTTTTTTTTTTTTTTTTTTTTTTTTTTTTTTTTTTTTTTTTTTTTTTTTTGTGACTCATGGAGGAAACTACAGTTTACGAGCTAACCCCCCTAGACTGAGACCGAAGTGTCAGCCTAGGGGGAGTGTGGGACTCCCCGTTGAGAAGCTTCGGGACTACCCACTAAAACCCCCATGGTGTTCCGCTAACCGATCCCATTAACAGCGGGGCCACAGGTACTGCGTTGCATAACATCTGTGACCCCGCCTGAGTTGGCCCGCCTCAGACACGGCGGGCCCCGTCTACCTTCTCGCATGCATCCATCCACGGAAAACATACATCACGCTCACATTCCAGTTAAAACTTTTGCAAGTTTTCCTCTCATTTTAATGTCGTGAGACATTACCTCATTCATCTGTCATACTTACAAGCAACGTAAGACAACAAAGCTACTGCTACGAGAGGCGTGCGCGGAACACAACGCCGTCTCTCGGACCCAGCGGACGGCGGGCGGCCCCATGGTGCCGCCGCCCGCTGGCAACTTATGGTGGCCGGAGGTCATTATACGCCCTCCGGCGACGCCCGGCTCTACGGATGGGGAGAGGTCGCGCGAGCTCCCTCTCCCGCTCCGCCGCCTCCTTGCTCGACATTACTGTCTCACAGAAGGAGGCGACGGCGTTCCAACAAGTCACGCTCCGGACCATGGCGTGAACCACAGCCCGAAGCGAGAGGTCTGCGTTACCGACCGCCGCAACTAGATCGCGGCGCTGCGTAGCCCACGCGGGGCAATCCGCTAGTGTGTGCAGCGCCGTGTCCTCTACTGGGTTGCGGCGGTCTCCACAATGATGACAGCCGGGCGTCTCCTCCCGGCCTATGCGGTGCAGGAACCGGCCGAAACACCCATGGCCGGTAAGCACCTGCGTAAGCCGGAAGGTGAGGGCGCCATGTCGCCTCTCCAGCCACTCCTTCATGTCGGGTCTTACGGCATTTATGATTGCCTGCCCTGCGCTGGGGTGCACCAAACTTTGAGTCCACTCCGCCACCAGGACCTGGCGGAGTTCGGTCTTCCGCGCCTCTATCTCACGAGGCGCGGGCACCTCGCCCCGTGACCGAGCTTCTTGGCGCCATGTGTATAATGACGCCAACAGCCCGGCCTGCAGGTCCCAGGGCGGGCATCCGGCGAGGAGGCTCGCCGCTCCGAAGGAGACCGTGCGGTATCCTCTAATTAACCTGACGGCCAAGGCGCGCTGCGGTGCGCGAAGCGCCTTGACGTTACGGGCCGTCAGGTGATCGGCCCATACGGGACATCCGTACAGGGCCATCGACCGCACGACTCCCTCGTAGAGCCTCCGGCAGGAGGCGCTTGGCCCCCCCAAGTTGGGCAGCAGCCTAGAAAGCGCTGCCGCTGCCCCTAGGAGTTTGGGAGCCAAGCGTTGGAAGTGCTCACAAAAGTCCCATCGGCTATCGAGAACGAGCCCCAGGTACTTTAGGCTCGTCCCGACGCCGATGCGGACCCCTCCCACCATTATGTGGGCCCCCGCAGGTGGCCTATTCCGAGGCCCGTGGAAAGAAATGGCCTCGGATTTGGAAAGGGCCACCTCGAGGCCCAATCGCCGGATGCGACTCACAACATGTGCGACCCCAGCGGTCGCCAATATGGCCGCCGCCCGGTGCGACTTACCCCTAGCCGTGACTAGAGTGTCGTCGGCATAACAAACGATGCCGACGCCACGGAGGAGCGCACCCCGCAGCACGTAGTCGTACCCGATGTTCCACAGGAGGGGGCCGAGAACCGAACCCTGTGGAACACCGCACGACATCTCTCGCCGACTCCAACCGTCGTGACCCGGATAAACAACAAACCTCTGACTTAAATATGCCCCGACAATTTGGCGGAGGTACGGCGGCACTCGATGGAAAATGAGTGCCGCTTTGATGACACTCCAGGGCAAGGTGTTGAACGCGTTGGCGATGTCTAACGACACCGCCAGAACCACCTCGCCCCGGGAAACTGCGACCTCCGCCAGGCTCCTCACTCTCTCAATTGCATCTATTGTAGAGCGCCCTCGACGGAAACCATACTGTTCGTCCGCCAGGTCCGGCCCCACTGTTGACATGTGCTGGACGAGGCGCTGAGCAATGACGTGTTCGAACATCTTTGCGACCTCGTCCAGCAATACGATGGGCCGGTAGGCGGACGGACTGTCCGCCGGGCGCCCTTCCTTCTTGATCAGGACCAGTTTCCCCGTTTTCCAAAGACGGGGAAACCGGCCCTCCTCCAAACACTTGTTGAGGAGCCCAATGAGTCGGGGCTCGAGCTCGGCTATCGCCAGGGCCCACGCTCGGCCTGGAATGCCGTCGGGCCCTGGGGCGGTGTTTTTCATGCGTAACACCGCCGCTCGAAGCTCGACCCGGGTCACTTCGGGAACCGCGTCGTCGTTCGCGTCCGCGCTGGTCGCCATGGAAGGCGGAGCCATCGGCGGAGGAGGGTGCTCCGCCCTTGAAGGGAACAGAGCGGCCACCACATCCTCCACAACCTGCGGCCGGAGACTCTGGGTGAGCGGGGGCGCCCAAGGGCGAAGTTTGCCCCTCACCATAAGATACGGACGCCCCCACGGATCTTGGTCCAGAGTCCCCAAAAGCTCGTTGCGGGCCTCTTCTTTGGCCCGTGAAATCTCATCGTTGAGCCTCTTCTTGGCCGCTCTGTACTCTTCATAAAGCTCCGCCTCCCTGGCTTCGGAATCGGGAGAGCGGCAACCTAACCTAACCTTTTTTTTTTTTTTTTTTTTTTTTTGTTCACTACGGTGGTAAAACTCTCCTTATGAGTCATCTCGACTCCGCCAACCCAGCCATTAGAACGGCTGGGCTTGGGACTGGCGGAGGAGGTATGTGGAGGCTCTCCCCTACAGGCGTTCGGGGCATACCCACTAAAAACCACCGCGGTGTCCCTACGGGTCCCGTATGTTGGCGGGGTCACGCGATTCGCGATTTGCATTCTTTCTCGCGACCCCGCCCGGGATTGGCCCGCCGTTGTTGTTGGCAGGCCCCGTCTACATATGATCTCGCAATCATCCATCAAACTTCTTGCATCCATCAAACTTCTTGCATCCATCACCTCACAAAGCTACTTGGGAGGCGGCGAGGACACGCACCGCCTCCCGCCTTTTGGCGGACAGGGAGCAGCCCCAGCGCTCACCGTCCGCAGGCACTAAGATAAATTACGGTGGTCGGAGGTCGTCTCTTGTACGGCGTCCCCGACGCCCGGACCTACGGTTGGGGAGAGGGCGATGTATTTCTCTCTCCCGCTCCGCCGCCTCCTTGCTCAGCATGACTGCTTCGCAGAAGGAGGCGACGGCGTTCCAGGACCTCTCACTCCGGACCATAGACAGAACTACGGCCGGGAGCGAGAGGGTAACCGTATCGAGAACCGCGACCAGATCACGGCGCTGCGATGCCCAGGCTGGGCACTCCGCCAATGTATGCAGCGCCGTGTCTTCTACGGGGTCGCGGCTGCTGCCACAATGGTGGCATCCGGGCGTTTCCTCCCGGCCTATCCTCCACAAATACCGGCCAAAACAACCATGGCCGGTGAGGATTTGTGTCAGCCGGAAGGTGAGGACGCCGTGACGTCTCTCCGACCACTCTTCAACCACGGGACTTACCGCCACTATCGTGGCGTGCCCGGCGCTGGGGTGCACAAGTCTGCTCTTCCACTCCGCCACTAGGATCTGGCGGAGCTCCGACCGACGCGCCTCGATGTCACGGTGCGCCGGTCTCTCGCCCTGCTCCAGAGCTTGCTGGCGCCATGTATAGAGTGACGCCAGCAGCTCAGCTTCCAGATCCCAGGGCGGTGATCCGGCTAGGAGGCTCGCTGTCTCGAATGAGACCGTGCGGTAGCCTCGTATTAACCTGACGGCCATGGCGCGCTGCGGTGCGCGAAGCGCCGTGATATTGTGGGCCGTCAGGTCGTGCGCCCATATCGGGGCCCCGTAAAGGGCCATGGACCGCACGACTCCTTCGTAGAGCCTCCGGCAGGAGGCGGTTGGCCCCCCCAGATTGGGCAGCAGTCGCGATAATCCTGCCGCTGCCCCTAGAAGTTTGGGGGCCAAGCGTCCAAAGTGCTCACGGAAATCCCATCGGCTATCGAGTACGAGCCCCAGGTATTTTAGGCTCGTCCCAATGCCGATGCGGACCCCTCCTACCATAATGTGGGCCCCTGCGGGTGGCCGTTTCCGAGGCCCGTGGAAACAAATGGCCTCGGATTTAGAGAGGGCCACCTCTAGGCCCAAACGCCGGATCCTTCCAACGACTTGTGCGACCCCAGCGGTCGCCCTTATAGCCGCCGCCCGGTACGTCTTATCACTCGCAGTGACGAGGGTGTCGTCGGCGTAACAAGTGACACCCACGCCAGGGAGGAGCGTACCGCGCAGCACCCAGTCGTAGCCGATGTTCCACAGAAGGGGGCCGAGGACCGACCCCTGTGGAACACCGCACGACATAACTCGCCGACTAATACCGAGATGACTCGGGTAGACGATATTTCTCTCATTTAAATAATCCCCGACTATACGGCGGAGGTATGGAGGCACTCCATGATAAGTGAGTGCCTCACGAATACAACTCCAAGGCAGGGTGTTGAAAGCGTTGGCGATGTCAAGAGACACCGCCAAGACCACCCCGCCCCGGGAAACCTGTTCCTCCGCCAGACTCCTCACTGATTTTATGGCCTCTATTGTTGAGCGCCCTCGGCGGAAACCAAACTGCACGTCCGCCAAATCCGGGCCCACCGTAGTAAGGTGGTGGACGAGGCGCTCCGCGATGATATACTCGAAGATCTTCGCGACCTCGTCCAACAACACTATGGGCCGGTAGGCGGACGGGCTGTCCGCCGGGCGCCCTGCCTTTCTGATGAGGACCAGTTTCCCCGTTTTCCAGGCTCGTGGAAACTGGCCCCCCTCAAGGCACGCTGTGAGGAGTCTCCCTAGTCGGGGTCCGAGCTCCTCTATTGCCAGGACCCACGCTCGGCCAGGAATGCCGTCGGGTCCTGGGGCGGTGTTTTTGATCCGTAACACCGCCGCTCGGAGTTCTACCCGAGTCACCTCGGGAACGTCGTCGTCTATGTCCGCGTTGGCTGCCGCGGAAGGCGGCGCCGTCATGGGCGGAGGGATGTGTTCCGCCCGTGACGGGAACAGAGCGGCCACAACTTCTTCAACTAGCTGTGGCCGGAGACTTTCCGTTAGAGGGGGCGCCCAGGAACGTAACTTGTTCCTGACCATTAAATATGGGCGCCCCCACGGATCTTCGTTGAGCGTCTCCAGCAGTTCCTGGCGGGCGTCTTGCTTGGCCCGCCAGATAGCTTCCTTCAAGTTGCTCTTGGCCGCTCTGTATGCCTCATACAATTCCGCCTCCCGGGCAATGGAATCGGGAGGGCGGCGACGCCTCCTGCGAAACCGGGCGTACTGGCGGCGCGCTGCGACGCAGATTCGCCGCAACTGCGCGATGGTGTCGTTCCACCAGTACACCCGGCGTGGCCCAGACGTGTTACGGACTCTAGGCATCGCCGCATCGCAAACTTGCGTCATTGCCCCCCTGAACCAATCCGCCTCCATATTAATATCGTCAGGCCTGGAAGGTGTTGATACCCAGGCCTGAACTATGGAGGCTTCCAGGAGGGCCTCCCGATTCAGCCTTTTCAAGGCCCAACGCGGACCGCCCTCAATCGGGCCTCTTCGGACTGGGGCGTCGGAGTTGACTGTTTCGGCGGAGACGTCGAACCGAATATAACGATGGTCCGACAACGTCTCCACCTCCTCGACGACGTGCCAGTCTCGGATACGGCGTGCTAGTGCGGGGCTCGCGAATGAAACGTCCACAATGGAACCGCCCCGCTGACGCACGCACGTATGCACTGACCCCTGATTGAGGACGAGCAGGCCGTTCTCAACGGCCCACTGCTCCAGCAGCTCGCCTCTAGCGTCTGTGGCCGGAGAACCCCAAGCCGTAGACTTGGCGTTGAGGTCCCCGGCGAAGAGCACGACGCGAGGACGGCTGCGAGCGACGACGACGTTCAATTCGAGGAGATACTCCTCGAAGTCGGCGAGGGAACGGTTGGGTGAGAAGTAGCCACCCACCACAACCGTATCCTTTACGAGTGCTGCGACGCAGCCCCGCCCTCGGTAGATGTTCTCGAAGGACGGGGTGCGGGCGGCGGCTAACGAAATTAGCGCCACCGAGCCGCTGAGGTCCCCCACCCAATCGTCACGGGGGGGGATAAAATACGGCTCGGCGACGAGGGCGACGTTGATGGACCACTGCGCCATGCTCTGGAGAAGAAGGTCCTGAGCTCTGGCGCAGTGGTTTATATTCGCCTGAATGAGGCGCAAAAGTGGAGCCATTATTCGTGGTCCATTTGTGGCGTGTCGCCTGGCGCCTTATTCGCCACGGGAGTGGCGCCCTTGTTGGCCGATTGGCCGTCTCTTGCTGCCTTCTTCTTGGTGGGTGCAGCGCAACTTCTTGTGCCGGCCCTATGATCGGCCGGCTTGCCCGCCGCCGCACACAAAACGCAGTGCGGCGGGGCCTCACAACTGCCGGCCAAATGGCCGGGCTGGCCGCATCTGAAACAGCGGCCGCTGCAGTCGACCGCAGAGGTGCACTTTGCGCCAACGTGGCCACCACTCAAACAGCGGAAGCACCTCTGCGGTTTCGGCTCCAGGAGCCGCACTTGCGCTGACACCCAGCCTATCAATACCCGACGGCCATCGGCCAACTTTTTAGCCACAGCCACGGGGCAGGTGATTACGGCTGTGCCCATACCGGCACGGCCCGGACGAATCGGGCCGCACCGGATTTGTTCCGGGGGACATTCCCCAGCCTTAGAGACCGCGGCAACGACTTCGTCCACAATAATCGAATCATCCAGGCCCCCGATTCGAACTTCTGCACACTTTCGGTCTGTGTGATTTTACACCGGAGGCCCGTCGTTATTCCTAGCGTGGTGGGGTCGATAGCCCCACGCGCCTTCTTTAAGAGCTCCGCGTAGGTGGTCCCCCGCTCCAACGCTGCAGGTTGCAGTGTTAATACCATTGCAGTGGAGCTGGGGGTGCGGAGCTTCTTGGCCGCCTTCTTTGCCGCCTTTTTTGCCTTTTTTGTGGCTTTTCGTCTGGCCTTCGCCGCTTGCTGTTTTTCGCCGACGGTCTGCCAGCCGTCAGGTTGGGGAGCTGGGGGGGCGGAGGTCGCTGGCACACTGGTCTGCTGGGCAGCGGGAGCGGGCTGGGCCTTTTTCTGGCCCCTCTTCCTGCCCTTTGGGGCGTTAGTTGCCGCGGCTTTCTTGGGCGCCGTGGTCGTGGCCTGTCGTGGTGCAGCCGCTGCAGCCGCGTAGGATGTTGACGGCTGAGGCTGTGGCTGCGGGGGCGGCTGCGGTTGTTGGGCCGCTTGCCGGCCCGCCGTAGGGGGCCTTATTAATAATTTGCCCTCCAGGGCGGAGAGGCTCTGCCTCATCTGGGCCATCTCTCTGCGGAGGGCAGCCAAGTCCTCCGTGGCCTTGTCCGGCGCATTGCCCTCCGCGCGCCTCTGGAATGCGACACGGAGCTCCTCTTGTTCGCGCCTAAGGGACGCGATTTCAGTGGCGAGGCGTGCGTTCTCCGCCTGCAGCTTCTTTGTCTCCTCAGACGCTGTGCGACTGAGGAGAACGTCAGCGATTTCACTTATCGCGACTACCGACTCCTTTAAGGACTTCTGACTCGTCCCTTTCAGGCCCTTTGACTTTTTGGAGACCATAGTTATGGCCTCCAGGGCGCTTTTGAGGCGTGACCGCAGATCAGTGGCGGTGGCCTCGTCCGGCTCGCCGGCGGAAGTCACCGAGAGACGCGAGCTTTGCTCGGCGACCACTTTCTTCGTGGCCGCTTCAATGCGCCTCTCTTCCTCCTCGTCGCGCTCGAGAAGCTTTGCGCGCCGCTTGGCGGCTGCGAGCTCCGCGCGAGCCTTGCCCAGGCCCACAAAGTGCCCGTGGGTGGGCGGTCGTCCACGAGTTTTGAAACCCCTTACCGTTAATTTTGGTTTAGTGGGGGTTCCTTCATCGCTCGAAGCCGAGCCTGGCTCCGAGCGTGGGCGCTTGCGCAGTGCCCGACTTGGGCTTTCCGCGCTGCGCACGCTAATCATCGATACTATGGAGCTATCCGACTCGGACAGCTCCAACTGCTCCTTCAGCGCTTTCAAGCAATTTATAGCGGAATAATTATATTAGCGCTTTCAATAATGAATATAAAATAAATGTTAAAAATAAGTACAATACACGTAGGGTAAGAGAGAACAAACTATTCCAACCAGAGATAACTAACTATTATGGTAAAAGAACATCTAAGTATTTAGTGCCTAAAGTGTTTAATAAAATAGATTTGTTAAGAGAAGAAGCTAAACTTAGTAAAGGGTCACTTAAAACAAAGTTAAAGAATATTATACTTAACTGCTGAGTTTAAGAAATAAACAACAAAAAAATCCAAAAGAAAATGTAGATCTATATATGTTTATTTAATATTATAGTGGAGGAAGTTAAAATAAAAGGTGTATTTAAGTATACCTATTTGGTTTATATATATTAGTTGGCTAAGATCATAAAAATAAGTGTTAAAATATGGAAGAAGACATAACTAGAATATTTTTTTATTGTGCCATTGTAATAGGTATTGTTTGGTTTGCTTTTTATTTTTGTAAATTTATATGTAAATGAGCGCCTCTCGCCATCAAACGTAAAAGTTTGGCGAGCTTAGATATAAGAAAATATGGCTTGTAATCATTTTTAGTACTTAAATAAAAAAAAAAAAAAAAAAAAAAAAAGCGCTCATCATCCTTGGAACCCGCATTACTGGGCGTGCGAGTTACCGGTTTGTCGACCGACTTCGGTATAGTTTTTTGGTTTTTAATATTGGAATCCATAATTAAACCCACGAGTGCGGGAGAAATAAACAGTCGACCCGGGCAGAGATCCCGCAATACCCGGGCAAGCCTAATACCTCAGAGCGGCGGCTGGTGCCCTGAGGGGGCCGCACTAGAGACTGACCTCCCTGTCAGCCACGCATCTCCTCGCCGTGCGGCAGCAACTTGAGATTAGGAGATTTTTATAGTGCTTACCTTGCACGCGGTCCGGGCGGTTAAGCCAAGACCCTCGGTCCCGTAGACAGCCGCGAGACGTGACCACAGACACTGCAAACTACGGGATTACGATCTAGTCTGGGACGGTGACAACGAAGGTGGAAGAGTGGAAAAGGAAAGAATAAAAGGGGGAAAGGGAAAAAGGGGGGAGGGGGGAAAGAAGACAAAAATAAAAGTAAAAGTGTAAAAATAAAAGGTAAAGGGGGGGGGAGAAAACAAAAAATAAAAACGTCCGAAGACGGAAGGAAAAAGCCTCCGCTGTCTGCCCGGCGGCAGTGCGAGTGCACACCGAGCCCGTCCAACACCCCATCCCATGTCCACTCTGCCCAGGCAGAGAAGTACCGGGAGAGGCGGTGGCACCCAAAGTGGGCGCAGGAAGCAGGGCCAGGAAAACAGGCCCGCACTCCCAGCGGCGCTCCGAGAAGCGCCACTCTATGGTAACTTTTTAGTGAGGTTTTCTCCCTCTTAGTCCGAAGACCCGCGGGCAGGAGGCCAAAAAGCCCCCTGCTAACGCGTTGACCGGACGGTGGCCGGAGTTCGACCATGCCCGCAACCCACAAAAGGCGCAGGAAGCGAGCCCGCCCGCCCAAGTGTCCCCGCAAGACCCCAAAAGGAGCCGTACGGGAACGGGGTGGAAGCGGGGCCCCGAAGGACCCCCAATTCCGGGTGATTTTTTAGTGAGCTTGTCTTGCTCGCAGCCCGAAGACCCGCGGGCAGGAGGCCAAAAAGCCCCCTGCTAACGCGTTTTGACCGAACGGTGGTCGGAGTTCGACCATGCCCGCAACCCACAAAAGGCGCAGGAAGCGAGCCCGCCCGCCCAAGTATCCCTGCAAGACCCCAAAAGGAGCCGTACGGGAACGGGTGGAAGCGGGACCCCGAAGGACCCCCAATTCCGGGTAATTTTTTAGAGAGCTTGTCTTGCTCGCAGCCCGAAGACCCGCGGTCCCGAAAGAGTCGGGATTACGCGTTGGTAACCGGACGGTAGTCGGAGTTCGACCCACCGTCCGCCCACTGTCAGAATTAGCAGCTTGCTACTCACGTTGCCCAGGGTGCACCACGCGGAGGTTTCTGACACGCACCCCAACTGCCCACTGAATTTAGGGTGGTCGGAGGTCGTCTCTCTGACTTAGATATGCCCCGACAATTTGGCGGAGGTACGGCGGCACTCGATGGAAAATGAGTGCCGCTTTGATGACACTCCAGGGCAAGGTGTTGAACGCATTGGCGATGTCTAGCGACACCGCCAGAACCACCTCGCCCCGGGAAACTGCGACCTCCGCCAGGCTCCTCACTCTCTCAATTGCATCTATTGTAGAGCGCCCTCGACGGAAACCATACTGTTCGTCCGCCAGGTCCGGCCCCACTGTTGACATGTGCTGGACGAGGCGCTGAGCAATGACGTGCTCGAACATCTTTGCGACCTCGTCCAGCAATACGATGGGCCGGTAGGCGGACGGACTGTCCGCCGGGCGCCCTTCCTTCTTGATCAGGACCAGTTTCCCCGTTTTCCAAAGTCGGGGAAACCGGCCCTCCTCCAAACACTTGTTGAGGAGCCCAATGAGTCGGGGCTCGAGCTCGGCTGTCGCCAGGGCCCATGCTCGGCCTGGAATGCCGTCGGGCCCTGGGGCGGTGTTTTTCATGCGTAACACCGCCGCTCGAAGCTCGACCCGGGTCACTTCGGGAACCGCGTCGTCGTCCGCGTCCGCGCTGGTCGCCATGGAAGGCGGAGCCATCGGCGGAGGAGGGTGCTCCGCCCTTGAAGGGAACAGAGCGGCCACCACATCCTCCACAACCTGCGGCCGGAGACTGTGGGTTAGTGGGGGCGCCCAGGGGCGAAGTTTACCCCTCACCATGAGGTACGGACGCCCCCACGGATCTTGGTCCAGAGTCCCCAAAAGCTCGTTGCGGGCCTCTTCTTTGGCCCGCGCAATCTCATCGTTGAGTCTCTTCTTGGCCGCTCTGTACTCTTCATAAAGCTCCGCCTCCCTGGCTTCGGAATCGGGAGAGCGGCGACGCCTTCTCCGGAACCGGGTGTACTGGCGTCGCGCGTGCACGCAAAGATTGCGCAGGCGCTCCGCGGAACCCCCCGCGCGCAACCCCCATGGTTAGCGGAACACCATGGGGGTTTTAGTGGGTAGTCCCGAAGCTTCTCATCGGGGAGTCCCACACTCCCCCTAGGCTGACACTTCGGTCTCAGTCTAGGGGGGTTAGCTCGTAAATGTAGTTTCCTCCATGAGTCACAAAAAAAAAAAAAAAGGTTAGGTTAGGTTAGGTTAGGTTGGGGTGCGTGTCAGAAACCTCCGCGTGGTGCACCCCGGGCAACGTGAGTAGCAAGTTGCTACTCGCGGCTAATACTGACAGTGGGCGGACGGTGGGTCGAACCCCGACTACCGTCCGGTTACCAACGCGTAATCCCGACTCTTTCGGGACCGCGGGTCTTCGGGCTGCGAGCAAGACAAGCTCTCTAAAAAATTACCCGGAATTGGGGGTCCTTCGGGTCCACCCGTTTCCGCTTCCACCCGTTCCCGTACGGCTCCTTTTGGGGTCTTGCGGGGACACTTGGGCGGGCGGGCTCGCTTCCTGCGCCTTTTGTGGGTTGCGGGCATGGTCGAACTCCGACCACCGTTCGGTCAAAACGCGTTAGCAGGGGGCTTTTTGGCCTCCTGCCCGCGGGTCTTCGGGCTGCGAGCAAGACAAGCTCACTAAAAATCACCCGGAATTAGGGGTCCTTCGGGACCCCGCTTCCACCCGTTCCCGTACGGCTCCTTTTGGGGTCTTGCGGGGACACTTGGGCGGGCGGGCTCGCTTCCTGCGCCTTTTGTGGGTTGCGGGCATGGTCGAACTCCGACCACCGTTCGGTCAAAACGCGTTAGCAGGGGGCTTTTTGGCCTCCTGCCCGCGGGTCTTCGGGCTGCGAGCAAGACAAGCTCACTAAAAATCACCCGGAATTGGGGGTCCTTCGGGGCCCCGCTTCCACCCGTTCCCGTACGGCTCCTTTTGGGGTCTTGCGGGGACACTTGGGCGGGCGGGCTCGCTTCCTGCGCCTTTTGTGGGTTGCGGGCATGGTCGAACTCCGGCCACCGTCCGGTCAACGCGTTTCAGCAAGGGGCTTTTTGGCCTCCTGCCCGCGGGTCTTCGGACTAAGAGGGAGGAAACCTCACTAAAAAGTTACCAAAGAGTGGCGCTTGCGCTGCTTGTCTCCGCGGGACTCCACCCGTGGGGACGGTCGGCGGGCGGTGTCGCCTTTTGCGGCGCCGCTCCTTTGCAGTGTCCCCGTTGGGCACTGCCTTCACGTCCTTCCCGGTACTCCTCTGGTCATCAGAGGGGACACGGGACGGGACATTGACGGGCTTGGTGTGTACTCACCCTACCGCCAAGCAGACAGCGGGGCTGTCTTTCTTCTTCCGTCTTCGGACGCCTTTTATTAGCCACCACAACCGTGTTACCAATTTGTGCTGCAGCACACCCCCTCCCTCGGGAGATGTTCTCCATGGAGGGAGTGCCGGCGGCGGCCCTAGTGATGATGGCCACCGAGCCGTCAAGATCCCCCACCCAATCGTCTCTGGGGGGGATGAAATACGGCTCGGCGGCGATGGCGACATTAATTGACCACTGCGCCAGGCTTTGGAGGAGCAGATCCTGGGCTCTGGCGCAGTGGTTTAAATTGCCTTGTAAGAGGCGGAGGGGTGGAGGCATTATTGTGTTTCCATCACAACCCCCACCCCTTCGGCCGTTTCGGCGACGACGTTAGCGGAGCCTTTGCTCCTGGGCTGCCTCTTTGTGGGTGCGGCGCAGGTTTTGGCACCCACTCGGTGCGTGGCGACGACGACGTTCAATTCGAGGAGATACTCCTCGAAGTCGGCGAGGGAACGGTTGGGTGAGAAGTAGCCACCCACCACAACCGTATCCTTTACGAGTGCTGCGACGCAGCCCCGCCCTCGGTAGATGTTCTCGAAGGACGGGGTGCGGGCGGCGTTTATTGACCACTGCGCCATGCTCTGGAGAAGAAGATCCTGAGCCCTGGCGCAGTGGTTGATGTTCGCCTGGATGAGGCGGAGATATGGTGCCATTATTGGACATCCATTGGTGGCGTGTCGCCTGGCGCCTTATTCGCCACGGAGGTGGCGCCCTTGTTGGCCAATTGGCCGTCTCTTGCTGCCTTCTTCTTGGTGGGTGCAGCGCAACTTTTTGTGCCGGCCCTATGGTCGGCCGGCTTGCCCGCCGCCGCACACAAAACGCAGTGCGGCGGGGCCTCGCAACTGGCGGCCAAATGGCCGGCCTGGCCGCATCTAAAGCAGCGGCCGCTGCAGTCTACCGCAGAGGTGCACTTTGAGCCTACGTGGCCACTGCTCAAACAGCGGAAGCACCTCTGCGGTTTCGGCTCCAGGAGCCGCACTTGCGCTGACACCCAGCCTATCAATACCCGACGGCCATCGGCCAACTTTTTAGCCACAGCCACTGGGCAAGTTACAATAGCTGTGCCCATCCCAGCGCGGCCCGGGCGAATGGGACCGCACCTGATTTGGTCCGAGGGACATTCCCCGGCCTTGGCGACGGCGGCAACCACTTCATCCAAAACTATTGAATCATCCAGGCCCCCGATTCGAACCTCGGCGCTCTTTTGGGGCCTGGTGATTTTCACGTCCTCCGCCGGTAGGAGTTGGCGGAGGTTCGAGGCTAGTGCGTCGGCCTGCTGGGCGCTACCGGCCCCAGGCACCTCGATGAGGCGGGCTCCGGTCTGTGTGATTTTACACCGGAGGCCCGTCGTTATTCCTAGCGTGGTGGGGTCGATAGCCCCACGCGCCTTCCTTAAAAGCTCCGCGTAGGTGGTCCCCCACTCCAAGGCTGCTGGTTGCAGCGTTAGAACGACTGCTGTGGAGCCAGCTCCACAGCAGTCGTTCTAAAGCGGGCTGGGCCTTCTTCTGCCCCCTCTTCCTGCCCTTTGGGGCGTTTGTTGCCGCGGCTTTATTTGGCGCCATGGTCGTGGCCTGTCGTGTTGCAGCCGCTACATCCGCGTAGGAGGTTGACGGCTGCGGGGTCGGCTGTGGGGGCGGCTGAGGTTGTTGGGCCACTTGCCGGCTCGCCGTTGGGGGTCTTATTAATAATTTGCCCTCCAGGGCGGAGAGGCTCTGCCTCATCTGGGCCATCTCTCTGCGGAGGGCAGCCAAGTCCTCCGTGGCCTTGTCCGGCGCATTGCCCTCCGCGCTCCTCTGAAATGCGACACGTAGCTCCTGTTGCTCGCGCCTGAGTGCCGCGATTTCGGTGGCGAGGCGGGCGTTCTCTGCCTGAAGCTTTTTTGTCTCTTCCGACGCTGTGCGGCTGAGCAGAACGTCCGCGATTTCCGCAATAGCGGCCACCGACTCCTTTAGGGACTTCTGACACGTCCCTTTAAGGCCCTTCGACTTTTTGGAGACCATAGTTATGGCCTCCAGGGCGCTTTTGAGGCGTGACCGCAGATCGGTGGCGGTGGCCTCATCCGGCTCGGTGGCGGAAGTCTCCGAGAGACGCGAGCTTCGATCTGCAACCACTTTCTTCGTGGCCGCTTCAATGCACCTCTCTTCCTCCTCGTCGCGCTCGAGGAGCTTTGCGCGCTGCTTAGCGGCTGCGAGCTCCGCGCGAGCCTTGCCCAGGCCCACAAAGTGCCCGTGGGTGGGCGGTCGTCCACGGGTTTTGAAACCCCTCACCGTTAATTTCGGTTTAGTGGGGGTTCCTCCACCTCGATGAGGCGGGCCCCGGTCTGTGTGATTTTACACCGGAGGCCCGTCGTTATTCCTAGCGTGGTGGGGTCGATAGCCCCACGCGCCTTCTTCAAGAGCTCCGCGTAGGTGGTCCCCCGCTCCAACGCTGCAGGTTGCAGTGTTAATACCACTGCAGTGGAGCTGGGGGTGCGGAGCTTCTTGGCCGCCTTCTTTGCCGCCTTTTTTGCCTTTTTTGTGGCTTTTCGTCTGGCCTTCGCCGCTTGCTGTTTTTCGCCGACGGTCTGCCAGCCGTCAGGTTGGGGAGTTGGGGGGGCGGAGGTCGCTGGCACGCTGGTCTGCTGGGCAGCGGGAGCGGGCTGGGCCTTTTTCTGGCCCCTCTTCCTGCCCTTTGGGGCGTTAGTTGCCGCGGCTTTCTTGGGCGCCGTGGTCGTGGCCTGTCGTGGTGCAGCCGCTGCAGCCGCGTAGGATGTTGACGGCTGAGGCTGTGGCTGCGGGGGCGGCTGCGGTTGTTGGGCCGCTTGCCGGCCCGCCGTAGGGGGCCTCATTAATAATTTGCCCTCCACATTTGCACATTTACATTTAAAAAGCGGCTTAGACAATACCTAATAGAGTCTCAACGTGAGCTGGGTAACGTGAATGTTGACATGTCTTTTGTTTAATGTTTGAACTTATGTAGTTCCTTCTGTTACCTACAATACCTTCCTTAATATAATTAAATTCTAATCTATATAATTCATATACATTTAAATATCCTATGTAGTTTCGTAGTATCGTAATTATGTAAAATAATGATAAATTTATAATTTTAATTTGATATCTATAGATTCGTAATATCGTATGTTAAATGATGGTAAATACATAATGTTAAGCTTATTTTTAATTATATCTAATTTTGTTATCTAATATTGTGGCAATATTGATAAAGCTAATTAATTACTTTAATTATATTTTAATAAATTAGTAACCAAAGTTGACTAAACTTCATTGTTTAGCAACTTGAACTGTATTACCATGTAATATAATTTATAAATAATATGACACATGATCAGGCTTACAGCGCGTCGTCATAACAAACATCCCAACAGTCTATCAGCACTCAGCAGCGCGATGGATGGCCGGCTGGCTCCCGGATGAGACTAGTGTGGCGGCGCAGCGCGTCGTGGTCACGAACACCCGCAGTCTTGCTGGGGAGAGATGGGGCTGCCACTGCCACCTTAACGCTCGAGATCTGAAATAAAATTCCTTGTAATAATTATTTAAGTTAATAACGTAAACAGGGGGATCCCTGTTTACGTTATTAACTTAAATAATTATTTATTCTAACTTAGGTATACATGTATTCTCACGAACGCAAACATTCTGTTCCCATTGATAAATGACTCATTTACATACCCTATCAGTATGACCGGTGGTAGTGTTATCTCCATTTCTCCTCCGTACAAATTACGTAGAACACATCGCTGCTTCCGTCACACATATTCGTATCGTAGGCATGTTTCAAAGGGCCAGGCTTGAGTATCGCTGCCCAGGCACAGTATGACAGTTATTTGCAGAAATCTGAAATTCAAAACATTAGTTATTCCAACAGTCGTGTGTTTAAGTTATTGAAATACTTATTGAATGTGTTTATAACGCAGCTGAAACTGCGTTATAAACAAATTCAATAAATAAATATTTAGAGATTTTAGAATTAATTATTATGGTTACGACTTACCCATGTTTGAGTCTGTGCCAATATTATATTATAATGATATACTTTCTAATTCATTTGATTCTTATCTTTGAGTAGGTATTTATTGTTTGTTGCGTGCGGGTGATTCATTGCGCGTATAACGTGCGTATAACGTCCATAATTTCAAGTGCGATCTTCCGAGAAAAATGTTAGTGTCGCGTCGAGAGGCGGTGACAGGCGGTGACCGCCTCTGATGGTGTGTGCACTTGCTCCGCTTCGTCGTGAGCGAGCGCCGAGTGTTGGACCTCACACCCGCTCGCCCCTCGCCTCCCGACGAGGCGGACGCGGCGATAATTTAGAATATGCAACAATGTGTATACCTATATAATTAATGTAGGTACGTGCATAGGTACACATCAGCTGGCGGCGAGTCTGCACCACAGTTTGGCGCTTCTATAATTATATTATGTAACTATATCATTCATAGGTATATTTATTTATTTTATTTTATTTATGCAACTAAGTATGTGTGTATATTTTCACTAATTAGATGATCTATATATATATATATATATATATATATATATATAAATCACTACACATCACACAATACACATTCACTGAAACACCTCACACGGATTGCATGTTGTGATCGGCACGGCGATGGTTGCGCATCCGGGATGTCCGGAAGGGGCTGGAAGAATACCAGCGTCCGGTATGCACTAGCATCACTGGACATAGTGCTGATCCAGCCACCTTTTTTGGCCAGCGATGGGACACATACCTCACTATATTATATTGTAATTGTTTTTTGTTTCTTTTTTGTTTTTTTTGGTTTTTATTTATTTATTTTCTTTTATATAAATGTTCTATGTTTACTAATTGTTGTATATGTACCTACCTACTTGCTTTCTATTATGTGTCCTATGTGCTGTTTCAAAATATTTTTTTCTTTTCTTTTCTTTTCTTTTCTTTTCTTTTCAGGGCGGAGAGGCTCTGCCTCATCTGGGCCATCTCTCTGCGGAGGGCAGCCAAGTCTTCCATGGCCTTGTCCGGCGCATTGCCCTCCGCGCGCCTCTGGAATGCGACACGGAGCTCCTCTTGTTCGCGCCTAAGGGACGCGATTTCAGTGGCGAGGCGTGCGTTCTCCGCCTGCAGCTTCTTTGTCTCCTCAGACGCTGTGCGACTGAGGAGAACGTCAGCGATTTCACTTATCGCGACTACCGACTCCTTTAAGGACTTCTGACTCGTCCCTTTCAGGCCCTTTGACTTTTTGGAGACCATAGTTATGGCCTCCAGGGCGCTTTTGAGGCGTGACCGCAGATCAGTGGCGGTGGCCTCGTCCGGCTCGCCGGCGGAAGTCTCCGAGAGACGCGAGCTTCGATCGGCGACCACTTTCTTCGTGGCCGCTTCAATGCGCCTCTCTTCCTCCTCGTCGCGCTCGAGAAGCTTTGCGCGCCGCTTGGCGGCTGCGAGCTCCGCGCGAGCCTTGCCCAGGCCCACAAAGTGCCCGTGGGTGGGCGGTCGTCCACGAGTTTTGAAACCCCTTACCGTTAATTTTGGTTTAGTGGGGGTTCCTTCATCGCTCGAAGCCGAGCCTGGCTCCGAGCGTGGGCGCTTGCGCAGTACCCGACTTGGGCTTTCCGCGCTGCGCACGCTAATCATCGATACTATGGAGCTATCCGACTCGGACAGCTCCAACTGCTCCTTCAGCGCTCATCACCACCGCCGCCGGTCCCATCTGGATAACTGCCGGCGAAGAAAACAACATGGAACAACAGCACCCCAAGGCCGGACTCCTACTGCTTCGCCGCGACATTCCGTGCGTTCGACTTGCTCACCTAAGCAATAGCCACTGCACCGTGTGTCACCTAGACCTGAGCCCGCACACCTCAACAGCACCGGACACGTCGCTGTATCTCGTCAGCGCCTACTTCCAGTACTCGGATGACATCGCCATACATCTGCATCACCTAAATAAGGTACTGGACGCCCTGCGAGGTCACCGAGTGCTGATAGGCGCTGACCCCAATGCGCACTCACCAATGTGGCACTGTAGCCCGCGCAACTACCAAGGCAGAGGAAGTGACGTGAATAATAGGAGACGCCAAATGGAAGACTTCATCGTTGGCCGTGGCCTCATCATCAACAACACAGAGGACCAACCCCACACCTTCTCCACGGTCAACGGTGAGTCCAACATAGACCTGACTCTGACGACGAGAGGCGTCACGATCACGGATTGGAAAGTGCACGAGTTTGTCAGCAGCAGCGACCACAGGCTGATAACATATGGATTGGGTGGCACACGGTCTACGCCTACATCTGCAGCCGCGGAACCGCTGGGGGAGCCGAGGAGGTTCCGCGAGCGCGGCGTGGACTGGGGACGCTTTCAGACTGCGATCCACGAACGTGTGGGACGTATTGACTGGAGGAAGCCTGTGAGTGTGATTAGCAAGGTTTTTACAGACATGATTGCCAGGACTGCGACTGAGTGCTTGGGTGAATGTAGCAATAGTAAGAAAGTTAAGGGATACGAGTGGTGGTCTCCAGCACTGGAGACTGCGCGTAAGAAAGTTAACAAAGCGAGAAAAGTATGGCAGACAGCTCGAAAGAAAGGTATGGGGGTCTTTGAGGAGATTGCGCGCAAGGATTTTCACGAGCGCCGCAATAGCTACAGGGCCCTGATGGGGAAGGCGCAGACCGATTTCTTCCGGGGACTTGCTGGCGACGGCAACCAGGACCCTTGGGGACTGGCCTACCGGGTGGCTAGTGGGCGGGCGAGACCGCCCCCCAACGTCATCAACGGCACCAGGTTCTCGGAGGGATTTGCCGGGGACCGCCATGGGGGTTCTTGTCAAGGCCCTCTGCCCGGACGACGACCCCAGCGCGGATAGCGCTTACCACCGCAAGGTGCGCCTACTGGCGGCCTGCGCGCCCTCGGGTCGTGACGCGCCCCCCCCATCAATGAATGTGGTGGGAAATATAGTCAGGGACTTACCCAACACGGCACCCGGTATCGATGGGATCACCGCCCGCATAGTGAAACATGTGTGGCACGTAGCTTCCTCCGAGCTAACGCGTATTTTCGGACTCCGCGTTGAGGAGGGCACCTTTCCAGATACGTGGAAGGACGGCCGGCTCATTGTCCTGCCGAAAGGCAACGGCAAACCGCTGACCGATCCTAAAGCGTATCGCCCTATCACGCTCCTTTCGGTCCTAGGTAAGATCTTGGAACGGGTCATGCTCCAATGCGCACCTTCCATCTCGCGCAACATCTCGACCTGCCAGCACGGTTTCTCTCGAGGTCGCTCAACGTTATCTGCACTACGGTCCCTTCAGGACGTAGTTGCCTCCAGCCAGGCTAAATACGTCCAGGCATTGTTCCTGGACATCTCAGGCGCCTTTGACAACGCGTGGTGGCCCATGATCCTGCTGAAGGCGAAGCAAGGCGGGTGCCCGCCCAACATCTATCAGATGTTGGTCGGCTATTTTACCAACCGCCGGGCTGGTCTCTTCGTCGGCAGTGGGGTTGTGTGGAAGCCACTGACTATGGGCTGCCCGCAGGCCTCAGTTTTGGGACCCTCTCTGTGGAACCTACTCATGGACGATTTGTTTCGGTTACCATACCCAGACGGAGTTCAACTTGTCGCGTACGCCGATGATGTTACAGTCCTCATTGAGTCTAAATCTCGCGCCGGCATCGAGGCTTCAGCCTCATGCGCCATGGACCTCATTAGCCAGTGGGGCCAGCGGAACCGGCTGGGCTTCTCCCCCTCAAAGTCATACTCTATGACATTGAAGGGGAAGATGCCTGGCCGCCCGCCGACCATCAGACTCAATGGGACCTCAGTCAAGAGCGTGCAGTCGGCAAAGGTTCTGGGTGTGGTAATCGACTCAAGCATGTCCTTTAGGGAACATGCAGAGTCCATAGGGGAACGTGCCGCAGCAGCGTTCGGAAAGATGTCGCGAATATCCGCCTCCTCCTGGGGTGTGCGTTATAGGGCCCTCAAGGTTCTATATCGCGGCACCTATGCCGCGATACTGACGTACGCCGCGGGGTGTTGGTGGAAACGAACGACCACGTTCATGGTCAGAAGCGTGTTGTTAAGGACGCAAAGACCTGCGCTGATTCTGTTAACTAAGGCCTACAGGTCCGTTAGCACCGCGGCTCTCCCCGTATTAGCGGGAGTGCTACCAGCTGACCTCGAGGTAAGCCGGGCAGGCAGGATCGATGATTGTCGACACCTAGCCAGAGACGACTTTAGGGCCGAGAGCAGACAAATTTCGCAGGAGGCTGTTGCCGCATGGCAACAGAGATGGGAAGGTGAGGAGAAGGGTAGGGAGCTCTATCGGTTCTTCCCGGACGTGGCGGCCCGACTCAAGTATACTTGGGTCGAGCCGGACTATCAAGTCTCGCAAGTTTTGACAGGTCACGGATGTTTTAGAAAGAGATTGTATGACATGAAGCTGAGTGAGGAAAGCGTGTGCTATTGCGGCGAAGAGGACGAATGTTTGGACCACATTTTGTGGCGATGCCCCCTTTACGAGGATATTAGAAAAGAGATGATGGATGGGATCACCAGTCCAGAGGGCCCCCCTTTTTACGCCGAGCTCGTGAACTCCGAGGCGAACTTCCGGCGGTTGAGAAACTTCGCGCACCATTGGCATAGGACGAGGAGAAGCCTCGAGGAGGAGACTTGGACCCAGGCCGACGACGAAGCTGTGAATGTGTCGACAGCTGTACTAACAGCGCCTAGCCTACTCGCATAGTAGAGCCGCCCCTGAATGGGGAGAGTGGCAAAGGGACGTAATTTGTAGGGAGTTTACAACGGGCGCGCGGGAAAGAGCATACAGCAAGTACCGCGCGTCTCTCCCATGATTCGGTCCATATACCCATATGGGTGGTGGGACCATGAGGTGGAGGAGGGAATGCTCCTTCAGCGCTTTCAAGCGCTCATCATCCTTGGAACCCGCATTACTGGGCGTGCGAGTTACCGGTTTGTCGACCGACTTCGGTATAGTTTTTTGGTTTTTAATATTGGAATCCATAATTAAACCCACGAGTGCGGGAGAAATAAACAGTCGACCCGGGCAGAGATCCCGCAATACCCGGGCAAGCCTAATACCTCAGGGCGGCGGCTGGTGCCCTGAGGGGGCCGCACTAGAGACTGACCTCCCTGTCAGCCACGCATCTCCTCGCCGTGCGGCAGCAACTTGAGATTAGGGGATTTTTATAGTGCTTACCTTGCACGCGGTCCGGGCGGTTAAGCCAAGACCCTCGGTCCCGTAGACAGCCGCGAGACGTGACCACAGACACTGCAAACTACGGGATTACGATCTAGTCTGGGACGGTGACAACGAAGGTGGAAGAGGGGAAAAGGAAAGAATAAAAGGGGGAAAGGTAAAAAGGGGGGAGGGGGGAAAGAAGACAAAATTAAAAGTAAAAGTGTAAAAATAAAAGGTAAAGGGGGGGGGAGAAAACAAAAAATAAAAACGTCCGAAGACGGAAGGAAGAAGCCTCCGCTGTCTGCCCGGCGGCAGTGCGAGTGCACACCGAGCCCGTCCAACACCCCATCCCATGTCCACTCTGCCCAGGCAGAGAAGTACCGGGAGAGGCGGTGGCACCCAAAGTGGGCGCAGGAAGCAGGGCCAGGAAAACAGGCCCGCACTCCCAGCGGCGCTCCGAGAAGCGCCACTCTATGGTAACTTTTTAGTGAGGTTTTCTCCCTCTTAGTCCGAAGACCCGCGGGCAGGAGGCCAAAAAGCCCCCTGCTAACGCGTTGACCGGACGGTGGCCGGAGTTCGACCATGCCCGCAACCCACAAAAGGCGCAGGAAGCGAGCCCGCCCGCCCAAGTGTCCCCGCAAGACCCCAAAAGGAGCCGTACGGGAACGGGGTTGAAGCAGGGCCCCGAAGGACCCCCAATTCCGGGTGATTTTTTAGTGAGCTTGTCTTGCTCGCAGCCCGAAGACCCGCGGGCAGGAGGCCAAAAAGCCCCCTGCTAACGCGTTGACCGGACGGTGGCCGGAGTTCGACCATGCCCGCAACCCACAAAAGATGCAGGAAGCGAGCCCGCCCGCCCAAGTGTTCCCGCCAGACCCCAAAAGGAGCCGTACGGGAACGGGGTGGAAGCGGGGTCCCGAAGGACCCCCAATTCCGGGTGATTTTTTAGTGAGCTTGTCTTGCTCGCAGCCCGAAGACCCGCGGGCAGGAGGCCAAAAAGCCCCCTGCTAACGCGTTTTGACCGAACGGTGGTCGGAGTTCGACCATGCCCGCAACCCACAAAAGGCGCAGGAAGCGAGCCCGCCCGCCCCAGGTATCCCCGCAAGACCCCAAAAGGAGCCGTACGGGATCGGGTGGAAGCGGGACCCCGAAGGACCCCCAATTCCGGGTAATTTTTTAGAGAGCTTGTCTTGCTCGCAGCCTGAAGACCCGCGGTCCCGAAAGAGTCGGGATTACGCGTTGGTAACCGGACGGTAGTCGGAGTTCGACCCACCGTCCGCCCACTGTCAGAATTAGCCGCGAGCAGCAGCTTGCTACTCGCGTTGCCCGGGGTGCACCACGCGGAGGTTTCTGACACGCACCCCAACCTAACCTTTTTTTTTTTTTTTTTTGTGACTCATGGAGGAAACTACAGTTTACGAGCTAACCCCCCTAAACTGAGACCGAAGTGTCAGCCTAGGGGGAGTGTGGGACTCCCCGACGAGAAGCTTCGGGACTACCCACTAAAACCCCCATGGTGTTCCGCTAACCGATCCCATTAACAGCGAGGCCACAGGTACTGCATTGCATAACATCTGTGACCCCGCCTGAGTTGGCCCGCCTCAGACACGGCGGGCCCCGTCTACCTTCTCGCATGCATCCATCCACGGAAAACATACATCACGCACACATTCAAACTTTTACAAGCTTTCCTCCTCAAATTAACTTAAATGTCGTAAGACATTACCTCATTCATCTGTTATACTTACAAGCAACGTAAGAAACAATGCTACTGCTACGAGAGGCGTGCGCGGAACACAACGCCGTCTCTCGGACCCAACGGAGGGCGGGCGGCCCCACGGTGCCGTCGCCCGCTGGCAACTTATGGTGGCCGGAGGTCATTATACGCCCTCCGGCGACGCCCGGCTCTCAGGACCTGGCGGAGTTCGGTCTTCCGCGCCTCTATCTCACGAGGCGCGGGCACCTCGCCCCGTGACCGAGCTTCTTGACGACTTCTCGACGCCAACAGCCCGGCCTGCAGGTCCCAGGGCGGGCATCCGGCGAGGAGGCTCGCCGCTCCGAAGGAGATCGTGCGGTATCCTCTAATTAACCTGACGGCCAAGGCGCGCTGCGGTGCGCGAAGCGCCTTGACGTTGCGGGCCGTCAGGTGTTCGGCCCATACGGGACATTCGTACAGGGCCATCGACCGCACGACTCCCTCGTAGAGCCTCCGGCAGGAGGCGCTTGGCCCCCCCAAGTTGGGCAGCAGCCTAGAAAGAGCTGCCGCTGCCCCTAGGAGTTTGGGGGCCAAGCGTTGGAAATGCTCGTGAAAGTCCCATCGGCTATCGAGAACGAGCCCTAGGTACTTGAGGCTCGTCCCGACGCCGATGCGGACCCCTCCTACCATTATGTGGGCCCCCGCAGGTGGCCTATTCCGAGGCCCGTGAAAAGAAATGGCCTCGGATTTGGAAAGGGCCACCTCGAGGCCCAATCGCCGGATGCGACTCACAACATGTGCGACCCCAGCGGTCGCCAATATGGCCGCCGCCCGGTGCAACTTACCCCTAGCCGTGACTAAAGTGTCGTCGGCATAACAAACGATGCCGACGCCACGGAGGAGCGCACCCCGCAGCACGTAGTCGTACCCGATGTTCCACAGGAGGGGGCCGAGAACCGAACCCTGTGGAACACCGCACGACATCTCTCGCCGACTCCAACCGTCGTGACCCGGATAAACAACAAACCTCTGACTTAGATATGCCCCGACAATTTGGCGGAGGTACGGCGGCACTCGATGGAAAATGAGTGCCGCTTTGATGACACTCCAGGGCAAGGTGTTGAACGCGTTGGCGATGTCTAACGACACCGCCAGAACCACCTCGCCCCGGGAAACTGCGACCTCCGCCAGGCTCCTCACTCTCTCAATCGCATCTATTGTAGAGCGCCCTCGACGGAAACCATACTGTTCGTCCGCCAGGTCCGGCCCCACTGTTGACATGTGCTGAACAACGAGAGACCATACGCACAGCCGAGGAAACTAAGAAGGTGCTACGGGCGAGCGTAGACCCTGCAGCGCAGGGATTCCGGGTGCACGGCGTCCGCAAGATGGGGGGAGCGGGGCTCATCGTCGAGACCCCGTCCGAAGAAGACGCGCGCTTACTGAGGGCAGCGGTTCCAGCGACCCTGAGAGTTGCGGAGCCGAAAGAACGCCAGCCGCTAATCTCCCTTTCGGGAGTTGACGCCGACCTGAAGCCCAACGAGATCCTCGCCCACCTACAGGAGCAGAACCTACGAGAGCACAGCCTAGAAGAGGTCACAAAAATGATTAGGCCCCTATTCAACAGGACCCGCTGCGGCAACCGCAAAATGTGGGTGTGCGAGTGCGCACCAACACTTCGGGAAAAACTTATTGAGCGTGGGCGAGTGTACGTGGGCTGGGACGTCGTCGAGGTTAATGACCACATAGACGTGACCTGCTGCCGCCGCTGCCAAATGTACGGGCACCCGGAGAAGTACTGCAGATCCAAGAACATGACGTGCGGGAGCTGCGGGGAGGACGGGCATAAGAGCACGGAATGTCAAGCCAAGCAGACAACTTGTGCAACGTGCAAGAAACTGGGGACGCAAGGGATCCGATCACAAGACGAACGCACGTGACTGCCCAGCGAGGAAACACGCCGAGGGTAGGAAATTAGCGTCGACCCGACTATGGGCACTAAAATCGGTCAATTAAACTTGCAGGGATCGGCGGTGGCAACAGCAGAGCTGCCCTCCATAGCGGGGGGGCTGGGGCTGGATGTGGTTCTTGTCCAAGAACCGCAACTCCATGCCTCGCCTCACCACCGCCGCCGGTCCCAATATGGATACACGCCGAACACGAACGACCAAAGGCCGGAATATTACTTATGCGGCGTGACATTCCGTGCGCCCTATTAACACATTTGAGTAACAGCCACTGCACCGTGTGCCACCTAGAACTTAGCCCACACAGGAATTCAACGCCGGACACGTCGCTGTACCTTGTCAGCGCCTATTTCCAGTACTCAGATGACATCGCCATACATCTACATCACCTACACACGGTACTGGACACCCTGCGAGGTCACCGAGTGCTGATAGGCGCTGACACCAATGCGCACTCGCCAATGTGGCATTGTAGCCCGAGAAACTTCCATGGAAGAGGTAGTGACGTCAACTACCGACGGCGTCAAATGGAGGATTTCATCGTTGGACGTGGCCTCACCATCAATAACACGGAGGACCAACCACACACCTTCTCCACGGTCAACGGTGAATCAAACATCGACCTAACATTGACAACAAGAAGCGTCCTACTAAACAACTGGAAGGTACATGAGGAAGAAAGCTCCAGCGATCACAGGCTGATCACCTATGAGGTATGTGGCACACGGTCTACAGCTGCAGCCGCGGAACCGCTGGGGGAGCCGAGGAGGTTCCGCGAGCGCGGCGTGGACTGGGGACGCTTTCAGACTATAATCCACGAACGTGTGGGACGGATTGACTGGAAGAAGCCTGCAAGTGTGATAAGTAAGGTCTTTACAGACATGATTGTGAGGACAGCGACTGAGTGTTTGGGTGAATGCAAGAATGGTAAGAGAGTCAAGGGATACGAGTGGTGGTCTCCTGCTCTGGAGACCGCGCGTAAGAAAGCGAACAAAGCGAGAAAAGTATGGCAGACAGCTAGGAAAGAGAGGCATGCGGGGTCTTTGAAGAGATTGCGCGCAAGAATTTTCATGAGCGCCGCAATAGTTACAGGGCCCTGATGGGGAAGGCGCAGACCGATTTCTTTCGGGGACTTGCTGCCGACGGGTAACCAGGACCCCTGGGGACTGGCCTACCGGGTGGCTAGTGGGCGGGCGAGACCGCCCCCCAACGTTATCAACGGCACCAGGTTCTCGGAAGGATTTGCCGGGGACGTGCAGACCGCCATGGGGGTCTTGGTCAAGGCACTCTGCCCAGACGACAACCCCAGCGCGGATAGCGCATACCACCGTAAGGTGCGCCTACTGGCTGCCTGCGCGCGCCCTCGGGTCGCGACGCGCCCCCCCCATCATTGAGTGTGGTGAGCACTATAGTCAGGGACTTACCCAACACGGCACCCGGCATCGATGGGATCACCGCCCGCATGGTAAAACATGTGTGGCTCGTAGCTTCCTCCGAGCTAACCGCGTATTCTCGGACTTTGCGTTGAGGGAGGGCACTTTTCCAGATACGTGGAAGGACGGCCGGCTCATTGTCCTGCCGAAAGGCAACGGCAAACCGCTGACCGATCCTAAAGCTTATCGCCCTATCACGCTCCTTTCGGTCCTGGGTAAGATCTTGGAACGGGTCATGCTCCAATTCGCACCTTCCATCTCGCGCAACATCTCGACCTGTCAGCACGGTTTCTTTCGAGGTCGCTCAACGCTATCAGCACTACGGTCCCTTCAGGAAGTAGTTGCCTCCAGCCAGGCCAAATACGTCCAGGCATTGTTCCTAGACATCTCTGGCGCCTTTGACAACGCGTGGTGGCCCATGATCCTGCTGAAGGCGAAGCAAGGCGGGTGTCCGCCCAACATCTATCGGATGATGGTCGGCTATTTTACCAACCGCCGGGCTGGTCTCTTCGTCGGCAGCGGGGTTGTGTGGAAGCCACTGACCATGGGCTGCCCCGCAGGGCTCAGTCTTTGGACCCTCTCTGTGGAACCTACTCATGGCCGATTTGTTTCGGTTACCATACCCAGACGGGGTTCAACTTGTCGCGTACGCCGATGATGTTACAATCCTCATTGAGTCTAAATCTCGCGCCGGCATCGAGGCTTCGGCCTCATGCGCCATGGAACTCATTAGCCAGTGGGGCCAGCGGAACCGGCTGGGCTTCTCCCCCTCAAAGTCATATTCTATGACATTGAAGGGGAAGATGCCTGGCCGCCCGCCAACCATCAGACTCAATGGGATCTAAGTCAAGAGCGTGCAGTCGACAAGGGTTCTGGGTGTGGTAATCGACTCAAGCATGTCCTTTCGGGAACATGCAGAGTCCATAGGGGAACGTGCCGCAGCAGCATTCGGAAAGATGTCGCGAATATCCGCCTCCTCCTGGGGTGTGCGTTATAGGGCCCTCAAGGTCCTATATCGCGGCACCTATGCCGCGATACTGACGTACGCCGCGGGGTGTTGGTGGAGACGAACGACCACGTTCATGGTCAGAAGCGTGTTGTTGAGGACGCAAAGACCTGCGCTGATTTTGTTAACGAAGGCCTATAGGTCCGTTAGCACCGCGGCTCTCCCCGTATTAGCGGGAGTGCTACCAGCCGACCTCGAGGTAAGCCGGGCAGGCAGGATCGATGATTGCCGACACCTAGCCAGGGACGACTTTAGGGCCGAAAGCAGGCAAATTTCGCAGGAGGCTGTTGCCGCATGGCAACAGAGATGGGAAGGTGAGGAGAAGGGTAGGGAGCTCTATCGGTTCTTCCCGGACGTGGCGGCTCGGCTCAAGTATACTTGGGTCGAGCCGGACTATCAAGTCTCGCAAATTCTGACTGGTCACGGATGTTTTAGGAAGAGATTGTGTGATATGAAGCTGTGTGAGGAAAGCGTGTGCTATTGCGGCGAAGAGGACGAATGCTTGGACCACATTTTGTGAGCTGTGTGAAGTGACCACCGACGTCCAGAGACCAACGCCAACGCCAACCGTACCAAAAGCTGCCACAGACGCAGACATCGGAAAATTACTCTTTTATTTAATTACAGAATACCTTCTTTTATTTTGATATGTGTTTGCTTTCTAATTACATACCTACCTCCGTATTTAATTACTTGTAAAACGGTAAATATTGCCGGTCCTAAGACAGGATGAAGTATGAAGGAGTAGAATTTAAAAAAATAAAAAATATCCTCTACCTACACTTATTATTTGCTTCATTTTATTGTCTACGACTACCTGCATTATAGGTGCGACGGAAAGAATGCGTAAGAGTAGGACGGAAAGTAAGTACTATCAATGAAGTAGTGAATGGATTGTAAAATATGTCTATGATTTGGGTGAGATTTTCTACAAAAAACAAATGATTATAACTTTGTTAATTATAGATATTATGAAATTCTTACGTCACTTATATGATAATAATGTCTTCGCTAATATGTCCTTAAAGTTTTTGTACTAATTAAAAAATAATGGTTTATACGGGAATAAAAATGTGAGATGTGCCTAAAAACTATACTTACAAGCGAATTTTGTAGGTACCTACCTACCGAAATAAATACACAATATCCGCAGCAACACCTGCATAGTGGTATTTATGGTTACTGCACCACCCTCGTGGGTCGTAGCGTGATGTTATTTGGTATAACCTTCCTCAACAAATGGGCTAGCAAAACAATCTTAGAAATTGGCTTGCTAGATCCTAAGACTAGCACGATAAAAAGAAACAGTTTTGATATAGGTAGGTAGGTATATGAATTTCCGTATAAGTAATATTCAATGAATCTATTGACTATATCCACCAATAATATCATTGATTTCCAGAAGACAAACATCCATGTTCATGCACACAAATGTTTGACTTGAGCGGGAATCGAACCCGAGACCATCGGCGTACCAGTCGCTTACACTCCCGCTGCGCCAACCGTTCGTCACAGCTTAGAAATATTCAGTAGGTAAGTATATCAATTTGACTGACAAATAATAACGAAAACTAGAGTTTATTATTGATTGGCGGAAAAGATGTGTAGTGGGTGTAGGAATATGATTTCGTACATATGTAGGGTAAACCATACTAATGATGGCACCCCCTCAATGATTGGCACTTCACAGCTTTTTTATGGTTATCAGAATATCTTCTGTTTCGTGTGACAGAGTTACACAATCATCAGGAAATACGCAATCTCTTATACTGGCAACACCTATTTTATGTGTCCAAAGCCAAAATCTTTCTGTAAAAGCTGTTATAAATTTGCGCGTGAACAAATTTTTAAATGTTAATGAAAAGTATAAGGTCAGTAGCATGATTTGCGATCAAAATAGGGATTGTGGGAACAGTTTCTATATAATTTTTTGGTCTATTTCTAGTGAGTAATTAATTTTAAGCGCATTTAGCATTATTTTAGAATTGTAAACTAAATGTAACCAATTTTTTGTCGGTGCCAATAACTATAATTTATTTTGTTTGATATTGTAACCATTGGCATATTATGCTAATCATTATACTTTCTAGTTTTTATCCAAAATCAATTCCTGTTACTGCCAATAACTAAATCCTGTGGGTAGTGTCAATAACTATACCTTGCATACTAATGATTCATTGTCGACCTAGCGTAATCCCGATTGCCTCCAAGACTGTCGCTTTGTAGCCTGAGGTTCGCTTCTGGTAAGCGAACCTCAGGCTACAAAGCCTAACCATCCATCCATCTAACCAGATTTCACAGAATATTAGCTATTCCACCAAGTGACTGTCGTCTGACCTTTGCAACCCAAAGAGATAGCGATATTCGATAGCTTAGACTAGCGTCAGTTTATTCAAAGGTTCTGACTTCAAAGCTTTTCCTGACAGTCGAGACCGATGATTTAACGTGCTCTCCGAAGTACGGGGCAAGCGATCATTAACATTCAATACGCATATAACTAGTTTAATATTCAAAATTGGACTTTGCTTTCAAAGGACAATGGCAGATCTCCATACATCAAAATGTTTGAAATTAAATTGAAGCGTACAGTAATAAAAAATATATCAAAAAATTTGGCGTAAGTAACAGAGTCTATAAATGATTCTATTTTCACTCAGGAAAGGTGGAAAAAGAAGATATCAGTGTTTGAATTTTTAGTTAAGAATGAACAATGTAGGTTAAAAGAAAATTATAGTATGAAAATTAAACAATGTAGGTAGGTACGTTTGAATGATCAAATGACATATGTCAGATTGACATTAAAACGCGGAAGTTTTTTGTAGCATCTAACTGTCACAGCCAAAGACAAAAGCAGAGCTGCACATTTTAAATCGATTTTATGTGAAATCGATACAACATTAAAACGATGCTGTGACGTTTTTATTTGATTTAAACGTTGTTTTGCTTCAAAAATATTAGCTTATTGATATAATGTTGATTAAATATTAAATAACTGCATTTTAAACCAAACCAACTCTATAAAGATCGATCGTATCGATTACTTATTTAATAATCGATACGGATATAGCACTCACGTCTATTCCTGTCACACCATTGTCTATGGCAACAATCAAATAATAAAGTATTCGTAATCAATTGGAATGCTTTTTATCATCATAAAATTACTCCAGCTTTAACGAGACGAAGTGAAAATATTAAAAATCGTAGAAAAAAAAACAATTTCTTTTGTTCATATGAAGTTTAAGGTCGCCACAACAAACCCAGACCGAATTCTGACATTGTTCTTTAATATTACTGCTGAACAGAAAGTCTGGTTGTTCGACCTACGTACTTTACCAGAGTTTGACCACCGAGCAGAAACCTGTGTGCTCACAAAAGAGAGCGTTAACAAAATTAAAGTCACCCAGAGGATAGCATAAAAAAAGATCGTCGATATTATGCTGAAAGACCGCAAAACCAACACCTGGCACTAAAACAAATAGCAAGTATAAAGTGACAATGTGAAAAGAGACCTAGGTAGATGAAGTCTACAAATGCGGTAGATATGCAGGAAGACATTAAGAAAACTGCAGGAACGGTATGGATTTAGGTTGCGTCGGTAGGACTGTGTTTGAAGGCGCAATTCTAAACAGGCCTATATTCGCCCAGCAAGGAGAAAATATGAAATATTATGCCAATTTACTTAGCGGATTAGACGTTGTGTACACAAAATGTCTAGATAAATAGATAAGCAAGATAATAAGGTGAAATAGGACGAAAAGAAACAAAGATTTTCTCCCACAGGAGATCAAAGAAGCAAGAAAAGAGAAAAAGATACTGGTAGACAAACTAAGCCTCTGTCGAACGAAGATCATATACTACTATTTTAGACGAGGATTAGTTTAAAAAATCGTACACCCTTTCAACGGGTGCCGGACATGGGCCTTTCCTAATTTGCGTCACAATACCATTGTAAGTCAATATGAGAATTTGGCCTACTATGTCACGCTGATTGGACGGGTTGGCACAGTGGTCGAATTGTCCGTCTCTTCGCAACAATTCTGTATGATTTGGCTGTTTTTCTTAGTGGCCTCTCCCTCTTACGATGCTCGAGGAATGAAATTTGAAACCATTATGTCACTTTTCAAAACTGCCAAGTGCCAATCATTATATTTGATTCATATGCCAATTACTGTACTCAAGTGGCAATGTTTGTAACATTCCACAAAAGTAATTAGAAATCAATACAGTAATTTATTAAATGTATATTATTTAAATGAAAGTAGTATTTTCTTTAACTCTTAAAACCTTTTATCCGAAAATCCAAACAATAACATTATCAACTTTGTTTTTTACGAGTATACGCCATTTATTCACAGAAATTCGCTTGGAGTGCCAATCATTATACTGTTTACCCTAATTGGTGATTAAAAGAGGCCATGAGTATCTTACCCGTTCTTATTATTAGGTCTATGCCGTTGTTTTGCTGAAAGTAGCAACGAATTAATTGAGTAATTTTTATTAATTTAATTCGTTTCCCTAAGATTGATATCGAGCAAGCAATACTTTCGCATTACGAGCGATCATAGGTAAGTTTTTTTTTATAATTAACAACAAAGACAATGTTCATAATATTACTGATTACATATTGTCACTATAAACAACAGCAATTTTGTAAAAGTACTTTCAAATTTCATAAAGCTGTGACACCTTAAAAAGTTGTGCATCGTGAACCTAACCTGTGCTTAATATATAGAATAAATTTCGATGTAACAACTACTGGCTGTCCATAGAAATAAATAAATAAATAAAGGTTTATTCAAAACAGAAACATTGCAAATAATTTATACTCGATAAGATATTTCAATTGATAGTCTGCTTCAATTTTCTATACTATGGCGCGAAAATGTTATTACCTACATGGCGGCAGTGGCGTCGCGTGATCGCGTCGCGTTGTCGATAGCGCGGGATTCATCGTAATTATGGACGCACGCATACTCGCGAACTGGGGAAGCGGGGAGCCTCAAAAGCTTTGAGCGCACGGAAATCCTCGCCTTAAATAAAGACATCTCTCGCGCTATGAACCAAGATGATCGCGATGTCTAATAGATATCAAATAATGTTTATGTCGCAGGGGACTTTACAAACATCACCGGGCATTAATTAAACACAAGAAATTGTGGTAACTATATTCAAACTTTCACGATTCGAACTCATACAAATGTTTATTTAACAGGTCAGACTCAAACTCATGGTGGATAACATAAGTGTTGTCTCGTTTGGGAATCGAATCCACGTGCCTTCAAAAGTTAAACATAATTCAATATACGATAATAGATATGTTATTTGTAAGACTTGGTATCCGTCGCGGCGTCGTGAGCGCCATTGACGGCGAGGGCGTGTGTTGATGGGGCGTCGCGCGACGCGACCACGTCGCTTCACGTCGGCTCGGCGAGTCTGGCGCATCGGCGCGTCGACGCGTCGCCTACATGTGGCCGCTACTGATTTCTTTCACCTTCATCTGATAAAATAGTTTGATTATTTTTTATCACTACCTACATATTATAAAACAAAGTTTGTTTTCTGTCTGTCTGTCCCTATGTACGCTTAGATCCTAAAAACTACGCAACTGATTTTAATGCGGTTTTTTTTAATAGATAGATTGATTCAAGATCAAGGTTTATGTGTATAATTGACTAGGGCGAAGCCACTGGCGACGTCTAGTTTATTAATATTGTTAACATATCACGATGCGGTAAATTGATGTGGTACGCAAAGTAGTGAGCAAGATCTGCAAGACATACTCACTCTCATCGATAGTTTAATTTGTTGCTTCAATATTTCCAAGTCCTCCTTTTTCCGTCGCCGCAGGACACCGAACTGTAAACGTTACATATTTATGTGATATGTATTATATTATCGCTGATTTCGGTGTACTAAGATATTAAATTAGTTCATGATATGTAACATCCGCTAGTAAGTTTATACCTATAAGCGTTCGTAGCAGTTCGTGGTCAGTTTGAGTCAGCTAAATTCTATTAAATCTGGTCTACTAGTGTATGGCCTCTACTCGTAGGCTCCAAGCCAAACGTCTTAGACGAAAACCAGGATAACGTTAAGACGATGATGATTTATAAGTATATGGTAGTGAATTGTTCTCTTTTTATCTGCTAGTGTCTAAATAGCCATTATTTTAAGTAAAGTCATTGAGTTAGTGCTGGTGACCCTACCCCAACTAACCGTATGATAGTTATTATCAAGAAAACACTAAAGTGAAAGGCCGTGATAGCACAATTGTGACTTGAGCATCAATGAAACTTACCTTGTTGAGTACTAGGACGAGGCAAAACAGCAGACCGACGCCCAACGTAGTGCCGATGATGTACACCTCGAACTGGTTCACGTAAGACTCCTCGTATTGTATTATCGTCGATACTCTGATAATTAATAGTTTAGCTTAATATTTGTACATGGGATGTGTCGAACAGTAAAATAAACTCTGTCTCTCGAAAATGTTTACGAAAGTGTAGATGTGTCATTATTCACACAACTATAACAATAGGTACTTACATTTTATATTTAATAGGTCGTCCCATTAATTCAACAGCTATGTAGGAAAACACAGACGGACGACGCGTATTTGTTCTTTTGTAGTCTGAAAAATTACATATTATTGAAATGTTTATAAAAAATGAGAAAGTAAGACATGTATGTTTATCACAAACATTTTTTCATGTATCTATGACTGTATCTTGCACAAAATGCCCTAAGAAGACAAAGCAGGTGATATATCGGAATAGTTGCATAGGTTTGTCATTACAGTTTATTAGAATATTTTTTATTCTACAGAAAGACTACGTATTCTTCTAAGATCCGCAGAAGAACCCGAACCGCACCTTCACCTACAGGAGAGGCGGTAAGTAAGGTTTAACTTATTCGGGATATATTTTTAACATGCTCAAAGCATGTTAAGAAGCATGTCGCGAATGGGTATAAAATACTTTTCATCCATTAAGATGTATTTTCTATTGCTGAAAAAGAGATGGGCGAAGATCGCTCTATCGATCGATTTACTAGAAAAAGTTAACATTTAACAAATGGGAAATGGGGCAGGTCCGATAGTGCACCCTGATTGTTTTATGTCACTGAGTTTTCTAGGTATATAATATTTTCCGTGTCGCAACACCTGACAAATTACGAGCTGTGCATCGCGAGTTAGTACCTATTTCTGTTTCAGAATCAATGTAGAGTTGGATACCAAATTTCGAGGTTTTTTACTAACGTTTAATATACCTTATTGAACACTAACGTACTACTTTTATTTTCTATCAGGAATATTATATTTTTGTAGTGAGCATATTAGCAGATTTTAAATTCCTTCTTTCTGCAACCAACCGATGAATTGGAGATCGACTCACTAATCACGTCCTTACAAAATGATAGGGCGCCGGGTATTGACGATGTTACAAATGACTTTTTGAAAGGTATTAAGGAGGCCATCCTGCAACCATTAACGAAAATATTTAATTCGAGCTTAGAACAGGGCATATTTCCGGATTCTTGGAAAATAGCTTCTGTAATGCCCATACATAAAGAAGGGGAAAAAGATAAAGTAGAAAACTATCGACCAATTTCGCTTCTCCCAGCTTTCTCCAAACTACTGGAGAGGATAGTGAATAAAAGGCTAGTGAAGTATTTAGAAAAGAACAATTACATCTCCACAAGACAATTTGGTTTTAGGAGGGGCAAGTCGACGGAAGATGCTGTTGCCCTCTTAACTTCTACAATATCAGCCCATCTTGATAAAAATAGAGCCTGCTTGGGTGTCTTTCTCGACTTGGCCAAGGCCTTCGACACAGTGTCAATTCCGATATTTGTAAGAAAGTTGGAATGTTATTTTGGTATTAGAGGCATAGCGTTAAGTTGGTTCAGAAGTTACTTAACAGAGAGGCAACAATGTATCAAAGTTGGCAACGCCAGAAGTGAATTAAGATCGACTAGTTTCGGCGTCCCACAGGGCCAACCTTATTCATCATGTATATAAATGATATACACGAAGAAATTGACGCGGAGGTTATCTGCTATGCAGATGATACAGTAATCATATATCATGGCAACACTTGGAAAGATGTATTTTCTATTGCTGAAAAAGATATGACACAGGTGACAACTTGGTTACAGCGAAATTTACTGACCTTGAACGCTAAAAAAACGAAGTATATACCGTTTCATAAGACTAAAGTGTCAGCCTCTAATCTAAATCTAGGCATTAAATTACATGAGAGCATCGCAGCAAAACGGTCCTGTAACTGCGAGAAACTGATAAAGGCTAATAGCATAAAATATCTTGGCATTCAGGTAGATCAAAATTTAAATTTTAAGGAACATATAAGCTCACTCTCATCTAGATTTCGTAAAACGGCGAACATATTAAAATTACTTCGTGCATCTGCTAATACTGACATCTTAAAGACTGTATATTATGCACTAGGGCAATCCCTGATGACATACTGCATAAGCTGCTGGGGCAGCGCAGCAAAAACAACTATGATACAGATAGAAAGAGCACAACGATCGGTGTTGAAAACAATGCTTAAGAAGCCTTTCAGATACCCAACAAAAAATCTGTATCATGAATGTCAAGTTTTAAATGTTCGCCAACTTTTCATTTTAAAGTCTGTGCTTATAGTACACAAACGAGTCATTACATCACAAGATTACGCAAACCTTCTCCAATTGCGAGTTTATAGATTGTCCTTGCCTAGGATCAAGTCAAGTTTTGCTAGACGCTTTAGCCCTTTTAAAGACATTTTCATTTATAACAAAGTAGCGAGTGAAACTAATATAAAACATTGCACAGTGAGAGAAGCAAAGCGAAAAATTATAAAATGGCTTACTTCCCTATCATATGACTTAACTGAAAGCCTATTTATATCTTCATCGTGAAATGTTGTTGTAAAGTAACTATACATATAATATTATAACATATCACCTTGGTGCACATTCGCTTACAATTACGTACATAACTTTATTTTAGATTTATTTTATTTGCATCGAGCCGTACTTGCCCTTTCTTTGTTTATTTTTTTGTTTTATTTATTATTTTATATTTCTATTTTTGTAGCATGTTTTAGAAATTACTTATAATTAGTTATTAAATAGTCTTTAGTTTTAACCCAATGTCAGTTGATGCTGCCCGAGCTAATAATATATGGCAAAAGAGTGTTATTGTCGCAGGTACCCACAGGACAGGCTTGCCTAGTGTGGGGCCACTGGTTATAGCTCTAACTTGTATTTATTTTTGGCAATAAACATTTTTTATTTTTTATTTATTTTTTTACTACGAATACCTAATAGTGTGTACATTCAGTCAAAAAGTATCGGGAATGGATTATTTTTTTATGGTTCCAAATTAAAATATTTGTTTTTTGCTGTTGTTAGATTGGCACAGCTGTTTTCCATTTTGGCGCGGAGTTTGAGCTGCATCTGTTATTTATTTTAAATACAGTGCTGTTTTTAGTTATATCATAATTATCTAGTGTGTATTACGAATTTCATAATGGACAAAAACATCCAACAAACAGTTTGTCTTAAATTTTGCTTTTTGTCCATGAAAATTCGATCTGTACCATTTTAACTAATAATTTGGGTATTAATCATGTTGCCGCTCGACTAGTCCCAAAAGACCTGAATTTTCTCCAAAAACTCAATCACATGAGAGTCGCTGAGGACATGCTAGAACGAGAGTCAATTCAAACCCAACGTTCATGAAACGCATTGTTACTGGTGATGAGACGTGGGTTTACGAGTTTGACATGCAAACTAAAAGTAAAGCTTCGGAATGGTGCCTTCCAACTGAACCAAAACCGAAAAACCACGCCAAACTCGTTCAAAAGTCAAAGTCGTGTTGAGAGGTTTCTTTGAATATCGCGGTGTTGTGCACTCGGAATTCTTGCCGGAAGGTCTAACGGTAAATAAGGAATATTATTTGAGCGTTATGTGGCTTTTAAGAGATCAAATGCAAAGCCCAAAGTTGTGAACGAATTTTTGACCTAACACACAACAAATACCATCGACCATATTCACCAGATATGGCTCCAGTTGACTTCTTTTTTTTTTTCCTAAACTCAAATATCACTTCGTGGCACCCATTTTAATCAGTAGAAGACATAAAGGAGAATTCGCGGCGAGAACTGAACTCAATTCCGGAAACTGTTTAAAAAATGATTTGATGATTGGATTATTCGTTGGCGTAAGTACATGTATCGTTTCTGAAGGGGCATACTTTGAAGGTGATAAAATAAATTTGGATGAATAACAAACAGTTTGTGTATTAATGATCTTTTCCCGGTACTTTCTTGACAGAGTAGTAGAATGCGTGCGTGTTACCGAGCGCGCCGGGCACGAGCTCCATGAAGGCGGCCACCCTGACGGCGGCTCGCCGCGGCAGCCGCATGATCCGACACTCCACCACGCACTCGTAATCATACTCTGTGTAATTGCCACACCCACTTTCTTCCCGCCATGATTTTGATGATGTTTCCGTGTAATACTGAAATATTAAATTCATTAGGTGCATAGGGTTCCCACCAAGAACTTAGGGTCCCAAGCCAACCTCACCTGCAAGTGGAGCACCTGCCGATCAACGGACGAGGCTCTGGCAAACAAAATATCCCGATAAGCGGCAATAGGCTCGCCACCTATTACGTGGGATCAAAACACTGGCGAAAATTGGGCGTTTAATATGCCTCTGCCTACCCCTTCGGGGAAACAGGTGTGAGTCTATGTATGTATGTATGTTAAATTTATTAAGGTCTAGGAATGGAAAACGCTCGTCATAACTCGATTAAATGGAACTACATAATTATGTTGAGCACATTTGCCACTTTGAAATTGGTGAGTAAGATATTTATTAAACTTTCTTTTCACAAGGATTAAAAATTACAAGCAAAAGGAAAAAAAGTTAAGTAATAGAGTGAATGCTTAGCAGTCAATGAATAGGGTGACTGCGTAGAAGCCAAAGACGCGGCTATTTAAATTGTGATTATTAACACACACGAAAGATGAGAACGCTCTTGTCACCCAGCCTCACCAGTCCAACCAAAAACGTAAAGCGATACACGAAATAATTTTGAGATGATTTTTCCACCTTAAGGAATGAGGGTGTTTGAAATTTTTTCTGCCACCAGACGGCGTTTCATATTCGTCAGGTCCAAACGTGTACCGACGTGTACACTCACATGAAACAAGCAAACACAGATGTGCAAAGTTATAGGCACTTTGATACTTTTGACAGTTTTCTGAATCTGACGTCTCAGTGCTGCCGCCTAGTGGGCAGCATTTCAGAAAACCCTCATTGGTCGAATTACCAAACATCCAAACATCATTTAACAACTCACTGCATGCAGACTCATTTTGTTAGAAGAAAATATTTAAATAATTTGTAAACAATGAAAGAAACGAGTTTTAATGAGAGGCAAGCACCCATGAATCCACGTTCAGACAGATTATACTCTGCTCTGCATCCAAGGATAATCTGTCAG
The DNA here is from genome assembly GCA_944739405.2 of Euclidia mi. Lineage (NCBI taxonomy): Eukaryota > Metazoa > Arthropoda > Insecta > Lepidoptera > Erebidae > Euclidia > Euclidia mi. Next base: position 68,364,385 of record OX123198.2, on the reverse strand, counting down.
TATTTTGTCTGTAAATGTTTGCTATACAGAACGGATAGGCGATTGGTGACGCACATACATAACTGACTTTTCGGAGTTACGTGCGTATTGAATTGTTAATTATTGCTTGCCCTGTGCCTCGGAGAGCTCGTTAAGATATCAATCCTGACTGTCATAAAGCTCTTTGACAGTCGTTATAGGGTGTTATTACCTCTAAAGAAACTGACCCTAGTCTTCACTATGGAAAATAGCTATCTCTTCGAATTGCGGCGGTCAGACAGGCAGTCGCTCTGTAGAAAAGCTAAGATTCAGCCACATACGGTTGGACTAGTAAGCGGAGCCTGGGTTGAAACTGGGATAACGCTAGGAGGATGATGACGAGACAGGTGTGTTCTCACTCACGGTGACGGGCGTGCGCGAAAACTTGATGAAGTTGTGCTTCTGCAGCTTCACGCGGCTCACCAGCCCCACCACGTCCGCGCGCCCGCTGTTTATTATCTGTTCACACACACACACCTCATTAGCTTCATTTACAAATGTAACTGCTGCGTTTACTGTTCGTAATTATATTAACATTTTCTTTCGGTGTTGTGGTTGTGGTAGTTGGCTTTTGAACCAGTTGGTTCAACTGAACGAACTGGTTCAAAAGCCAACTGGCTTTATTTATATAAAGCCTATTTGTTTTTGATGTTTAGAACATAAAGACATTGTGTAAATTATACGACGTGCAGCCTCGACTCTGGTCAGAAAGGGTATGCAGGCACACTAGATAATGTTGTAGTTTTAACGGACTATTAATTGTATCCGGTGGGGAAATTCACCATTTGATTTACATCATATAAAGGCTTATATTATGTAAATCAAATGGTGAATTTCCCCACCCCTGCCAGCCGGCAGGCTCTCTGTTAAACGAAGTCACAAAGTCGAAAATAACGGCTTATTTTTATTCTTGGGCTGTTTAAACCTTTGATAAAATAAAAATGTGATAAATACGCGATGATTGATCTTTATTTACTTTTTAATCCTGCAAAGAAATATTCAGACATTCAACATAGTCATACTATAGCGAGCTCGTAATTAGGTAAAAGCCACGTACCCTGTACACATGTTGCAGCTTCTTGCCTTCATAGAGCAAATCATTTTCCGATAGATTTATAATTTCGCCGATATTTGATATTCTGCAAAGCAATAGTTATAAACTTATAATCATCATCGTCCTAGCGTTATCACGGTTGCATCCGAGCCGTACACGCCTCGGACTCCAGGGTCCGCTTACTGGTGTAACCAGATTTGACAGAACTTTAACATATAAGTGAATATTTAAATAATGCCAATTTCCAATACGATCATTTGATAGTAACAGCATAACAGGCCTGTCTCACTTTCATACAAACGACGCAAAATCCCCGAGATATTTACCTACTATTCTGGAAAACAACCTAATTTCAACCTTTTGCATTGCGTATACCGTTCATAATACAATAACTGTCTGCCGTCTCACTTCAATCTGGTAGGGCTGTCGGCTAGCGGCGCAGGCCGGGCGGCGAGTTTTTTGTTTACTTTTGTAACTAAAGTTTTGTTTCGCGGATGCGTGCGCTGCGTGTGCGACAAGTCGAGCGAGTGCCAGCCTATTGACCGGTGATCCGGTGACCGGACGCTTGCGTTTATCATACCTAAACTCGGAAGTGAAACTTCTGTACCGTAGGTACTATTATATATTCTGTGATAGTAATGACTTCGACCAGCAAATAATTTTCATACTGTATTTATTTTATAAAAAAAGCAGCGATACCCGAGTCATAAGATGATTTTTTATAGGAGAGACTGACAGAATGCTACGCATGAATCTACGGCATCTACCAATGACTTTTCGAAGTTAAGTGCGTATTAAATTGTTAATTAGCGCTTGCTTATAGATGAAGAAAAACATCGTGAGGAAACCTGCATGTCTGAGAGTTCTCCATAATGTTCTCGAAAGACAAGTGAAGCTTGCACACGCACTTGGCCAGCCTGGTGGACTGTGGCCTTACCCTTCTCATAGTGTATAAAGCGCTGATGATTTATTTTATATGGTATATGGTTTTCCCACTACTGTATTACCTATGTAGCAAGATGTGGCCACAGTAGAAAACCGCAACGAATTTAATCAGAAGTTTAGGAGTTGAGAAATAATGAATCCTGTTATATTTCTGATATACTTGCACATATAAATTCTGAATTATCGCTTGCTCCGTGTCTCGAAGAGCACGTTAAACCGTCGGTCCCGGCTGTCATGATCTTTACCGTCATGATAATAACGCTAGGGCGATGATGATAACTTACACATACTGTGGATAATGAAGATCAAGCAGAGTAATGAGACGTACCCTTCCAGCTGAACATCGTCGGTGGAGGTGTTGAGGGGGACCACGTGCGTGTACACCGCTGATGCCTTTTCCGTCTTACAGCCTTCGAATGCGGTCACGTTAAAGACGATCTCTTGGTCTTTATTCGTCAGATCTCGCAAATCTACTTCGAGATCTATGTGCTGTAATAAAAAATACCAGTACTATGACACTAGACAGACATATAGTATCTATATAAAATAAACTAGACTACGCCATAACTCCATCTGCGTTTAAGTTACTTATCGGGTAAATAACAAGATTAAGAATACAAAGAGATACCACCTCATTTCATTCAGGGGTATCCTAAGAGGTGACTAAAGAAAACACTGGATGTAAATAGTATCGTCGAGATGAGACGGAAAACGACATCAGACCCTATCCAACCCGTTTGGCGAGCGTGGTAGATAGATAGAGAATTCTTTATTGTACACCAGATACTATACCTACACATGCTACATGATACAGTAATTTTACAAATGTACAATAGGCGGCCGTATCGCTAAAAGCAATTTCTTCCAGGCAACCTTTGGATGGACTAGAAAAGATCAGGAAAATTGGTATTGTAGGCCAAATCCTCATATTGTCTCATAATGCTATTGTTACGTTAATTAGGATAGGCCTTTGTCCAGCAGTGGACTGCGAAATGCCGTATGATGGTGATTGATGATGTTTCCATGTGTCAAAGGTAGGATGAAGTAAATAAGGACACAGCAAGTATTACCCAAGTTTCATTGGCCTGCAGAGGTTTCCTGGAGCTGCAGCGCCAAGTGTTGGCTGGTGTTGGTTCTCGTAGTTGTGTGCAGTCCATGGGCAGCTGGTAGAGGGTGACGGGCGCGGCCACCACTCTCATGTGAGGGTTGTGCACCACGTCACCGGTGTTCACCACCGCGATGCTCAGGGTTCCGCGCTCGCTCGACCCCACCATGAACGGTATACTGGTGTTCCTGTCATTAACAGAACATTAATTATTTATTTAGTGTATTAAAATTGTTATGCCTACTGCCAATTCGTCCATTGGCTGACATGACACTATATAGAAAGTTACGTGATCTTGCCCGACGCTTGCTTCGACGTGGTTTTTAGAAATGCTTTTCCATTAGTTGGGCTGTTTTCGTATAAAACTTGGTTCAATCTTGGTTACAACACCATTATATGTCATCATCATACACCGCAAGCCACTGTTGGACATAGGAGGATTCCGCCTACCGTATCAAACCAGACGAGACCAGGGTTTGATGTTGAGTGTTTCGTCCGGAAAATACTATTTGCTTGTATTTATGTTAGTATCCTCTTACGACACCCATATTATGAAATGTGGTGATGACACAGTGTTCTTAATGTGTCACCAAATGAACATTACGTGTAAATAAATAAAATGTTACCTCATAGTGGACGTCATAACGACATGTAGCGTGGTGCGTCGGTCGAGCTGCGAGCAGCGCGAGGCCCACACGACGCCCATGCGCGTGCGCACGCTGAGCTCGCTCAGCACCGCCGAGTGCGCAGACGGACTGTTCGCCAACCTGCTCGATATCTTGTAGCTTATCTCCATGCTGTAGTCACCGTCCTATAAACAACTCACATCACGTATATAGCTCTCGCGTTTTATACCACTATAAACACATTTATGATGGAAATTCATGAGTTGACAAATGAAACAAATCAATCCGGTACTTTCAGGTTCGTGCTACTGCCGTGAATGACAAAAAATCTCAAGCTTATTGCGTTCGAATGTTTGTTAACAGCAAGTTTACTATTATTAGCACCTGATTTCATTCTATGATATTTACTTAAGCACTGTTGCATAACTATATTAAGTCAGCATGTCTGGGAGATCTCCGTTTCACATGTCTTTCAAAAACATTAGTTTTTGAAAGACATGTGAAGTACCCGCACTTACTAAGCGCGGTGGACTATGGGCCTTACCCCTCTCACATTGAGAAGAGGCCCGTGCCCAGTAAAATGAGAGTTCATATACAGGACTGATGAAACTGCATACCTTTTGCCTACATCCAAAATAATGGAGGCAGCAAAAATAACCAATTTTATAAAGACTGGCATCAATACACCTTACACGGCAGCGACTGTAGTCGGTTCGATTCCCACTTAGGCCGATCAATGGTTATTAACACGAATTGTGATAGTAAGAATAACTTACCAGAGGTAAATGCAGGTCCACATTTTTGCAGTACTCCCTCTTGCCATAAAGGAGAGTGGTTTCGAAGTTGAATATTCCTAAGGGCTTGTTCGATTTGGTTAGTTTGGCGTCTGGATGGCTTATTTCTACATCGGTCGATAATTCTGAAACAATGTAAGTTCAACTCAATCAACTAAAGCAATTCCTTTTTTATTGACCAAGTGATCGATCCAAAACCTGTGTCAGTTCCATAAATGTTTGCAGTGAGCAATATCGCTTATCGAGTGCCATTTGGCGACAGGGCCTCATCTCAATTCTGTGTAGTGAAAATCTGTAGTGTAGAGTTCGGACTTGAGTACATAAGCATTGTAATATTTCGTATTTTAATGAGTATTCCATCCTTTACATACGTGCCAAAGAAGCGCTAGTTTATAAAAAAGATTCCATGTTTTCAAATATTCAGTTAAATCTATTTTGTTTGTTGTTTAAAGACAAAGTATTTCTAATACGAGTATTAGATGCCATGTCAAGACATGGCTCTGCATGAGATCTCACAGGTATCGACAGCGAATGAGTGCTGATAGCGTTGTATAACATACAATTTTCAATATTTGATTTTAAATTCTGGATAACGTTAAGAAAGACTTACTGTCGCTTATGACCGCTGGTTTAGATGGATAGCTTACGTGAAGGCACACTTGAAACACAAAGTCTGTCTTATGGAAATCAGTGCGATTCTGAAACAAACACATAACCAAATTATTATTTGTATAAAATATCTTCTAAATTATTATATTTATCAAATACATAAGCTGTATTGGTCCTGGCTGTCAAGAAGAGTGCCTCCGTGGTCCAGTGGATAGCGTATGCGACTGCTGATCGGAGATCCCGGGTTCGATTTCCGGGTCGGGCAGTAGTGTTACTGGGTTTTCCGAATTAGTAACAGCACGGAGTCTGGTGATATGCCCGGTAACGGCAATAGGCTCGCCACCTATTACGTGGGACTTAAAAATTCATGGCGAAATGTGTGATGTAGTATTACACCTCTGCCCGCCCCATCGGGGATACAGGTGTGAGTCTATAAATAAAATACTTCATCCTTTTGGGTTGCAGAGGATTGACAGGGAGTTACTTTGTGGAAAAGCTTAAATTTAGTCAATTCCCGGTAGACTAGTAAGCAGACTCCTGGTTGCGACTGGGATAACGCTAGGAGGATTATATCACACATATCCTTTAGATAGTAAGTAAAATAGCCATGAATTTTCTGATTTGCTTTTGCTCTGCGGCATGATTTTAGTTCGACACCATGAAACGCCGGTGGTCTGCATTTCGACAAAATCTCAGATTGAAACAACTTCGTTGTATTTTCCGATTTTGGCGCTGTTACTGGGTTAATAACCAGATAATATAGCGATATTGCTTTCCTCTGGTCATCGATCAGGATTTCCTGATCGATGAACATAGGCGAAAACGTTGTGGCCGAGGTATAGATTGTGTATTTGTGTTTGGTACTGTCTATAAGGTTTATAGAAAATAAGAACAAGTGAAAGTACCTGCAAGTCGGGGAAATGTGCCGATAGCTCGTTGATGAGGATGACAGGCGCGCACTGGTACAGCAACACTGTGTCATCGCTGGGAGCGCCCACCGCCAGCTCTGTGGACCACAAACAGTTAGTCACACATCTGCCACGACCACGGGTTGCGTTCATTACCCGTGCTCCATCTGACGAAATTATTTAAGCCCCATGGTCCACCCGGGTCGACCATGAGAAATCAAAATTGTCCGTGGTGCACTTGCTGCAATTGCTCTGCGAATTGTCAATAGAGCGACTGTCGTCTGGCTTCCTCAACTCAAAGGGATAGCGATATTCCATGGCTTACCCTAGTGACGGCTTAACGTGCTCATAGTTGTACGGGGCAGACGATTAACATTTTAATATGCACATAACTTCGACAAATCAGTGGTAAACTCGTGGTTTTGAATTGATGGCCTTTGCATGGCAGTCTGTTGTTGTATGGTTGGTATGTTGAGTAGTGTATCGCCAGTCGATGGTGGAACATGAGCTAGCGCACCGTGACATCCGTGGCGGTGGTGGTCGGTGAGGAGCGCGAGGCTGAAGCCGAAGGAGCGGCGGCCGGCGGGCTGGAGGCGCTGCAGCGGGGAGGCACCGCCGCCCTCGCTGGAGAGGGACGCCCCGCAGTACACGTACACGGCGCCGCGACCTCCGTCCTCCTGCGGCGCGCCCACACCCACCTCTGTCAAATAAACATACAACACTGGGATCCAACGAAAATAAATCTCCTGAATCCATACCAATAAATACTTATAATCAAAGGAGAAGTTGCAACTTCCATATTAAATTACCCCACGTCCGACAGCTGTGAAAAATACCTCAAATAATAGATAAAATTGAATGTTAATAAATTGCATGCCTCTGATTGTCATCCTTACTGGCTATCATACTTAGAAATTGCTCCAAATATTGTTTCAGGCACAGTATTAAGTACTTATCTTAAAAATGTTTTACTTTCAATTATGCAATATCTACTACTCTTACGACCATAAAAATGTGGAATAAAATAAACAAATTTTTTTTATAGACTCTAGCCTGTATCCCCGAACACATTTTCTAAAAGCGCCCCTAACGGAGAGTAGCTATCGATAGAGTCCGCTAGGGGGCGCATTTAGAAAATGTATGGAAATTGTTCCCGACGACTAGGCTATCGTCCACCGTGACGATCGAGTGCAAACTCGTACTAGAGCCTCTGATATCATAATTCATTCCTCATATGTCTCGGAAAATCATATTAACTTCTTCGCTAGTTGCTTCCAACCTCGCAAAGGGAACTCTGCTGGTTTAGATTATGTTCTTCGACATAATCTGCTAACAAGTTTGGTTTAAGCATATTTATTCTTATTGTTTGACAAAACTCTTCAGTATATGTGCTTTATTACTAACCTAGTATAATAACTATCAACAAACGTGAGTTATTACAGTGTTTAATTGCTTTTTAATCCTATTCTAAAACTAAAATCAGAAGTTAGTATATTACAGGTTTTCTACTCCTGAATTAATATTAAGAGCAATTTTTTATGTGCTAGCCAGTAAAGATGATTACCGGAAGTATATAATTTTTTTATACTGATTTTTAGCGATTTTTTGAGATACTTATCTTTGCAGTCGGAAGTGGGGCATTTTTGTTACTTCTTCTTTATTTCACAAAAATAAAAAAGGGTCATAATAGAAACGATGTAGCCAGTAATTGTGGTGTACTAGTTATTGGATCGCTCAGGCCTCAGAGCCCTAGAGCCAATAAAGCAAGCTGCGATATAAACGTGCGCTTACCGTCTACTCCGTCGCCATTTAAATCTCCTAAGTTAATTATTGCACTTCCGAAATATGATCCATCTTTTTGACCCGTTATTTTCCGTTTGAATTTTGGCGAATTCTGAAAAAAAAAAATTAATACAGCAATGATTTTTCTCCGCCAAAACCCAGCAAGAACTCCTTTGAGAATTCGTCATCTGAAAATGTTCTTGGGCGGTGAAGTCAAAGTCAAAGTCAAGAATCGTTTATTCATCAAGGTCACAAGGTGACGCTTATGAACGTAATTTTTTTAAATCATTGGTGAGGTCATTTGGCATGTGATGAGCATTTAAAATCTTCCGTCATGTCAAAGTCATAATCAGCTAGCTGGTGACTAAGGTATGCTGGAGGTTTTATGATTTTAAATAACATTAACAATAGGGTGCATAGGGTTCCCACCAAGAACTTAGGGTCCCAAGCCAACCTCACCTGCAAGTGGTGCACCTGCCGAACAACGGACGAGGCTCTGGCAAACAAAATATCCCGATAAGCGGCAATCGGCTCGCCACCTATTACGTGGGATCAAAACACTGGCGAAAAGTGGGCGTCTAATATGCCTCTGCCTACCCCTTCGGGGAAACAGGCGTGAGTCCATGTATGTATGTATGTATGTATTAACAATCTTTTTTTGAAAATCCTTACTTTTGAATAATGAAAAGTTACTATAGTTTGTTTAGCCGACGGTTGTAAAACCCGAATGAAAATTTGAAAACAATTACCAAGAATATCCGTCGTATTACCCCATAACATGATGTGTAAAATTTGTACATAAAAATCAAAATAATGACCATCGTTGACTCATATTTTTATCCCATTCGCTACAATGAAATTAATGATTAAGAATTTCGATAAAAATTATGACAGTATTGTTGTATTATAATTCGCAGCTAAGCAACTAGTTTCTGCTAGTAAGTATCTACCTAATTAATTAAATATTCATTGTGGTTATTTTCTTTTGTTGCTTCTCAAATAATGAAGATTTTAAAAAATGGGTCCTAATTATGAGAAGGGGGAGCGAAAATCTTCACATTTTAAGACTATTTATATACGAATCAAATTTGCAGCACTTTTTTGGAAGACACTAGGTTAATTATATATTCAGTCTTAAATTAAAAGGTTGGCGTAGTGGTTTAAGCGGCCGCCTTACCGCTTGACATTGCACTGAGTGTTTCGAGCGGGGAACCTTTTAAATGCTAGCCGGCCTCGTAGGGAAATGCCGGGATGTGTGGGATTTTAAACTACCTACTTCTCTCTATTTGGTAATGACTGAACTTTAAATACAACGTTTTATGCAGAAACTATAAGTAGGTACTATGAAACAGAAATTTGATATTAATTTACATCTCTCATCTCGATCTCGAAAGTACAAAAATATTTTGAAAGTCTTTGGGAGAGGGAGGACATTTCGAAAGCTACATTTTGCTTGGCCTGATTCGTCTTTGACCGGTTTTTCTAATTGCAGGTACCAAAGCACTATAATATATTGTAAAATAAGGCACTGGTATATACACATACATATACTCACGCCTTTTTCCCGTAGGGGTAGGCAGAGACAACAGAACGCCACTTGCTTCTATCCTTACAAACCTCACGCGCTTCTTCTGCACTCATTACTCTTTTCATACATGCTCGCCGGTTTCGGGTAATTCGGACCTTGCCTTTTTTAGAACGTCCCCAATTTGATCGAAGAATGTCCGACGAGGTCTGCCGCGACCGACTTGCCCACACACATTTGCCTTATAAATCTGATTCGTCATTCTTTCTTTACTCATTCGCTCCACGTGTCCAAACCACTTCAGCATTCCTTTCTCAATCTTAGTCACGACATCTTCTTTCAGACCACTGTTCTCTCGTATAGTTACATTCGGAATTCTGTCGATCAGTCTCACCCCACATATACTACGCAGTGATCGCATCTCAACTCGATAATTCTACTTTCATGCCTTTTCTGCTATACCCAACTCTTACTTTCATACGTCAACGTGGGGACAAGCACTCCATTATGAACCGCCAATCGCGCCTCTTTTGGCACAGTCTGGCCGTTCATAAATGCATACAGTGCTCCATTTACACGATTGCCCGCAGTCACTCTCCTTTCAATATCTTCTTTACATCTTCCGTATCTTGTAAACACGCTACCCAAATATACAATTTTTTTTACTTGCTCTACTTTTTCATATTCAATCGCAATATTACACTCAGTCAAACTTTCATATTTTTCAACCACCATCACTTTCGTCTTTCTTGCATTCATTTTCATACCTTTAGTTTTAAAGCTCTCGTTCATGCAGTCAATCATTTCTTACAACTCATTCGCCGATGATGCAAGAATGACTTGATGGAACAGGCACTTACCACGCAATCCTACCATATCGATCCCGTATTCAGTTTCTCTCATATCATTCATGCAGCTATCCATGAATAGGTTGAACAACCAGGGCGAGGCTGGACACCCTTGTCTGACATCTTTGGAGATGTCAAACCAGTCCGTATAGGCCCCATTAATTCGGACACATGCTCTAGAATCCCTATATAGGGATTTCAGAGCCCTTATTATACAGCTGTCCACCCCATACATGGATAACACGTTCCATAAGTCCTTTCTATTCACCCGTTTTTTGCCAGAAATTTTTCGGTGACGCAGCTTAAGGAAAAGACTTGATCCGTACATCCCATTCCCTTCCGAAATCCCGCTTGCACATCCTATATCTTGTCATTCGTCACATTTACTACTCTGTCAATCAAAATTCTGGCATACATTTTTCCAGTGTTGACTAGAAGGCTGATCCCGCGATAATTTTGACATTCCTGCTGCGAACCTTTGCCTTTATATAATGGGACAAGCACTCCCTTTGTCCAGTCATCTGGAACTTGGCCCGGTTTCCAGCATAGATTAAAAAGGCTATGCAGCAGGTTAACTATGAGTCCGTCGCCAGCCTTATGACTGGTATATGATTTCATTAAATGGTTATTTTGACTCGTCATATAGTGTAACATACCAATACCAATCACAGATGTATTAACACATGAGTGCATCACTATTGACAGTCATTAAATTGCTTCTTATGAAGAAATTGCGACATGAGTATTTTACAATACATCTGTCTCGGTTTTACATATGACATTTTATACACGTGTAATAGCTCCGTGGTTTGACGGTTTTCGAGGACGTTGGGGTTTAACTTTTTGTTTTAATTGGTATCGGGAATTGATAATTGCGATAGGAAGCATGCGATAGTCACTCTGCAATTATATACTTTCGTAAACTTAAGAAAAATCATAATATATAGTATGAGATTATGTTGAGCTAATATTCTGTCATATCTGGTCAGACTAGTAAGCGGAGCCCGGGCTTCAAGGCGTGTTAGTGTGGGATGCAACCGGGATAACGCTTGGATGATGATGATGGAGTATGCGTTTGTGTGGTTGAATCGCTGTGTATAACTTACGTCGTCAGAGAACATGTAGACGTAGAGGGCACCGGTGTTGTAGCCGGAGCGGGCGGCGTAGGTGGGCGCTCCCACGAGCAGGTCGGTGGCGCGGCTCCCCCCCCTCCCGCGGAGCGAGGCCGCGCACAGCGCCGCGCCGAACTGCGATCCCACCAGTGACGCATCCTCGCCCTTGTGCAGCCCCGCGCAAACTCCGCGCACGGACGAACAGATCATTACCTGCAGGTGGCAGCGTATTTACAACATTATCACAAACGATAAAATTCTACTTGGAAGTATAACGCTCTGCGCATTAATGCATTACGCCACTTGATTCGTGCTCACAATCGTGATAGGAGAGGAAACAACTATGTTGTGTTTTAGGCATGGCAGGGTAACGTTGTCAGTGTTCGTGATGATATTAATTTGTGTTTCAAGTGAGACAGAGATAATTTATAATATGCGATATATACCTTCTTTTAGTGCAAGATTTTGGCAGCTACTTATTGGTTATTATATTGAGATCAGAGAGAGATAAATATGGAAAGAGAATGATAATAATGAAATGAAAATAATAAATGAAATCTAGAATGGTGGTGTGCATGTGATGACAATATGTGTGTGTGTGTGTGTGTGTGTGTTGCACTCACTCGTCCGCGTCCGGCGCGGCTGCGCGGCGTGCCGATGGCGTGCGACGGCTCGCCCTCGCGGAGGAAGTAGCCGCGCGCCATGTTGTAGTCTGCAACACCGATACGTCCTCGATACTGAACAAATCCTGACTGTTCTGTAGCGAGGACAAGGCCTAGCTTACAGACTTATGACACAGGTGCCGTGCTATCGGCGAGGCTTGTACCTTTCCAGTAGTGCCGTCGATATTTCATGTGTTGGTGGTAGAGACAGTACCAGTACCACCAGTGTGGCCCAATTTTTTTAAATCAGTGGATTTCCAAAAAAGTTGTTTGAATCAGGCGTTACTTGGCGAAACTCCATTGTAACCTAATGGAAGGAAAGAGGAACCCACCACGCACCCTCGGATTGACCACCCGAATTGCAATAGAAAAAGGTTGACAATACCGAACTCCTCTAAAAGGATAGGGGATATAGGAATGGTATGGGTTCCAGGAAGATACCTGACTTGCAGTATCCCGCTGTATGCGCCGACTATTCTTCGACACGTGTTTCGCCTCTGCACGAGGCATCTTCAGGAGCGATGGGCAACGACTGAGCGCTTTCCTACCGTGTGCATGTCTTATAAACGATTGTACTTTCTAATTCCCTCCGTGGCTCGACTGATGTGAGTCATTATAACGGTATGCGAATGTATTCAGCAATGGGTTCCTCTTTCCTTCCATTAGGTTTTCAATAAGTCTTTCTATTACTATTTTAACCCTTATATTATAGTGTAGAATGTTAAGAAAACCTTTGTAGTGAGTGCTATCGTTATAATAGGAACCCACGCTCTAAAGAACATTGCCCATTTCTGGCCCCCTTTGGAACTCATGAACAGCACAGTAAAGTTTCAATTAGTTGTTGAATAATCCTTTTAATTTATAACTTAATTTATAGGCATTACTAAAGGTGTGCCGAGAAACTTATTCAATAAATAGGTTTAAAAAGATGTGTTAACGTTTAGACGTTAACACGTGTTGGCTATTTAGATAGCCAACACGTAATAGATCAGAAATTGCCAGTAAAAAAATCATAATATTAAATCGATTATCACTTCTTCTTTATCGATTTTACGTTTTCTCTACCCAAAATGATTTGAGTTAATAGCAAATCTCTATCTCTCTATCATTTAAAATGTATGTATTTTTAAGGTATATATGCGATTAACTACAAATAAGTTCGATTTTGAACCAAATATATAATAGATAACCTATGTCCGAAATCCATATCGATTAATCAATATCATTTAAAACTGTAAAATGGCGACACTTTTTTACTCTTTTAAGTAAATGTCAATAGGTAATGTCATATTCAGTTTATTTTGTTTGTTACCTATTTGTTTTGCTCGTGCACATTGTGAATGCTTTTTGTTTTTGGATCTTTTATGACTTCTGGCTTTGTCTTTCGGATTTCTACTCTTACCAAATGATTAACTCATTCCTTTCTAACTAATGGTGCTGATTATTAAACAGTACATTTACAATTTTCTTGTGATAGTGATAGTGTCACTATCACAAGAAAACTGCCACTCTCTTACGGGATATCGACGGCGACTTATTGAAGTATTCCTACCGCTGCATTTTGTTCATCAAGTTGGCCGTACTTTATTTACCACGTTTGTTTTACAACAAAAAATACATAGAAAACCACAGCTAAAAATAATGTTGTGTAAATAAACTTACCATGTCTTGAAACATTGGTGTGGAGGACGGCACATGACTGTGTCCGAATGTTGCACCGATACACGGCGCCTATGGTGTCTATGTTGAGGCTGTAACACAGAACATTTGCTAGACGATCATTGTTTGATCTCACCAATAACAACAACTATCGTAATGTTTATCCTCCTCAGCATGAGCCCAAGGAGTACTATGTATTGCTTACTTGTTTTATACCTATTGCAAAGTGAAGTCCCCTGGCTGTTCTGTCTGTCACCTACATAATCTCAAAAAACACCGAACTGACTTTGTACGGTTTTGATGAATAGCTAGTGGGCTTCCTAAGATAGGCTTGAGTATATAAGTATGCGGGAGCCGCCACGGTTGTACGATATACATATGACATCAACCACCATAATATGCGTTCCATATAACAAAATAGATTTTTGTCATTACATTGTGCGACGTCATAATGGAATTGGTTTGATCAAGCAAATCTTCGCAACTAATAAGTCGGCTCGGCCGGACTGCCTGTCGTTCAGGGAGTGCTCGCGTCGACGCCGCCGCCCGACGGCGCCCTGTGCAGACAGGGCTATTCTTTAACATCTCAATGCTTTTACTCTGTCCTTAATTATCTTGCCTGCGAGCGGCGAATTTGATATGTCTGTATTTTTTTTTATTCTTGCCTACCAAAATGACTCCATGCCGCCTGATTTTGAGCAGACAGAGTCCCATAGTAAAAGTCATCTTGCCAATAGAATATCAATACCTAATAATGATTAATGACATTGGCATAATGGCCCTACCTGGATAGTCTAGGGGAAAGCTTTATCACGCCCCGCTTGAAGGATCCAGGACACATCTTTTTAGTTCGGTAAAGATAATATAAGTCTTGGCAATACAGCGAAATTTTAAGAGTACCTGAGGTCTCCGTGACCACGCTCGGTGCAAGACGAGCGAAACATCGGAAACAAATAGGTATTTATACCTTAAATAAGTTAACGCGATTTAGACCCGCTGAATTATTTTGTATGATACCTAAGGTATAATATAATAATATTCTACCACATTCACACAACATCGTCTAGTCCCAAACTAAGCAGAGCTTGTACTATGGGTACTAGACAATGGATAAACATACATATATACTTTTTCTTTGTAAATACATACATATTATACATAGAAACATGGTCTGGGACCAAGACAAACATCCATGTTCATGCACACAAATGTTTGACTTGAGCGGGAATCGAACCCGCGACCTTCGGCGTAGCAGTCGCTTACACTCCCACTGCGCCAACCCGTCGTCAAATGTCATCAATTATTTAGAGAAATCAGTAAAATACAATGTATTTCTAGTAGAAATGTATTAATACATCAGGAACAGTGTCATAATTAAATTGTGTCCCCTGTGTGTTGCGAAACAAATGCATTTTTTTCTGTCTGAAGCTGTTAAGATATCTTCAATACACACAAAATTGTATAAAGTGAGCAATGCATTTAGACATCTCTCTTACCGTTTATTGCGGCTGTCGTATGCTATGCCGAAGCCGAAGTTGGAGCCCCTGCGTAGGGCGCGTGGCGGGCGGAACATCCGCGCGGCCTCCTCGCGGTACACGCACAGCTCCTGCGACCACACCGCCTGCACCAGGCTCAGCACCAGCATCACTGGAACAATCAACACGACGTAGGGAACCTTGCACAAGCTTCGCAGTACTACTCTAACTTCTTTCTGTTATTACAAACGCGACAGATTGTTAGGATAGATGGATGTTAAGCTCTCGTGCAAAAAATTATTGAGCGGATTTTGGTACAGGAATAATTTAGGTTATAGGCACATAAAAAGTATTTGGTTAGCTTTTGCACTGATAAACAATCGCAAGCGGGCGAAGCCGCAGGAGAAAGCTAGAAGTAAATAGAGCTCAGCTGATCACTGCTTTACCCGTAGCGGCATAGTATCGTACTTTTCCTTATAGTACCTACCTACCTATAGAGAATAGAACATGTTACGTATAATACGCAACTGCTATTAAATTACTGAACATCTCCAAAGTTTATAGGTGATTCAATTTAAAACAATACAAAATATTCGGCTGAGAATAACTTCAAAGGTCATTGGGCATATCTGACCCGCTTTACGAACAATGGCGGACATTAACCAAAATAGTTTTAAACAAAGGGGAATTATATGACCTTTCATTGCATATAATTGTTTGATTAAAAATCGTCGGAAAAATGTACAGGATCCTTTAAAAAAGAAAACAAACGGTATCTATGGTTTTTATTTCATCTTATAAAGGCATAAAAAAAAAATATCGAAATGAGCTAATGTTTAGAGATATGTTATACGCTATCTCTTTCGCCAATCTTTCGCACATTGAACAGGTTTTTTTTTCGCACATTAAATAGCTGCGCCCATATCGCTAGCATTGTTTATTATCTGTCTTGGGCCATACACCAGGAAGCAACTGGCGCACCCGCTGCCTTTTTAAATGATCTTATGATTACTTTGGATTAAATTGAATAAAAAATATTTTAAATAATAAGCATTTTATTTTTCTTACCTATATCAATTAATAAGCGGACACCCGCGACTTCGTCGGCCTCATTCAGTGATCCCGCGGGAATATCGGGATAAAAAGTAGCCTATAACCTTTCTCTTGAATGTGGCTATCACACACAAAAAGATTTTTTCAAATCGGATCAGTAGTTTCAGAGATAAAGAGTATGGATATATTCATAGATAACACTTGAATTTTTTGAGATTTCCGTAGCTCACATTAATGCGACTAATGCTATAGTAAATGAGAGATGAATACACTCTGCTATATTTCGTTTGTGTCCGCCATGGGTATGGTTTCCATACTAAGGTGCCCATTTACCTTTTAAATACTCAATTGAAATGCTAAGATAATAAACTAATAATTTGTAATTGCCATTGCGTATGCTATAATATCTCTTAATTGCCAAATAAGTTGCGTATTACGCGACGACATAGAAGTACGTATGCATCAAACCGTAAATAAACAACTTGATAAGTAGCATAAACTGCAACGTACCGTATTTAGTATTATATAACATAATTTACAATTGCACACACTGGAATTTAGATTTATAGTAAATACTTATTATTTGGTGAATAAATTATAATGTTCAATGCCATACTTACAGTTCATGATGTGCAGTTTATCCATAGCGAGCACCGATCTAATTGCGCACTGCGTTGTGTACTGGTGGCATTAATTCAATAACTAGCGCCATTTACCTCGTAACTATACAATATATTAAGTTAATACAAGCCATCAGAATTGGTATGTAATTCATACCAAATGACGTATATGGTTGTGGTTAAGTGGTCACAAATCCACCGTTGATCAGTCATCGCCTCACAGTGCGTATAGTCAAGTTAGGTAGCTACGGCACTACATGTATCGCTAGTGAAGTCGACGAATAAGGTAAACCAGAGAGTAAAGTGAAAATTGGAAGGCACCCCCTTATTTGTACATATTAATAGTCATTTGCAAATATTATATACTATATTACTTACTTACAGATATAATGTATTTATCAGAAATTATAACATTACTTTGATTCTATGAATTGGGATAATAATGAAATAATATGTATAAGGAAAAGTCTGTATCTACAGGATACTTTATTATTAACAAGTAATTGTTTAAAAATAGGTCATTTGTTTTGATGCGAAATTACATCATATAAATATAGTTTACCCTTTGATTATATTTATTTTATAATCATAGGGTTTACCTTATTTTGTGAACTTGTGTGATGCAGACTTATTTTTCATGCGTGATCAGTTATATACCTACCGAATATTATTTGTATAGTTATGTAATTATAAATCCAACCACATTGATAATGAGACATAATATGATGTAATAATGCAATGGTATTCTTAGAATAGTCGAACTTCTTAGGGGTGATTGTATTCATTATTACGAACAAGTTTTATTCTAGTACATTGCCAAAATCGCAAAAATGCATTCAACTGCTCCTTAAACTGCATTTTAACCTCGAAAAAATGTATGAAGTAGCTGAAAATTTTCATCAAAAGTTGTTCATAATAACGAGTACAATGACCTCCTGCACGCCTCTCAGAAGATTGCGCTGTGCTTACAATGACGTTGTATAATCGAGGTCCAAGTACCCACATTTCTTATTGAGATGGATTATTTACCACACTGTTAACCTCTGGAACGCAGGCGGGACATACGTATGTCCCAGGAAAATTTGTTCCGTCCAGCGCTTGCGGGAAACACGTATGTCCCGCAACGACAGCGCCATGTTTCACTACTTGAAATGACGTTAAAATAATTCCACCAATAAGATTATGTTCCACTATTGCAAAGTATGAGTATTCTTTTTAATTCTGCATTGTAATTGGTTGTCATTTTTATAGACTTTCTTTTGCAATAATAACGACTGAAAATTGTTTGCCACAAGTTCGATTTCGCGCGCGTTAGAGTGACGACAGCTCTGCTTTGAAAAACGTGTAGCGTCGCAATCTCGTAATTTCACTATATGTATTATATGTCATTATACTCGGAAACTAATCTTGTTTGCTATAAAATAAAGTTAAGATATGATCATTGTATAAATTATAACGAAAAACGATTTACAAAATATCATTATCAAAAATGGCGGCAAGTTGTAAATACACCCGTCCGCATTTCAGTTTTGTAAGATTAGGTAGTTAAAAGTCGGTACTATTACTCAAAACCTTTCTTATTTATCACAAACTAATAAGTAAATAGTAATAAAATAATAAACTTATGGTTTTGATATTTACGAAAGTGAATCTAAGTCGGCACAGTTTCGCGCGCGATTATGGCGGCCGTTTCGTATTCCGATGATGTGTTTAAAGTTTTATTGATTTATAAAAATATAAGTGAAGTTGATATTAACTGTTGATCAAATTCAATAATTCATTAAGTAAGGTATATAAAGTGATGTGAATAATTGCTAAAATGCTAAATATTTGTGAGATAGTGTGTGTTAAAAGTTTTATTGAAGAGGATTTTTTCATGTTTTCGAGTTTTATTTCAACGAACTGCAGAGAAAAGGTAATCATATATCATATATCTATAATAAGTTTTTTAAGCATATTTCAAGGATGCAAAAACCGTCATTATTTTTGTGATACGTTGAAAACTAACTGAGATATAGGTAAAATAATGACGCCGGTCAGCTGTTGCTCGATCAAGAGGTAAAACAGCCTGCACTACCGGCCATTTTTTATTTTTTACGTCCCGCGCGGGAGGGGTTAAATAAGAAGTTGCTGTGTACTTTCGAAGCTATTTGCTTCTAATAACTACTCAGCAACTACTAAATCCTCTCTTACCAACTCTTACCGGGATTACTTTCTCGTACTTTATTGTAAGAAACCATCCTTTTTGATTTCACAAACTTGTGACTATCATTTTCATTGCCACAATCATAACGAGTCACAACTAGTGTTGTAAAAATACCGTATAATACCAAAAGGCTATGTATCTTCCTACTTCCAATACTTATATTCCAACCATGAACGAAACCTCCGTTCATCTCATAATCTTCTCCTCACGGTACCTCCTCACAACTCTAACTTTCTTCATTCCTCTTTTACTATTCAATCTATCCTTCTCTGGAATGCCCTCCCTCTTGAAATCAGGATGGCCAAGACGAAGAACACTTTCAAGTTCAAGGTGAAGGAGCTCCTATTGGCTGAGTCGGCGATTGTATCTTAAGTCGTTTAAGTTCAATGTGGTTTAATATGTATGTATGTGTTTTTATATTTATAGTATATATATTATATATGCCTTTGTGTATTTATGTAGTTTTATAATATATCTATATCATGTATGTTTATATTATATTATGTACCTAACGTATTTATTCTAATGTATCATTTAGATCTATAATATACTTCGTTATAATTTATATTAGTTCAAATTAGTTTTCATTATATTACACCTACTTCTTTTCTCTCTGCACCACTCTAAGGTTGACTGGGAGATAATGCCCATGGCATTAAGTCCGCCTTTATACTATTGTGTATATAAAGTTTTAATAAATAAATAAACCGGTATTTTATTATAACTTACGGTATTATTGGTATTTTATGTATTTTATATTCTGATTCAGTTTATAAGACCCTGCGATATTGCGACGAGTTCTAGTTTAAAACATTAAATATATTTTAAGTTTCGATTGTATTCTTTGTTTTAGAATTACTACTTACCTAATAATTTTGGAATTTTAACTTTTGGAAAAATTCATTGCAAAGCTCGAAATTCGTATCGTCGAAACACGTAGATAAATCACGTGTTTCTAAATTGGTCTCGATTTACACAAATCATGGTGTTCCTGACAGCACATTCGAAGTTAAAGAAAGTGGTGATGAAGATGATTTAGCTGAAAGTATGTTGCTAGAATGCATTACTGCGTCGTCATCTACCGAGAACGTAGCAACACAAGAGGATTTAGATATGGAGGTAGAAGATCCTCTAAATCTCGGGTTTTCGAACTAGGAAGACAAAAGGCGTGGGCCAAGTCTGTGCTTTTCTTATGGATCTTGTATTAAGGTTCGGGCTGTACGTGTCTCCACGCAGAGAGGAACATAATGTAATTTAGAATAAATAGAGAGATGATTCAAATAACTTTAAGGACCCCTTTGCTCTAACGTCCCTTAAAATGTTACGTGTTTTTCTTTAAATCACAGTTTGACCTTGTTTTTATGGTAATATTGTTGTAGCTAATAGTAATTATGGATCGGGTTTCGAAACGCGTCGCCCGAATTTGAGGGTATTGGTGGTGTAGGGGGCTTAAGGGAGTTAGTTTTAATCCCCTAAAAGTAATTTTGGCTGCCGGAGTTGCGTCTAAATATTTTTAAACAATTTCCAAAAACTCTTCATTCAAATATGAAAACCGGAACGTAATTTTAGGTTTTATGTGAAAGTAACTAAATAGGTTGTGTTAGGTTCTATTTTGACCCTTAACCCGTCAAACTCAGTTTATTAAACTAGTGGAATCAATAAAAGCGATATTTAGGTTTTATGTGAAAAACGTGAAACGAAACGCAACCGCCATCTTGTATGAATTATATTGACAGCTAATGTAAAATTTGTGCCTCATTGCTTTCGAGTACCTAGGGTTACGTGCGACTGTAATAAGTAACTAAATAGGTTGTGTTAGGCTCTCTTTTGACCCTTAATCCGAAAATAGGAGCCCTGCGAAGCAGGGCTCCTCCAACTTTAGTTTATTAAACTAGTGTGAAGAATGTGGAAGTTGGCAATGCCATACACACAGATGTCTGGAGTATTTTTTTCCAGAGAAAACCAAGTATTTCCGGCAAGTGAAAATTGTGAGGGGTGGTTCCGAGACCTCCCCCCTCCCCCTCCAATCACTCACAACCCCTAAAAACGGCGACGTACTTTGAAACCTTAACCGTAATTTTTAATAATACAAACTTAAAATATAATTTCTTGCTTTATTCCTGTGCAATTCTACCGTATTCAGTATTTTTAATGATTTCTATGATCATTTATTTCAAAAATATAGAAGAATTGATTTATACATAAAATACCGTAGTAAATGGTATAATACCGTATTATACGGTATTTTTCGTTTTATACATTTCAGTACAAATGGTATAATACCGCACTTACATCTCTAGTCACAACACCAGTATCTAGATTGGAAGTTAATGGTCATTATATTATGTGAGTTGTCCTTATTTGTTACTTTAATATCGCGTTATTTGTTTGCTAAATTCATTATAATAATACATGTTACATAATATTGTAAGTATACCAATGAAAGGATAGATTTTTTTTCCTGTCGTTTCAAATGTTCTGATTAAACTAGTGTTATCCGTTATCCGTATTGCAATATATTATTTTGTATCTGTTTAAAGACTAACATCCTGCACTAAGTTATAAACTTTATGTCGAGGAAGACTTTATAACCATTCAAACCAACAGACGCAAAATAGACCCAACATGTCTTACCTACTCAAATTCAACACATGAGAGAAATTCAATGTTGAATAGTTACATTGTGTAAGTTATTATTCTGTGAACAATGTGAATCGTCAGAATGTCGTACAAAATTCAAAGCGTATATAAGTACTAAAACCTATATTCCAGTAAAAATATCATCGTAAAAATTAATAAGTTGTCCTACCATCTTAACGGTTTTTTATAAGCTTTAGGGGCGCAGTTATAGTGAAGGACTTGCTATTTACTGGCGGGCTCACGATCAAGTATTCCGACTGCGATTCGCGTGGCTCCTCCTGCAAGGGACGTAGAGGACACCGCGGTGCTTTTAGTGAGAAGCCTCCACCAACCCCCAACGGAGCTTACACTCTTACGGTCAAGTAGCGCAATCAAGACAACTCGAAAGAAGATACCACACAGTGCAACAAATTTAAAAACGTCCGAGGGCACCTTTTTTTTTTTTTGGTGTCGGGTTGGAAAAGGGCCTTGGGGGAAGGCGAAGGGGACTGTCAGAATCTTACTGACTAAAAACCAACCCGTGTTCCTCATGTTCCTGTGTGTCGGAGGGTCGGGTATCGCCGAAGCATTCCTCGCGACCTCCGACGGGTATTGGAACAAAACCCCTTTGGCGGCGGGTGATAGGGCGCGCGGCAACGCAACACCGGCTCGCCTCTCCTGACCTCCCGCGACCGCGCCCGACTGCGGAACTGTCCCTCGCACCCGCACCATTGGACGCATCCTGCGCAGGCCTCCGTCAAGCCCACGTGGAGCGTCCACTCCCGGGATCTCGCTTAGCTTCACCGTGGGTGACCTAACTACGGTAACTGAGCCCCCCCACCGCGACAAGGTGGAGATCCCACGGGGGAGGTCCGAGGGCACCTACTATTTTATAAGTTAACTGCCGGCTGGTACGTGTCACAACACTTATCGAGAAAAAGTGCGTGTAAGAAATGTTGGTCCTGTTGAGATTTGTTTTGCAGGAGAAATGACGATTCTACAAGGGATATCCTTCGCCTCCAACATCTACAGCACCGCGCGTCACACCTCTGTTATACATACTGTATTACTACAACTAACTAGAAAATGTTTAAAGCAAGTAAGTGTAAAGTAAGTATTTAAATCGACGTGACAAGGAAGTAAGTCTTATAATTATGGTATAATTGAAATACGTATGACTGATATAACAAGGAATAAACATAGTTACTGGATCTCATCGCTATTTAATATACTATTGATGTAAAAATAGAAACAATGGGGTAACATGTAACTAACCAAACACACAAATATGTAAATGAATTAAATTGTCACTTTGGTGCACGGTTGACTGCACGGTTGGTGTAGTGGTTTAAGCGGCTGCCTCACCGCTTGACACTGCGCCGAAGTGCTGTGGGTTCAATCCCCACACGAGACAACACTTTGTGTGATTCATAAATTGTTGTTTCGAGTCTGGGTGTTCATTGTGTCCGTTAGTTGTATGTCTGTAAAGTCCCCCGCGACACAGGATTTAGTCCTAATGCGGGAGTTGTCTTTTTAAAATAAATAAATAACTTTGTGTAGCAGTAAATAAGTCAATAAAATAACACGAACAATAAAGTAACTTGTAAAAGCACGCACAAACGACGCCTATTTGCGTGAATAATAATTTAATTATTTCTAAGTATGTGGCAAAATTATTAAAGTGTTTAAAATCATAATAAACTGCCTCTGCGTAGTGTAATAATTGACTGCGGCTCACGAGGTGTCGGGTTTGATTCCTGGTTGGAACCTAATATTAGGTTTTTCGTTTAAAAAGTATCCAATAGAAGATCGGAGTTAAGGAGTTGGCGGTGTTACACTCCTGTGCATCGTAACGCGAAAGGGAAAATATAAGTATATTACATATCAGGTTTATAAATATTGCATATTATTTACCTTCAAGGAAAGGTGAAACTACTAATCACCCTGTGATGAGATCTATGTGGAGACTGGGTGGAAACTCATTACAGTTTTGCTTTATAATATAATTCGGTGTATAAGATAATGGTGGACGAAAAGAGAGCAGATTTAGACAAAACAATTAACTAAACATCGTAAGGAAAATAAAACAAGAAATCAACTCTCAAAAAAATATATTAATTGAAGTAATTCTACTATGCTACGACTTTTATGTTGGAAGGCTAAGGAAAACTGTCTGGAAAAAGCAATTATGTACTAGATTGCGAGACAAACACCGTACCATGTAAAGAAAGTTACAAACTTTGAGCATAGACCTTACACATCACTACAGCGTACGTGCACATCAACAATGTCATAAAACACTGAATCATCTCCGTTCTATATGACGTTGTTGCCCTGCAGCATCACGACTGCTTGGCCGGCAATGAACGACAACACCAGTGGTATTACGAACATGCCCACCTCCACGTTTATGAGACGAATTCTGATACTTTCAGTGTTCACTACTCGTCTAAAATATTTGACGGATTTGCTTTCTAATGATTCTGGATCTGAAAATATAAACGCCATTGTTGAAAGGCGATGTTGCAATTTAATGCACTTATGTGATTAGAATCTAAGACAAGACGTAGGCTGCTTAAGGCGGGCGTTATTAAAGGTGAGGCTTAGACGGAAGTGTTTCTATTCAAATAAAACAATTCTATTGCATTCTTTAGACCGATATGATTCAGTATGGTTAAAGCCAAATACCTGAAACAACATTGTAGCTTCAATATTAGAAGATATTTAAGTCAAGTTCTTGTCTTTAGTTTTAGTTTACTTAGACGTTTACGGACGCTACGATTTGTGTTCATAAATCAGTTTTCAATAAGTTTTTAGAATCAAAATTGATTTTATAAGTTAAGTGAACGAATTGTATAAAAAATATATAGCAAACTTTATCAAGTAAAATATACAAGCTTACGTGTAGACATCAAGCAGACTAATTCAGATATATTTATCTTCATTTGCGTGTATTCGTTCAACAGCTTCTGACTAGCGTATGCGATCATGAAGAAAGAAAACGATATGCAGGCCACAGAATATGCTTCACATATGATAGATATTGATATCTGGAAATAGGAATTGAAATTGTCACTGAAACACCTACCGAAAAATAACCATATAATAAAAAAATTAAAAAACACGACTGCCCTGTTGACTTTTTCAAAAATATATATCCAGTGTTACTCAGGGTGATGTAAGGATTCTAATGATACCCCATACATCATAATCAGTCCAGGCATTTAGAAGTTATAGTGGAATAAAGAAACTCACATACATACATGAATGAATCCTGAAAACATAACACTCCTTTTTTTTGGGCAGTCGTGTAAAAATAAATTCACCCTTGATGCCCAATAAATAACATTGAACAAATAAGCGTATTCACTGGTTCAATACGGGAATTATTGCGTGATCGACCGTTTGTCTCGAGTGTGAGTGTGATCTGTGTCCGAGGTCTGAATACTTACTTGTCTGCCATAAGCTGTCGGTATTGTAGCTAATGTATTAATTAAATGCATGCTTGAGAATGTGATTGAAACAAGTGCCTGAAATCATAACAAGTAGAACATAAAATTGTGCCGCCCGTAGTTACATCACTTCATTGTAACTAGAGGATGCCCACAGCTACACCAGCAAGTTAAATATAGCCGTTTCTGCCTGATACCGTGATAATGCCAAGAAATCCTTTCTTTGTGCTCCCCACACTCCTCACTGACCATACAATTTTAACTTCTTACATCCAGTAGTTTTGATTCTCTGCTGTCTGTCAGTCAGCAACGAAAGAATCTGCATATATACCGTTCTTGCACTTGCACAGCCAAAATTATTAGTCGCGAGAAGCTGAAATTTGGCATGTATGTTTCTTGGGGACCGTTATAAGGGTGCACTAAGAATGGATTACCCGAAATTCGGATTCGGATGTGGCAAACAAAATGTGCGGCCGTAGCTGCGGGAATCCTCTAGTCGAAGTATATTTTTCCAGCAGGCGAAAATATTTAGAATTATGAACGTATGAAAATTTAAGCACCACTGGCAAAAGCATTAAGGGGTTGGTTTATTGCTTGCTTTATTGGCTAACAGATTGTTGATTTCATAGTGGTTACGGACTGAGGTAAGGATAAAATTAAATATATTTGACGTGTGCATGACTAAGTATTTAACTCTTCATTATACCCAGAAAAATGAGATAACTATTCTAATAATATTATATATATATATATATTAATTGAGGAAAATATTTAAATGTGATAAATGATGTGTGGCATTATATTATTATTGGCTAATAACTACAATTTATTGTCGTTTTCCGCATTCGCGTACAATCTGTTGTCGTGCGAGTATTTAATGTTTTTGGTGAAAGACGTTGGAAACTGATGCAAATAAATCATGATTAAGATCCCAATTTTGTTATATATGTATAATAAATAAAGTTGAATATTAATTACAAGATCCCAATGATGCTTCATTAGTTTCATTACACAAAGTCAAAAAAAAAAACGTAAATACTTGTGCTAATTATGTTTACTTGTGTCTCAAAACACGCTGACAGTAGTCTGCTACACTGCGCTAAACATTTGTACGTAGTGGTCCACTCGGTGACTAGTTCAGCAGAGACTGGCGCGTTACGTGACAACTCAATGTTAATTCTTCTTGCATGTGTGCTTTTAATCTTTTTCAGCTTCTTTAGTGCGGCAGATATCGTCACATTCAAACATTTTAGTACATTGTACAATATGGTTATTAATGTACATAACACA
Organism: Euclidia mi; assembly: GCA_944739405.2. NCBI lineage: Eukaryota > Metazoa > Arthropoda > Insecta > Lepidoptera > Erebidae > Euclidia > Euclidia mi. Next base: position 68,338,023 of record OX123198.2, on the reverse strand, counting down.
AAGCCTTCTAGTATATATCGTGCGTCCATAAATGTCTCTGAAATAAACATTATAGTAGCCTTCGTAGTATACCCGAACCCTTCGTAGCCTGGCATGTAATAGTCCATGTCAATGGTTTTGTGCGCGGTCAGAAATACTTTTATAAGGATAAAAACTGTATAAGTTGCCACTGAGACATATTTTAAGTGCCGCAAGCACTTTTCATAACTCGGATTAGATTTGTAAACTCGGTGCACTTGCGTGAGGTAGGTGATAAATGTTTTATATTTGTTTGTGGCCTGTATACCAAATATAACAAAGAGTGTACCGCTACTGAAGCGCAATATATAAAATCCCGTCAGCAGCACGACAGCATTCTCGTTCATGCCATTAACCTCCACTTTTCTCTTCGATATGTGTACAACTGTAAGAGTGTTATTTAACAAGACACCGCCGATGACCACGAGTTCTATAAATATACGCAGTACTATCAATATTTTTATACTACGTTTACAGAAACTAAAATTTCTATAAACACAAAGTATATTTTCGAATATAGTCAATATTCTGATCACTCCAATATCTGACATGTTACTAAATACTTGCGGCAGTATCTATATTTATGTAAGTTATGCAGCTACTTGTGTATGGTGTTTAAGTAATGGGGCTTGTGTACCTACGTGCGGATGGATTCAGCCAATAATACATGAATTATTAACTACTCGTGACATCGTTTTTTATTAGGAGCGACGCTACGTCACGTAGCATCACGCACACAAACGCATATATAGCGTTATATTAGTTATTTTATTATGTGTGCGCTTGTGAGTATGCGTGATATCATACTTATTCAGTGATTGCACTTACCCGTGACCATATAATGAATTAAGGAATTGTAATCTAATCCTTTACATATAAGTAATAGAGATTTGAATTTAACTCCTCTAAGTGTCCCGCTGCTGAGCAAGGCCTTTGGAGAACCAATGCATTCCTGTCTCATGATATGACTATGGCCTGCCAGTAGCTGTAGAATACATCCAACTCGTCCCGCCAGCTCTGTTTTTGTCTTTCATGTCGTCGTCGAAAGTCAAGATACACCTAGCTGGCAGCTGTGACCACATTTCTGGGATATACGACAGACCTGTCCAGGCCAGTCCCAATTTGGTCTGGCAAATTTTAATAAGTCGGCCATGCTTGTTTTGGAATGTAGCGTAGTGTTTCGGACATAATTGGACATTTGGCATGGTCAGGTCCTTTGGGTGCGTTGAGGAGCACTAAGTGAGAATTTTTGGAATTTCCTAGTGTCATTCGTTTCTATTATTATTAAAACATTTAAATGTGAATTATTATGTTATCCTTATACATATTATAAAATGAAGTCCCTCGTCTGTCCTGTCTGTCTGTATGAACGTAATAAATTCAAAACCAACTGAACGAATTGTTGTATGGTGTTCACCAATAGATAGTGTGTGTCCTGAGGCAGGCTTAGGTGTATCATTGACGCGGGCAGCGGGGGGAGTTGCAAGTGAAATCTAGTTCTATTGTGTAAAAAATTTAATTATAGCTCGCTTAATAATGTGCCCGGTAGATGGCAATATTCTCGCCCCCAATTACATTGGGACCGAAAAATAACTGGCGATGTGTGGGTGTTTAATACACCTCTTCCTACCCCTTCGGGGATAAAGGCGTGAAGTTATGTTACGTGTTTAGATCTACGTAGTTCGAAATAACAACAACAAAAATGAACAGTAGATATAAATGAATATAACTCTAAAAGTTCTGAATTCGGTACATGGTTTTTATAGACATTGGATCCAAAGATCCAACGAGAACTGAAGAAGAAGAACTGTAAAATGAATTGGAAGACCCCTTTTGAAATCTTATCCCAAAAGTTATACCAACAGTCACATATGTTGGTTGATCTGATAAAGGGCTTATATGCTCGCCAGATCAGCCAACATATCCACATTACTAACAGCATACCACGGTAACATCGGTTCTTTAATTAGATATGAGATTATATTCTCAGGAAATACAATATATGAAGAAATGGCATTTATTGCACAGAAAAGGTGCATAAGAGCAATTTGCGGAATTAAACAGACTGACAGTTGTAAACCTCATTTTAAAAAACTTGGTATTTTAACATTTCCTTGTATTTACATAAATATTGGAAATTGTAATGTATGTCAGAAATAATTGAAACAATTTTAAGAATTACAAAAGTAAACGACACTGCTTTCGAATATGTTGTCCTCAAAATAAAACAACATTGTTTAACATATTAGCGTATTTTGTACGGCACCGCGTATTTACAACCTTGGAGAAAGCTTAAAGACATATTAATAAAAAACTGCTACTACACTATTGACGAATATTTAATGGACAAATTATTCATGCTGAAATAGTTTTACCTTTAGTCAAAGTCAAAGTCAAAATCATTTATTCATCTAGGTCACAAGGTGACGCTTATAAACGTCAAATTTTAATGTACATTACTTAATGCTTCTACATTTACATTTACTGCCCATTCGCAAAGCAATAGGTAGAACCACGAGAAAGAACGGGCAATAAAACTCGTGGCCACTCTTTTTAATCGCCAGTGTTACGTTACATATTTTGTTTTTGTAAGGAGCTGCAACTGTTTCACATTGTAATTAATTACTTATAAATAGTAATTAGGAACATACATAATACTTAAATAATTAATACAGTTACCAATTTAAGTGCTGTAGTACCCTTCCAGTGTGAATATTGTGTAACAGGAGCATCCACTTACGTCTTATAATGTAGGCAACTCGCGACCATGTTCATGACTATGGTGGAAATATATGTTACAGAAGTGACTGTATATGAATACACAAAATTACTAAAACATTAGTTTACAGCCCATAATCACGAGTTATCTTCATCTTACAGTGCAGTGAAACTTTAATAAATTAGTGGAACAACAATGCAAATGTAAATGTAGTACCTAAGTTGAATGACCTAATAATACATACATACATACATAAACTCACGCCTTTTTCCCGTCGGGGTAGGCAGAGACAACGGAACGCCACTTGCATCTATCCTTACAAACCTCACGCGCTTCCTCTACATTCATTACTCTGTTCATACATGCTCGCCGGTTCCGGGTGCTTAGGACCTTCCCGTTTTTCAGAACGTCACCAATTTGGTCGACGAATGTCCTACGAGGTCGGCCGCGACCGGCTTGCCCATACACATTAGCCTCATATATTTGGTGCGTCATTCTTTCTTCACTCATTCGCTCCACGTGCCCAAACCATTTCAGCATTCCTTTCTCAATCCTTGTCACGACATCTTCTTTCAGGCCACATCGCTCTCGTATTACTGCATTCGGAATTCTATCAATCAGTCTTACCCCACACATACTACGCAGTGACCGCATCTCAACTGCGTTAATTCTGCTTTCATGCTTTTTCTGCCACACCCAACACTCACTACCGTACATCAACGTGGGCACAAGCACTCCATTATGAACAGCCAGTCGCGCCTGTTTTGGCACATTCTGGCCGTTCATAAAGGCATGCAGCGCTCCATTTACACAGTTTCCCGCAGTCACTCTCCTTTCAATATCTCCTTCACATCTTCCATCTCTTGTAAACATGCTACCCAAATATACAAATTCTGCCACTTGTTCAATGTTTTCATCTCCAATCGCAATATTACACTCAATCACATTTTCATCCTTCTCAAACACCATCACTTTCGTCTTTTTTGCATTCAATTTCATACCTTTCGATTCAAAGCTCTCATTCATGCAGTTCAACATTTGTTGTAACTCAGTCGCCGACGACGCCAGAATGACTTGATCATCGGCGTACAAGAGGCACTTAGCACGCAATCTTGCCATATAGATCCCGCATTCCATTTCCCTCATATCTTTCATGCAGCTATCCATGAATAAGTTGAATAACCAGGGCGAGGCTGCACACCCCTGTCTGACACCTATAGAGATGTCAAACCAGTCTGTATAGGCACCGTTAACCCGGACACAGGCTCTGGAATCCCTATACAGAGATTTCAGAGCCCTAATTATAAAATTGTCCACCCCATACATAGATAGCACCTTCCATAATTCCTTTCTATTCACTCTATCATAAGCCTTTTCCAGGTCTATGAACGCGCAATATACCTTCTGGTTTTTTGCCAGACACTTTTCGGTTACGCAGCGTAAGGAAAAGACCTGATCCGTACATCCCATTCCCTTCCGAAATCCCGCTTGCACATCCCATATCTTCTCATTAGTCACATTTACTACCCTGTCAATCAATATTCTGGCATACATTTTTCCTACAACACTAAGAAGGCTGATTCCGCGATAATTTCGACATTCCTGCTGCGAACCTTTCCCTTTATAAATTGGGACAAGCACTGCCTTCGTCCAGTCATCTGGGACCTGGCCTTGTTTCCAACACAGGTTAAAAAGGCGATGCAGCAGGTTTACGATTAGTCCATCGCCAGCCTTCAACACTTCAATCGTCACCTTATCACACCCAGCAGACTTGCCAGACCTCATACCATTTAGCGCTTTCATAATTTCATCCATTCCAATTTCATCACTAGGGCCATCATGTATATCTATCATCTCTTCTTGCTCTATTTCACTCACATCTTTCTCAAATAAACTCTCAAAATAGTCCTTCCAGCACTGTAGTATCATTTTTTCTTCATTCATAACTTCACCTTTTTCATTCCTAATAATACATGAACAGTAATTTAAAAGAACTAGAAATATTATATAAAGATTAACTGAAAAATGCAAAGTATCTATTGTAAATAGTAATTAGGAACATACATAATACTTAAATAATTAATGCAGTTACCAATTTAAGTGCTGTAGTAGCCTTCCAGTGTGAATATTGTGTAACAGGAGCATCCACTTACGTCTTATAATGTAGGCAACTCGCGACCATGTTCATAACTATGGTGGAAATATATGTTACAGAAGTGACTGTATATGAATACACAAAATTACTAAAACATTAGTTTACAGCCCATAATCACGAGTTATCTTCATCTTACAGTGCAGTAAAACTTTAATAAAATTAGTGGAACAACAATGCAAATGTAAATGTAGTACCTAAGTTGAATGACCTAATAATACATGAACAGTAATTTAAAAGAACTAGAAATATTATATAAAGATTAACTGAAAAATGCAAAGTTTCTATATAATAGTAATAGTAATTCTTTTGACGTAACTCTAATTTAATCTATTCAATAAATTTATTAATGTTATTTGACAATGTTTTGTTCAACATTGACTGATATATAAATTTAATTATGTATTATAACTTTTCGAGAATGGAGTTATTTCATTGACAATTACTTATATTGGATTATTTAATGTGTGACTTTTAATTACCGACATATTTTTTTATTATATAAAAGGACAATGGCAGATCTCGATACATCAAAATGTCTGAAATTAAATTGAAGCGTACAGTAATAAAACTAATAAAATATATTAAAAAAAATTGGCGTAAGTAACACAGTATATAAATGACTAGAGGGCGCCAACAGCTACGCCTGCATTTTTTTTAATTTACCCGTTTTAGCCGATCCCGTGGGAATTTCGGGAAATCCCTTCTTAGTGCACCCCTACGGTCCCCAAGGAACATACATGCCAAATTTCAGCTTTCTGCGCCCAATAGTTTCGGCTGTAGCGTCTGTCAGTCAGTCAGTAACGCAAGGATTTTATATATTAAGATTCTATTTGCACTCGGGAAAGCCAGAAAAAGAAGATATCGGTGTTTTACATTTTAGTTATGAATAAGCAATGTAGGTACATTTGAATTATCAAATGACATAATTATGTTAGATTGACATCAAAACGCAGAAGTATTGTGTAGCATCTAACTGTCACAGCCAAAGACAAAAGCAGAGCTGCACATTTTAAATCGATTTTATGTGAAATCGATCCAACATTAAAACGATGTTGTGACGTTTAGTTCCATTTTTATTTGATTTAAAAGTTGTTTTGCTTCAAAAATATTAGCTCATTGATATAATGTTGATTAAAGATTAAATAACTGCATTTTAATAATTATATTTTAAACCAAACCAACGCTATAAAGGTCGAACATACGATCGACTTTTATAGCGTTGGTTTTTATTACTTATTAAATAATCGATACGGATCAATAGCACTCACGACTACTGTCATACCATTGTCTATGGCAACAATCAAATAATACAGTAGGTACCTAGTTCGTAATCAATCGGAATGCTTTTTATCATCGTAAAACACTACGGCTTTAACGAGACAAAGTTTAGTGAAAATATTAAAAAACGTAGAAAAAAAAAAACAATTTGTTTTGTTCACATGAAATTTAAGATCGCCACAACAAACCCAGACCAAATTCTGCCATTGTTTTTTAATATAATTTAAAATTGTATTTATTTTGTACCAACTTTGCATGCCTTACAGTAAAATATGGTGATACTTTGTTTTAGACTCCATAAGATCTATGTACTGCTTACCCATATTTAGGCAAATAAAGATTTATTATTATTATTATATTATTTACATTTATTTGACGTGGGGTGTCCGGCGGAGTAGAATAGCCCTTCCTCACTCCTACCGAGGTGTCGTAAAAGGCGACTACGGTAATCCGATGCCCGTAATATCAGCAAAATATAATTTAGATTAACGCCCTTAGGTCTTAGAGAAGGAAAACTCGATATAAACCCGGAGGACTATGCCGCCGTTAGAGACTGACTGTCAAATCTAAAAATAATAAATAGTACAGTACAACTACCGACATGATCATGGATGTGGGAAATATTACAGTAAATTTACCCCAGGGGGGGTACCGGCGCAGCCGGAGAATCCGCTCCTCATCCTGTATCTACAGGACGAGGCTGCTCCTCGTATTCTGGGGGGAGCAACCTTACAGCTGTAGACGGCGACGGCAGAATGCATGCGAGGGTATAAGTGCGTAAGTCCGCGCCTTATGTGGCGGACCTCATACCTATTAGCGCTTTCATAATTTCATCCATTCCAATTTCATCTCTAGGGCCATCATACGTAATTATGTATCATCTCTTCTTGCTCTATTTCACTCACATCTTTCTCAAATAAACTCTCTAAATAGTCCTTCCAGCACTGTAGAATCATTTTTTCTTCATTCATGACTTCACCTTTTTCATTAACCGCGCGGGGAACAGTTTGTAGGTAATATGACTGGTGTCCAATGTTAAGCCACCAAGAATTTTATTCATTAGCGATTAATGTAGCAGTCCGGATGAAAGTAGGTCTGACACCTCTATTTCTGATAGGTGTATACGCTCCGGACTCTACCTACAGTAAGGCGGTAAGAGAGGAATTTTGGGAACTAATGAGAGAGGTTGCGTTATTGCGTAAGTGGAATGAACGTATTGTCATGCTCGGAGATTTTAATGCAAAGATTGGAGTGAAGCGTGATGGGTATGAAAATGTACTTGGAACGTTTGGTGATAAGAGTGTGAATTACAACGGCGTGTACTTGTTAGATGTATGTGTGGAGATGGGTCTGTCTGTGATGAATACGTGGTTTTAGCACAAGATGATACATATGTACACGTGGCGTAAGAAGGGAGGACATGTTACGTCAAGAAGCATGATAGATTTTGTGATAGTCGATGAAAGAATGAGAATGAAAATAGTAGACACTAGGGCTTATCGTGGACCAGATATTGGCACAGACCACTATTTGGTGATATCAAGAGTTGGTGGTATGTTTAAACACTGGCGGCACAGAGCCAAAAGAGTCTTATTCAGAATTAGAACGTATAAAAGTGGAAAGATTGAAAGATCAGCATACGAAAGAGATGTTTAAAAAGCAATTGAGCAAACGGCTGGATAAAAGCTGTAGTGATGTAAATAAAGAAAGTGTGAATGATGTATGGTTGGTATTTAAAACCAACGTAGTGAAATGTGCTGAAGATGTATGCGGTGTGAGTAAAAGAAGAAGTAAGAAATGTGAGAAAGCAGACTGGTGGGATGATGAAACTAGAAGTATGGTTGAGGAAAAGAAGAAAGTGTGGTTGGATATAATAGAAATAGAAGCAACGAATCGAGCGAGCGGTGGTATGAATGAAGATATTGTTAAAGAAATGAAGGACAAGTATAGATGTGTGAAAGCTAAAGTTAAAGAATGTATAGAGAGGAAGAAGAATGAGAAAAAGAAGAAATATGAGGATCAATTCGGCTTAAGTTTCCGAGACAACATAAAACTGTTTTGGAAACTAGTCAAAGAAGCGCGGGGCAAAAATATGAATGGATCGATGAAAGTTATTAGGAATGAAAAAGGTGAAGTCATTAATGAAGAAAAAATGATTCTACAGTGCTGGAAGGACTATTTAGAGAGTTTATTTGAGAAAGATGTGAGTGAAATAGAGCAAGAAGAGATGATAGATAATTATGTATGATGGCCCTAGTGATGAAATTGGAATAGATGAAATTATGAAAGCGCTAATAGGTATGAGGTCCGGCAAGTCTGCTGGGTGTGATAGGGTGACGATTGAAATGTTGAAGGCTGGCGATGGACTATTAGTAAACCTGCTGCATCGCTTTTTTAACCTGTGTTGGAAACAGGGCCAGGTCCCAGATGACTGGACGAAGGCAGTACTCGTCCCAATTTATAAAGGAAAAGGTTCGCAGCAGGAAAGTCAAAATTATCGCGAGATCAGCCTTCTTAGTGTTGTAGGGAAAATGTATGCCAGAATATTTATTGACAGGGTGGTAAATGTGACTAATGAGAAGATATGGGATGTGCTAGCGGGATTTCGGAAGGTAATGGGATGTACGGATCAGGTATTTTCCTTACGCTGCATAACCGAAAAGTGTCTGGCAAAAACCAGAAGGTATATTGCGCGTTCATAGACCTGGAAAAGGCTTATGATAGAGTGAATAGAAAGGAATTATGGAAGGTGCTATCTATGTATGGGGTGGACACTTTTATAATTAGGGCTCTGAAATCTCTGTACAGGGGTTCTAGAGCCTGTGTCCGGATTAACAGTGCCTATACAGACTGGTTTGACATCTCCAAAGGTGTCAGACAGGGGTGTGCAGCCTCGCCCTGGTGGTTCAACTTATTCATGGATAGCTGCATGAACGATATGTGGGAAATGGAATGCGGGATCGATATGGCAGGATTGCGTGTTAAGGCGCTGTTATACCTCAGAAGCCGTGAAACACCTAATTTTTCGTCGCGCATCTAGCCATAACGGTACATATTACAAACTAGCAAAAATTAGAGCTTAAAGTCAAAAGTCTGAACAAAAGACTTTTGAAAGAATTTTTCATGTACGTAAAATAGAATCACGGTAAAAAAATCACAAAATCGAGGCAGAAAATAATCTTTCGTCTCACTGTTTGCAATATTTTGATCGTAAGCTGTCATATTTTTTTTGATAATATTGTAGGAAATCTAATGAACTAAAGAATTACCTTATTTATTTTCATATTATACGTGTATATTTTGTAAAATTAAATAAAATCTGCCTAACGTCTATGATTTTGACGCTCGGTAGATCCCATCAATATCAAACGCTTCAGCAATTTAAACCTTATTAGCATAAGCGGTGTACTGAGTGTCAGTTGCTAGTTTACGCCCCGCCCAGACCTCATCATTCGGCTATGAGCCCTGTGAGAGATAGGTCATGTCGCTTGCGTCTCCGCTGCACGAAATTTTACGTAAACCTGTTTGTTATAATAATACGCCGCGCCGATTTGAGTTCGTAATTCCATGTTTTATGTTATAGACTGAATACTTTGAATCATATAGGCTTTTCATGTAACTATGGGCACATATAATTAGGACCTAAGTTTATACTCTTGTTGCGTTTAATGTGTTATTGTTTCTGTGCTTATAAATATATAATTAGAAGAATAAAATATGGACAATTACAGAAATGAAGTTCTACGAAGGATTTGTACAAGAAAGCGTCGTAATAAAATAGAAATTCATCCATGGCCAAGTGATTATGAAATATGTAACATTTTTACACAAATTATTTTCATAACAGTCTTTTATGACTAACTATGTTACTTATATATTATAGATTATGCATAATATAATTATATAAATTATTCTCACAATACATAGCTGCCACAGTTTTCAATTTTTGAAAGAGTAATAACATAAAATCGAATCATTTTATGTAGGTACCTATATTTCAAATTCATTAGCTTGTCAGAGCGGCTGGAGCGCTAAGATGCCGCCACGGCGAACAATAATGATGACAGCGCTAATATGGCGCTCCGCAATCCGCACACAAGCGGTAACGAATGTTGTATTATTGTGTTTTGAACATAAACCTTTTTAGGTACATCGGGTAAAACTTTGATTATTCATAAACTATTAGGTATGTCTCAGTACATCTAATATCTTTTTAATTTCTAAAATCAATCATTTATAATATAAGTAAGCAGGTAACTTCTCTGTTTGCTATAACACAAGATATGGTATTTTTTTAATAATAAAGTACCTAACTAATTATCATTATTGTAATTACAGTGAAGTTAAAGATAACAGTTCTGCAACGTCTTACACACATTTGACTTCAGTCATTCCTAACACGATCTGTTCAAGAGCTAGCCAAGAATTGCCAAACAATTTTTTTAACAAATTTGACTCAAATTCCGTAGTGATAAGCAAAAATTACAAGAGGAATAGCAGTGACTGGTTCGAATTGCGTAAGAATATGTTGACAGATTGAAATTTTTGTATAGTGGTAAAAAGAAGAGATAACAGCAGTAAAGCCAACTTAGTAAAAAATATTTTGTACAAATAAAATATTTGCAATGTAAAATCAGTTGCGCATGGAATCTAAAATTAACAACTGGCTTTGCAACAACTGGCGAAGCAAGAAAATTAATGTAACAATCGAGCCCTGTGGATTATTCGATTATTGGTGCCACGCCAGATGGATTAATAGGTCCAAACACGATTGTGGAAATTTAATGTTCTAAAGTTGCCTATAAGAATGGCCTGGAGAATAGTATAAGAGCAAATAAAATACAAATATGGAAACATGATAAAAAAGTGAACTGACTAGTCTAAACAAATATTGTAATTGTTATTACCAAATTCAGGGGCAACGCCACGTTACACGCAAACAAAAGTGTTTATTTGCTGTGTGGAGTGGCGAAAGTATACCACTAAAAATAGAAATTATAGAAAGAGATGATGTTTTCTGGGAGAAGCTTGTGGCTTTTTATATGAATTGGCAGTTGCCTGACATTGTTGATTCTCGTCAAGCTCAAGGGATGGCATTGCGAGATCACGGTGAGGAAAATGTTTCATCAGTGCTTGAAATTTCTACAATACCAAGCAGTAAAAGGAAAGTAAATGAAACTGTGCGTCGTGAACAACAGCAAATAATAAGTATTGAAGCCTTATCACCTCACACACTGCCTTTAACATTCGATGAGAATAAAGAAAACCTGCCGGGTTATAGCAGACAGCTAACTTTTGATGAGCTGTAAACTCTGTATTTCGTTAATAAATTATAAATGAATATAAATAAATATCTTTTAATATTTATTTTCTTTGAAACAACACATATTTGAAGCGAAAGAAATTTTTTTTATTTTGACGTGACAACGTCTTATAAATTGGTTTGCCGGGTGACACTTCAAGAAACTGCGCTACGCTCCGCTCACGTTATGCGCTCACAATGAGAGCGAGTGAGAGGCACGCGTCCCGCCTAAGAGCGAGAGAGACAGACATAAAAAGTGAAAGGCACGCGTCTTTCATCCTTCTTCCTACTATACGAATGAATATTCACATTAAAATTATTTTACCACTCAAAGTCGTTGTCACGTAAAACTTTCGCCCGTATACCGACTTTACAGGCAACCAATTTTTTTCCATACAAACATGTATAACGAGAGCTAACGAAAAAGCAGTAACTCAAATTCTAATTCTATAATTTTCTAAGCGACATAGCAGTATCTCATGAATAAGATATATCCACATATATTTCTGATGTTTCATCTATTTTGAAAAATAATAATGGGTTGGGTTTCGAAACGAGTCGCCTGAATTTGAGGGTATTGGTAGTGTAGGGGGCTTAAGGTAGTTCGTTTTAATCCCCTAAAAGTAATTTTGGCTGCCGGAGTTGCGTCTAAATATTTTTAAACAATTTCCAAAATTTCATAAATACTTCGGCAATTATGCAAAACGGAACATAGTTTTTATACTTTAGTACAGTTTTACAAATGTAATTTTTAGGTTTTATGTGAAAAACGTGAAACGGAACGCAAAACTGCCATCTTGGAATGATCATATTGACAGCTAATGTCAAATTTGTGCGTCATTGCTTTCGAGTGCCTTGGGTTAGGTGCGACTGTAATAAGTAAATAAATAGGTTATGTTAGGTTCTCTTTTGACCCTTAATCCGAAAATAGGAGCCCTTCGCAGGGCTCCGACAACCTTAGTTTATTAAACTAGTGTGATGAATGTGGAAGTTGGCAGTGCCATACACACCGATGTTTGGAGTTATTTTTTTCAGAGGAAACCAAGTATTTCTGGCAAGTGAAAATGGTGAGGGACCCCCCTCACCATTTTCACTTGCCAGAATTCAAGACCTCCCCTGCTCCCTCTCCAATCACTCACAACCCCTAAAAACGGCGACGTATTTCGAAACCTTTGCCATAATAATTATACCTATAAATATTTATATTTATAGGTATATTATTATCGCTTTTAGCGATAAGGCCGCCCACTGTACTTAGTCTAAGTTTATGCTATGTAATAATTTTATAGGTGTACAGTAAAGTATATAATAAATAAAATAAATAAATATAATAACAATAAACATCTATAAATAAATAAAAGAAATCAACTTTTACTAAACTTCAATTATCTCGTAACTCGCTTTAGTTGAGATACGGCTTTTGCGCTTAGTAGAGCAGTATTGTGTTTTTTAGGGTACCGTAGCCAAAAATTGTAAAAACGGAACCCTTATAGATTCGCAATGTCTGTCTGTCTGTCCGCCCGTATGTCACAGCCAATTTATTGCAAAACAGATTTGAAAACTGGCAGGAATGGAATTAGATGTAGGTATTCTATGAACTGCTTCACTATTTTTATACAAAAACAAAACAAACATAATAATGGCCTCTCCATACATGGAACTGACTTAATTATTTTTATCATCTTACGGCACGTAGATATTTACCTACTTTCGTCAACATTTAATACCTATAACGTCTAATGTAAACCAGTTTTGCTCATGGCTGCACTGAGAACAAAAATTGCGCAATGCCTATATTGTACAAACAGATTGATGTATGTAATATAAATTTTAATATCAGTATCTCAATTCAATATGCTAAAACGTTTTGCTTGCGATTTTGAAATATTGGAATACAGATGTCGCCAGAATACGGCCGCACGCGACGAGAATGAAGGGGGGCGCCCCGCAGTAGACGGAGCTAAGCTCCCTTCACCTCCCCTGCTTCACCCCCTCATTTACCAAAACAGTCGCTTAGGACAGCGCCTTAAGTGCCTCTTGTACGCCGATGATTAAGTCATTCTTGCGTCGTCGGTGACTGAGTTACAACAAATGATGAACTGCATGAATGAGAGCTTTAAAGCGAAAGGTATGAAATTTAATGCAACAAAGACGAAAACGATGGTGTCTGAGAAGGGTGAAAATGTGACTGAGTGTAAAATTGCGATTTAAGATGAAAATATTGAACAAGTTGAAGAATTTGTATATTTGGGTTGCATGTTTACAAGAGATGGAAGATGAGAAGGAGATATTGAAAGGAGAGTGACTGCGGGAAACTGTGTAAATGGAGCGCTGCATGCCTTTATGAACATCCAGAATGTGCCAAAACAGGCGCGACTGGCGGTTCATAATGGAGTGCTTGTGCCTACATTGATGTACGGTAGTGAGTGTTGGGTGTGGCAGAAAAAGCATAAAAGCAGAATGAACGCAGTTGAGATGCCTTCACTGCGTAGTATGTGTGGGGTAAGACTGATTGCTAGTATGCCGAATGCAGTAATATGAGAGCGATATGGCCTGAAAGAGGATGTCATGACAAGAATTGAGAAAGTAATGCTGAAATGGTTTGGGCACGTGGAGCGAATGAGTGAAAAAAGAGTGACGCATCAAATTTATGAGGCTAACGTGTATGGGCAAGTCGGACGCGGCAGACCTCGTCGGACATTCGTCGATCAGATTGGGGACATCTTAAAGAATGGCAAGGTCCGAAGCACCCGGAACCGGCGAGTATGTATGAACAGAGTAATGAATGTAGAGGAAGCGCGTGAGGTTTGTAAGGATAGATGCAAGTGGCGTTCCGTTGTCTCTGCCTACCCCGACGGGAAAAAAGCGTGAGTATATGTATGTATGTGTATGCATTTATTTAGAAACAGTTGGAGCTTAATCGGACGATAATAAAAAAAATGTGAAACAGTAGTAGGTATAGCTGTTTATACGGATATAGGTCAAATGTAATATGTTGTGTGTCACAATAAAAGGGCTGATTGCACAATAATATTTATGTATAAACTCTATTCTATTCGACTTGGCGTCAGTTAGTACAGCAGGTGTTGGCTTTTAAGGTACTGTTTATTAATTAACGTTCTGGTATTTTCTAGTGCACTTTGTAAATACACGGCATATGGTTCAGTTCAGTTCTAAGAGTGCGTATAATCGTTCATTTCGTGTATTTGATTTAACGATGCTTTTTCTTAAAGCGTTTGATGTATATCACAGTTGTTTATAATTCAATAATATACATACGTACTATACCTAAATGGGCCTCGACCACGTTTCAGCATGTGACGGTGACTTAATAAATATAGACTTTTATCTTTTTGCACTTTTGACATTACAATATGTCATCAAAAGTTCAGGATAGCTAAGGCATGGCAAGTCTTTGAGAAAAAAGTAAAGTTTTTAAGCTACTTACCGGCGATCAGGTTCCGAACAAAAGCATAGTATGGTCTCCCTTGCTTCTTCACTGATAGGTATCTCTGGCGGGAACGTGAGTGACTCCCGCCACGACATGACCTTCCTGTACGTCTCCTGGGGCGTGGCTCAGGTCAGCGCTTTATTTTCTTTAATTTTATTTTTATTTCTATACAGTGTGTTTAACCGCGCCATATATTCTGTGTTGATCAAAGTGCAAATCAAATTGTGTTTGTTAAATGCTACAAAACGGAATTGACTTGTTGGTGTGACGTATAGTAATCATGAAGGACTACCCTCAGCCCACCGCTTCACCGGCGTTGAGGTCGGATATCAACCTAAAAGGTAGGATTCTCATGTAAAACCTAAACATATATCTACAACCTTTCATCAAAATCCGTTCAGTATTTTTGGGGGTGACGAGTAACAAGAACATCCATCCGCGGTCACAAAGATTCAAGTTTGTAATGTAGTAAGATAACGGACAACTTCCAACTTTCGCCTTTCTGGTTTTGAGCTCGTCTGTTGAATAGCGTGCGCAGAAGCGGTGGATGACTGAATGACCACACAGTGACATGAGAGGCAGTGACTGTTACATGCCGTAAGTTTTTATACACATACATACATACATAGACTCACGCCTGTTTCCCCGAAGGGGTAGGCAGAGGCATATTAAACGCCCACTTTTCGCCAGTGTTTTGATCCCACGTAATAGGTGGCGAGCCTATTGCCGCTTATTGGGACATTTTGTTTGCCAGAGCCTCGTCCGTTGATCGGCAGGTGCACCACTTGCAGGTGAGGTTGGCTTGGGACCCTAAGTTCTTCGTGGGAACCCTATGTAAGTTTTTATGTACCGCTCGTGTACTTGACACTAAGCAATAATGTATTATTGCTTAATGTCAAGTACACGAGCGGCCATTCATTTTTACTTTTGGATCCATATGACAGCCATCGATACTAACAACATTCAACTGTTGTTCATTAAATAGCCCCCACGCCAGCAGTGGGGTTGCCAGCGAGATGTCACCGATTTAAGTATTTGCCCTGTGAATCGAGCCTGACGCTTGAACCACAGCCCAAACAATAAGATGAGCGGCTACTTTTTTGCGGATTGCGGTATGTTATCTATTTATTGTAGCAAGAGATAACTCAAAATTTCTTTGTTTCTAAGTTAATCGAGCAATGCAAGGTTATTACGCTGTTGACCTTTGGCGTACCTAACTCCTTCATCATTTATTATGACGATGAGTCTGAAGAAAGGATTGTTCCACATGACTAGTTCTTATTACTCTGTGCCCTCAAAGCCTACACCAAAGAGTATACAAATACTACGTAAGAAGAGGCGGATGTGCAATAGATCATGCGAGGCTTTCAGCTTTGTATGAAACATGCAGGGAGAACTCGTACCTACATAAAAATACTAATTGACATGGTTTTTATGTTGTCAGCATTGTCATATTTGTCAATATAGGGATGTACCCTCTAGTGATTAACGAAATATCGATATCGATAATATTCGGTAAGAAATAATTATAATTATGATTCGACTAGAATTATACTTTTCCAACACAAATAAAAGATGTATTTAATATTTATGTGTTTATTCAAACAAATTAGCCTATTCTATAAATCTATTCTAGATAAGCGACAAAAATACGCAGAACTAAAAGATATATGTATGTACATGTAATGGAAAGGTTTTCAACATTTCTTCTGTAATAGGATTTAAAGAAATGTCTATAGATACAAGGCACAGCTGTTTTTCTGACTTGAGTTCCCTTTTTTTTAAGTCTTTCGGCTTAAAATGCTTGCTTTACACATAGTTCAACTGATGTAATGTTTCAATGGCCACATAAATCAAGTCTTGGTTTCCAGTTGCAGCTACCCATTTTTACATCTTAAAAGAAAAAAAAAGAATAGAATTTTTAGTCCTTGTGCCAATTTCTAATAACGGATTATCGATAACTGACAGGCAGCACTATTGTTTACCTACAAAGTACTAGGATATGAAACTTTAGAATATTTCCTTATTTTTTATGTTTCATTGAAATATATCACATTATATAACATTATAAATATTCATTGATCTTTATCTAGGGACATTTTGCCATATATACCTACACCTTTTTTCATTGCGTGACCGGCATGTTGTTGTATGCCATATTTCGCACGTTATTTTGCTTGTATTCATTGCGCTCCTTTCAATGCTAATCAAATAAATATAGTAACACTAACACTAGAAGTGTAAAATCACATTTATATGGTATACACAAAGCACTTTTACAGTATGTTTTTTACGTTTTTTAAACAAACTACATAACGCGGCAAAGTTCAATCTGGATAATAATGTGACAATTGTGACATTTGACACTATTGACAGCCAAGGTGGTGATGTACGTATAACCCGTCTAACTTTGAAAGAATACTGTTCCAAGGGTACATAGTGAAGGATGCTATCTTCACGTTTTATACATATAATAGTAGCCATTAAAAAGATAGCACGTTTCATACATTCGGTTTTTCTTAGGAACTTGCGCCAGGCTGGCCTACACCTCAAGTGGCATCCGCTCTCATTTTTACTATCGCTGACAATGACGTTTGGTTGCCATGGTAACATAAGCAATTCGTTCTTCGTTGACCACACATTCGACAGCCTATTTTAGTTCCATATAATTGCACTTAGCCAACAGCGATATCGCTAATAGAATGCGACTTGTCTACGGGGTCGGGTCAGCCTTCTCAAAATACACGCCAAGAGGTGGAGTTGTGGAAACAGTCCGTATATACCATAATAAAGTCAGACTATCGGACAAATGTTGTCCGATATTGTATATGTATTTAATATTTATGTGTTTATTCAAACAAATTAGCCTATTCTATAAATCTATTCTAGATAAGCGAAAAAAATACGCAGAACTAAAAGATATATGATGCGTGTTCTTCTGTTCAGGGTACTTCTCACCCGTCCTGTTTTCAGGATGTCTCCAATCTGGTCAGAGTACGTCCGCCTAGGTCTTCCCCTTCGTCCTGTCCCTTCCACACTTGCCTTATATATCTGCTTGGTCAGTCTTTCATCATCCATCCTCTCCACGTGCCCAAACCATCTTAGCATACCTTTCTCGATGCTTGTCACTATATCTTCTTTTACCCCACAACACTCTCTTATCACACAATTCTTTACTCTATCAGTCAGAGAGATACCATACATACTTCTCAGTGCTCTCATTTCTACAGTATTTTTTTTACTTTCATGACTCTTCTGCCATACCCCACTATCACTACCATACATAAGAGTAGGTACTAACACCCCTCTATGCACAGCCAAACGTGCCTTTTTGGACACGTGTTGGTTATTCATAAACGCCTTCAGAGCCTCTTATTTCTTTTAACGCTGAATTATTCACGTTAGTTTTGAATGTTTGACTAGTAGACAGTGTGGAAAAGTAAAGTAAGAGTAAATAAGTAAATAGTAGTGTGAACTAGTGTGAATCGCGTAATGAAAATAAAATTCCCGAAAGTACCGAAAGAACCGGGATTCAAATTTGATTTCCCGGTTCCATTTTACTGACAAAAGAACCGGGAATTCCCGGTAATTTCGAGCCCGGGATTTCCCGGTTCTGAACCCTACTACTTAGTTATTCTTACACATATTACTTTGTAATTTGTTACCAATAATTTTTTTAATAGTTTTAATGTTAAATGGTGCCCAAGATACAGGCATAGCCTAGTTTGGGACCATCAAATATGTAATTTGTAAATTTTTATTGGAAATAAATACTTACTTACTTACTTACTTATATGTATGTACATGTAATGGAAAGGTTTTCAACATTTCTTCTGTAATAGGATTTAAAGAAATGTCTATAGATACAAGGCACAGCTGTTTTTCTGACTTTTGTTCCCTTTTTTTTAAGTCTTTCGGCTTAAAATGCTTGCTTTACACATAGTTCAACTGATGTAATGTTTCAATGGCCACATAAATCAAGTCTTGGTTTCCAGTTGCAGCTACCCATTTTTACATCTTAAAAGAAAAAAAAAGAATAGAATTTTTAGTCCTTGTGCCAATTTCTAATAACGGATTATCGATAACTGACAGGCAGCACTATTGTTTACCTACAAAGTACTAGGATATGAAACTTTAGAATATTTCCTTATTTTTTATGTTTCATTGAAATATATCACATTATATAACATTATAAATATTCATTGATCTTTATCTAGGGACATTTTGCCATATATACCTACACCTTTTTTCATTGCGTGACCGGCATGTTGTTGTATGCCATATTTCGCACGTTATTTTGCTTGTATTCATTGCGCTCCTTTCAATGCTAATCAAATAAATATAGTAACACTAACACTAGAAGTGTAAAATCACATTTATATGGTATACACAAAGCACTTTTACAGTATGTTTTTTACGTTTTTTAAACAAACTACATAACGCGGCAAAGTTCAATCTGGATAATAATGTGACAATTGTGACATTTGACACTATTGACAGCCAAGGTGGTGATGTACGTATAACCCGTCTAACTTTGAAAGAATACTGTTCCAAGGGTACATAGTGAAGGATGCTATCTTCACGTTTTATACATATAATAGTAGCCATTAAAAAGATAGCACGTTTCATACATTCGGTTTTTCTTAGGAACTTGCGCCAGGCTGGCCTACACCTCAAGTGGCATCCGCTCTCATTTTTACTATCGCTGACAATGACGTTTGGTTGCCATGGTAACATAAGCAATTCGTTCTTCGTTGACCACACATTCGACAGCCTATTTTAGTTCCATATAATTGCACTTAGCCAACAGCGATATCGCTAATAGAATGCGACTTGTCTACGGGGTCGGGTCAGCCTTCTCAAAATACACGCCAAGAGGTGGAGTTGTGGAAACAGTCCGTATATACCATAATAAAGTCAGACTATCGGACAACATTGTTTAACTTCCAGAAAATATGCACTCGGCACAGACAAAAGATATCTATGTTATAACAGAATTTATTTATTATAAGTACTTATACAGATTACAGTATTAACTAATAAGCTTACAAGATATATATAACAAATGATACCTATACAAAATATAGCTTAATATATGCGATTTATAAACATTTAAAATTGTATTTATTATACTCAGGAAACAAAAACGCGACGCGCAGGGGCAGCACCCGGCACCTGCGAGAAGTACAACGTAGTGCAACGTAAGAAGCGAGCCTGTGACGTAAAGGTGAGGTATGCAAGTTGGAACGTAGGTACGATGATTGGAAGAGCTAGAGAGTTAGCTAGTGTTTTGAAAAGAAGACGAATAAATGTGGCATGTTTGCAGGAAACAAGATGGAAAGGTACGAAAGCTAGGGAGATCGGTGAAGGATACAAGTTTTATTATTGTGGAAGTGATGGCAAAAGAAATGGTGTGGGAATTGTGTTAGACGAAAATCTGAAAGATAGCGTGACAAGAGTAAATAGAGTTAATGACAGATTGATTGCTGTGAAAGTGATGTGGCAAGGTATTATTCTGAATGTGATAAGTGTGTATGCCCCTCAGGTAGGCTGTGATGATTGTGAGAAAGAGAAGTTTTGGATGGATTTCGATAGCATGATGACGAATATACCGGAGAATGAAGAGATTATTGTGGGAGGAGATTTTAATGGACATGTGGGACGAACAAGTGAAGACTATGAAAGAGTACATGGAGGTTGGGGACTCGGCAGCCGAAATTGTGAGGGAGAAGCAATTCTCCAAGCTGATGCCGCTTTTGACCTAGCAGTTGCAAATACTTGGTTCCAGAAAAAAGAGCAACATCTGATCACATACAACAGCGGCCACCGCATGACCCAGATTGATTATTTCTTGCTAAGACGTAATCGACTCAACTGGGTCAAAGACTGTAAAGTGGTACCAGGAGAAGATTTAGTCTTTCAGCACAGGCTCCTGATTGTCGAACTTAAGATTCGAATACGCTCTCAAAGAACCAAGCAGCTACTGATACCAAGAATAAGATGGAATTTTGTTAGAGAAGAATGAATGTGTAGAAAAATTCAGAGATAGAGTGGTAGATAAGATGTTAGAAATGGGCGATATGAATGATATTAGTGTCAATGAGTGTTGGGAAGAGATGAGTAAATGTATTAAGTGTGTAGCAAAGGATGTGTTAGGAGAGTCGAAAGGGAAGCGTATGAAAGATAAGAACACGTGGTGGTAGACAAAAGAGGTACAGAATGCACTTAAGGAAAAGAAAGCAAGGTTTAAAGAATGGCAGCTGATGAAAGGAGGAAATGAATCTTTAGAAGAAAGTAAGAAGAAGGAATATAATGAATGTAAAAAGAGAGCCAAAAAGGCTGTAGCCATTGCTAGATCCAAAGCCCTAGACCATTTGTAGAGGTTACTTGAAAAACCCGAGGATCATAAATATTTATACAGCATGGCTAAAGCTAGAGAGAGAAAGGCGAAGGATGTATCGCATATTAAGTGCATGAAAGACGAAACAGGAGCGATTCTTATGGACGAAGACAGAATAAAAGAAAGATGGAGGACATACTTTGAAAAGTTAATGAATGAGGAGAACGATTGGAGCGGAAACCTTGAGAATAAGGTGATGAAAATTGGTTTAGTGAAGGAAATAAATAAGGACAAGGTAAAAAAGGCTGTTAGTGGAATGAAGAATGGAAAAGCGTTAGGACCAGATGGAATACCAGTAGAAGCATGGAAAGCGTTAGGAGATGATGGATGGGCGTGGCTGACTTTATTCTTCAATAAGCTGTTGCACGAGGAGACCATACCCGAGGAATGGTGCAACAGTTACCTGGTGCCCATTTTTAAAAATAAGGGTGATATCCAAGAGTGCAACAATTATCAAGGAATAAAGTTAATGCCTCATAGTATGAAAGTATGGGAGAGAGTAATTGAGCGACGCCTGCGTGACGAGAGTGAGATCTCACGAAACCAATTCGGTTTTATGCCTGGTCGAGGTACGGTGGATGCCATTTTTGCACTTCGCCAAATGTGCGAAAAATACAGGGAGGCGCATAAAAACTTGCACATGGTGTTCGTCAACCTTGAAAAGGCATATGACCGAGTGCCTCGTGAAGTCGTGTGGTGGGCCCTGAAGAAGAAAGGAGTGCCTGGGAAATACCTGACGTTGATTCAAGCCATGTACGCTGAATGCCAAACGCAAGTCCGATCCGCAGCTGGTATCACAGCCAGATTCGATGTAGCCGTAGGCTTGCACCAAGGGTCGGCCCTTAGCCCCTACCTCTTTCTGTTAATTATGGATGCTATATCATTGGACATACAGAAAGAGGCACCCTGGTGCATGCTGTTTGCCGACGACATCGTTCTGGTAGCAGAGAGTGGACAGAAGGTGCAGAGCAAGCTGGAGGAGTGGCGGCAGAGATTGGAGAATGTAGGCCTGAGAATAAGCAGAACCAAAACAGAATATATGTTCTGTGACTTTGGCGGTCTCTCCAGTCCTATACCGGTTACACTCGGCGGTATACTTCTACCAGTAAGCTCCGATTTCCGTTACCTAGGTTCACTTCTGCAAGATGACGGCGAAATTGATCGGGATGTTAGGCAAAGAATCAACGCAGGATGGATGAAATGGCGACAGGTCTCAGGCACAATATGCGACCACAAAATGCCTGTGAAATTAAAGGGCCGCATGTATAAGTCGGTTATAATGCCTGTCGTACTGTATGGAGCTGAATGTTGGGATACAAAGAAGATGGATGAGAAACGATTGCATGTGGCAGAGATGAGAATGTTGCGATGGATGTGTGGAGTGACAAGAATGGACAGAATTAGGAATGATTACGTTAGAGGTAGTATTAAAGTGGCGCCCATTGATGAAAAGATAAAGGGAAGGAAGGATTGGCCTGGTATGGACATGTTATGCGGAGAGACGAGATGTATGTAGGTAAAAAAGTGATGAATATGCATGTAGAAGGACGAAAAGGGAGAGGACGGCCAAGAAAAAGATGAATGGACTGTGTGAGGATGGATATGAAAGAGAAAAGGGTAAATGATCTGATGACTGGTGACAGAGAAGTATGGAAGAGAAGGACATACTGCGCCGACCTCAAATAAATTGGGACCAGGGCAAGACAGTGATAATACTCAGGAAACATAAACGAATTGTACTGATTATATTATATTATTAAACTGTGCAACAATTATGACTTGGGACGCGAAGAACGACAAAACTAAAGGGACGAGGTACATTCCAACTTGAAACTTTGAAAACTGTATTTTAATATATTCTACATTTGCTAATAACTTGAAATTCTTCAAAAATTTAGTTTCGGGTGCATCAGGATCTGTAATAAGATAAAAAATATATTAACTTTTAAAACAAGGATCTAATTAAGTTTTTCACGTAACATTGTCATACGTATATTTAAGCAAAAAAAAATAACAGAGGCAGTACATGCATAGACTCACGCCTATTTCTCGGAGGGGTAGACAGAGACTACGGAACGCCATTTGCATATCTCTCTTCCTTCATTAGCTCCCATCCAATTCCTTATGCATGCTCTTCTATTAAGGTTACTTCTAACCTGTCCTGTTTTTGGGATGTCTCCAATCTGGTCAAAGAAAGTCCGCCTAGATATTTCCCTTCGTCCTGTCTCATTCACACCTGCCTGATATATCTGCTTGGTCAGTCTTTCATCATACATTCTCGCCATGTGCCCAAACCACTTTAGCGTTGATACATTTCTCGATGCACACACTCATTCACTTACTTCACTCGTTTTCCTTCAATCATAACATTACAAGCGCGTTACAAGAAACCCATTTTTCCTTTTCCAAAACCATTACTTTCGTTTTACTTACATTCACTTTCATTCCTTTCCTCTCTAATGTCATCACCATCACCATGCATGATTGTTATCATCTCCTGCAACTCCTCCGCTGAAGACGCAAGGATAACCTGGTCATCAGCATAAAGGAGGCATTTGACAAGTAACTCATTCATTCTTAAACCACAATCACTATGTTCAAGATCTTGCCAACAACTGTCCATAAAGAGGTTAAACAGCTACGGCGACTTTGCGATGTATTTTGGATTTTTTCATCTGGCGCTTGTTCTATTCTTATCTAGGGACATTTTGCCATATATACCTACACCTTTTTTCATTGCGTGACCGGCATGTTGTTGTATGCCATATTTCGCACGTTATTTTGCTTGTATTCATTGCGCTCCTTTCAATGCTAATCAAATAAATATAGTAACACAAACACTAGAAGTGTAAAATCACATTTATATGGTATACACAAAGCACTTTTACAGTATGTTTTTTACGTTTTTTAAACAAACTACATAACGCGGCAAAGTTCAATCTGGATAATAATGTGACAATTGTGACATTTGACACTATTGACAGCCAAGGTGGTGATGTACGTATAACCCGTCTAACTTTGAAAGAATACTGTTCCAAGGGTACATAGTGAAGGATGCTATCTTCACGTTTTATACATATAATAGTAGCCATTAAAAAGATAGCACGTTTCATACATTCGGTTTTTCTTAGGAACTTGCGCCAGGCTGGCCTACACCTCAAGTGGCATCCGCTCTCATTTTTACTATCGCTGACAATGACGTTTGGTTGCCATGGTAACATAAGCAATTCGTTCTTCGTTGACCACACATTCGACAGCCTATTTTAGTTCCATATAATTGCACTTAGCCAACAGCGATATCGCTAATAGAATGCGACTTGTCTACGGGGTCGGGTCAGCCTTCTCAAAATACACGCCAAGAGGTGGAGTTGTGGAAACAGTCCGTATATACCATAATAAAGTCAGACTATCGGACAAATGTTGTCCGATATTGTATATGTATTTAATATTTATGTGTTTATTCAAACAAATTAGCCTATTCTATAAATCTATTCTAGATAAGCGAAAAAAATACGCAGAACTAAAAGATATATGATGCATGTTCTTCTGTTCAGGGTACTTCTCACCCGTCCTGTTTTCAGGATGTCTCCAATCTGGTCAGAGTACGTCCGCCTAGGTCTTCCCCTTCGTCCTGTCCCTTCCACACTTGCCTTATATATCTGCTTGGTCAGTCTTTCATCATCCATCCTCTCCACGTGCCCAAACCATCTTAGCATACCTTTCTCGATGCTTGTCACTATATCTTCTTTTACCCCACAACACTCTCTTATCACACAATTCTTTACTCTATCAGTCAGAGAGATACCACACATACTTCTCAGTGCTCTCATTTCTACAGTATTTTTTTTACTTTCATGACTCTTCTGCCATACCCCACTATCACTACCATACATAAGAGTAGGTACTAACACCCCTCTATGCACAGCCAAACGTGCCTTTTTGGACACGTGTTGGCTATTCATAAACGTCTTCAGAGCCTCTTATTTCTTTTAACGCTGAATTATTCACGTTAGTTTTGAATGTTTGACTAGTAGACAGTGTGGAAAAGTAAAGTAAGAGTAAATAAGTAAATAGTAGTGTGAACTAGTGTGAATCGCGTAATGAAAATAAAATTCCCGAAAGTACCGAAAGAACCGGGATTCAAATTTGATTTCCCGGTTCCATTTTACTGACAAAAGAACCGGGAATTCCCGGTAATTTCGAGCCCGGGATTTCCCGGTTCTGAACCCTACTACTTAGTTATTCTTACACATATTACTTTGTAATTTGTTACCAATAATTTTTTTAATAGTTTTAATGTTAAATGGTGCCCAAGATACAGGCATAGCCTAGTTTGGGACCATCAAATATGTAATTTGTAAATTTTTATTGGAAATAAATACTTACTTACTTACTTACTTATATGTATGTACATGTAATGGAAAGGTTTTCAACATTTCTTCTGTAATAGGATTTAAAGAAATGTCTATAGATACAAGGCACAGCTGTTTTTCTGACTTGAGTTCCCTTTTTTTTAAGTCTTTCGGCTTAAAATGCTTGCCTTACACATAGTTCAACTGATGTAATTTTTCAATAGCCACATAAATCAAGTCTTGGTTTCCAGTTGCAGCTACCCATTTTTACATCTAAAAAGAAAAAAAAGAATAGAATTTTTAGTCCTTGTGCCAATTTCTAATAACGGATTATCGATAACTGACAGGCAGCACTATTGTTTACCTACAAAGTACTAGGATATGAAACTTTAGAATATTTCCTTATTTTTTATGTTTCATTGAAATATATCACATTATATAACATTATAAATATTCATTGATCTTTATCTAGGGACATTTTGCCATATATACCTACACCTTTTTTCATTGCGTGACCGGCATGTTGTTGTATGCCATATTTCGCACGTTATTTTGCTTGTATTCATTGCGCTCCTTTCAATGCTAATCAAATAAATTTAGTAACACTAACACTAGAAGTGTAAAATCACATTTATATGGTATACACAAAGCACTTTTACAGTATGTTTTTTACGTTTTTTAAACAAACTACATAACGCGGCAAAGTTCAATCTGGATAATAATGTGACAATTGTGACATTTGACACTATTGACAGCCAAGGTGGTGATGTACGTATAACCCGTCTAACTTTGAAAGAATACTGTTCCAAGGGTACATAGTGAAGGATGCTATCTTCACGTTTTATACATATAATAGTAGCCATAAAAAGATAGCACGTTTCATACATTCGGTTTTTCTTAGGAACTTGCGCCAGGCTGGCCTACACCTCAAGTGGCATCCGCTCTCATTTTTACTATCGCTGACAATGACGTTTGGTTGCCATGGTAACATAAGCAATTCGTTCTTCGTTGACCACACATTCGACAGCCTATTTTAGTTCCATATAATTGCACTTAGCCAACAGCGATATCGCTAATAGAATGCGACTTGTCTACGGGGTCGGGTCAGCCTTCTCAAAATACACGCCAAGAGGTGGAGTTGTGGAAACAGTCCGTATATACCATAATAAAGTCAGACTATCGGACAACATTGTTTAACTTCCAGAAAATATGCACTCGGCACAGACAAAAGATATCTATGTTATAACAGAATTTATTTATTATAAGTACTTATACAGATTACAGTATTAACTAATAAGCTTACAAGATATATATAACAAATGATACCTATACAAAATATAGCTTAATATATGCGATTTATAAACATTTAAAATTGTATTTATTATACTCAGGAAACAAAAACGCGACGCGCAGGGGCAGCACCCGGCACCTGCGAGAAGTACAACGTAGTGCAACGTAAGAAGCGAGCCTGTGACGTAAAGGTGAGGTATGCAAGTTGGAACGTAGGTACGATGATTGGAAGAGCTAGAGAGTTAGCTAGTGTTTTGAAAAGAAGACGAATAAATGTGGCATGTTTGCAGGAAACAAGATGGAAAGGTACGAAAGCTAGGGAGATCGGTGAAGGATACAAGTTTTATTACTGTGGAAGTGATGGCAAAAGAAATGGTGTGGGAATTGTGTTAGACGAAAATCTGAAAGATAGCATGACAAGAGTAAATAGAGTTAATGACAGATTGATTGCTGTGAAAGTGATGTGGCAAGGTATTATTCTGAATGTGATAAGTGTGTATGCCCCTCAGGTAGGCTGTGATGATTGTGAGAAAGAGAAGTTTTGGATGGATTTCGATAGCATGATGACGAATATACCGGAGAATGAAGAGATTATTGTGGGAGGAGATTTTAATGGACATGTGGGACGAACAAGTGAAGACTATGAAAGAGTACATGGAGGTTGGGGACTCGGCAGCCAAAATTGTGAGGGAGAAGCAATTCTCCAAGCTGATGCCGCTTTTGACCTAGCAGTTGCAAATACTTGGTTCCAGAAAAAAGAGCAACATCTGATCACATACAACAGCGGCCACCGCATGACCCAGATTGATTATTTCTTGCTAAGACGTAATCGACTCAACTGGGTCAAAGACTGTAAAGTGGTACCAGGAGAAGATTTAGTCTTTCAGCACAGACTTCTGATTGTCGAACTTAAGATTGGAATACGCTCTCAAAGAACCAAGCAGCTACTGATACCAAGAATAAGATGGAATTTTGTTAGAGAAGAATGAATGTGTAGAAAAATTCAGAGATAGAGTGGTAGATAAGATGTTAGAAATGGGCGATATGAATGATATTAGTGTCAATGAGTGTTGGGAAGAGATGAGTAAATGTATTAAGTGTGTAGCAAAGGATGTGTTAGGAGAGTCGAAAGGGAAGCGTATGAAAGATAAGAACACGTGGTGGTGGACAAAAGAGGTACAGAATGCACTTAAGGAAAAGAAAGCAAGGTTTAAAGAATGGCAGCTGATGAAAGGAGGAAATGAATCTTTAGAAGAAAGTAAGAAGAAGGAATATAATGAATGTAAAAAGAGAGCCAAAAAGGCTGTAGCCATTGCTAGATCCAAAGCCCTAGACCATTTGTAGAGGTTACTTGAAAAACCCGAGGATCATAAATATTTATACAGCATGGCTAAAGCTAGAGAGAGAAAGGCGAAGGATGTATCCCATATTAAGTGCATGAAAGACGAAACAGGAGCGATTCTTATGGACGAAGACAGAATAAAAGAAAGATGGAGGACATACTTTGAAAAGTTAATGAATGAGGAGAACGATTGGAGCGGAAACCTTGAGAATAAGGTGATGAAAATTGGTTTAGTGAAGGAAATAAATAAGGACAAGGTAAAAAAGGCTGTTAGTGGAATGAAGAATGGAAAAGCGTTAGGACCAGATGGAATACCAGTAGAAGCATGGAAAGCGTTAGGAGATGATGGATGGGCGTGGCTGACTTTATTCTTCAATAAGCTGTTGCACGAGGAGACCATACCCGAGGAATGGTGCAACAGTTACCTGGTGCCCATTTTTAAAAATAAGGGTGATATCCAAGAGTGCAACAATTATCAAGGAATAAAGTTAATGCCTCATAGTATGAAAGTATGGGAGAGAGTAATTGAGCGACGCCTGCGTGACGAGAGTGAGATCTCACGAAACCAATTCGGTTTTATGCCTGGTCGAGGTACGGTGGATGCCATTTTTGCACTTCGCCAAATGTGCGAAAAATACAGGGAGGCGCATAATAACTTGCACATGGTGTTCGTCAACCTTGAAAAGGCATATGACCGAGTGCCTCGTGAAGTCGTGTGGTGGGCCCTGAAGAAGAAAGGAGTGCCTGGGAAATACCTGACGTTGATTCAAGCCATGTACGCTGAATGCCAAACGCAAGTCCGATCCGCAGCTGGTATCACAGCCAGATTCGATGTAGCCGTAGGCTTGCACCAAGGGTCGGCCCTTAGCCCCTACCTCTTTCTGTTAATTATGGATGCTATATCATTGGACATACAGAAAGAGGCACCCTGGTGCATGCTGTTTGCCGACGACATCGTTCTGGTAGCAGAGAGTGGACAGAAGGTGCAGAGCAAGCTGGAGGAGTGGCGGCAGAGATTGGAGAATGTAGGCCTGAGAATAAGCAGAACCAAAACAGAATATATGTTCTGTGACTTTGGCGGTCTCTCCAGTCCTATACCGGTTACACTCGGCGGTATACTTCTACCAGTAAGCTCCGATTTCCGTTACCTAGGTTCACTTCTGCAAGATGACGGCGAAATTGATCGGGATGTTAGGCAAAGAATCAACGCAGGATGGATGAAATGGCGACAGGTCTCAGGCACAATATGCGACCACAAAATGCCTGTGAAATTAAAGGGCCGCATGTATAAGTCGGTTATAATGCCTGTCGTACTGTATGGAGCTGAATGTTGGGATACAAAGAAGATGGATGAGAAACGATTGCATGTGGCAGAGATGAGAATGTTGCGATGGATGTGTGGAGTGACAAGAATGGACAGAATTAGGAATGATTACGTTAGAGGTAGTATTAAAGTGGCGCCCATTGATGAAAAGATAAAGGGAAGGAAGGATTGGCCTGGTATGGACATGTTATGCGGAGAGACGAGATGTATGTAGGTAAAAAAGTGATGAATATGCATGTAGAAGGACGAAAAGGGAGAGGACGGCCAAGAAAAAGATGAATGGACTGTGTGAGGATGGATATGAAAGAGAAAAGGGTAAATGATCTGATGACTGGTGACAGAGAAGTATGGAAGAGAAGGACATACTGCGCCGACCTCAAATAAATTGGGACCAGGGCAAGACAGTGATAATACTCAGGAAACATAAACGAATTGTACTGATTATATTATATTATTAAACTGTGCAACAATTATGACTTGGGACGCGAAGAACGACAAAACTAAAGGGACGAGGTACATTCCAACTTGAAACTTTGAAAACTGTATTTTAATATATTCTACATTTGCTAATAACTTGAAATTCTTCAAAAATTTAGTTTCGGGTGCATCAGGATCTGTAATAAGATAAAAAATATATTAACTTTTAAAACAAGGATCTAATTAAGTTTTTCACGTAACATTGTCATACGTATATTTAAGCAAAAAAAATAACAGAGGCAGTACATGCATAGACTCACGCCTATTTCTCGGAGGGGTAGACAGAGACTACGGAACGCCATTTGCATATCTCTCTTCCTTCATTAGCTCCCATCCAATTCCTTATGCATGCTCTTCTATTAAGGTTACTTCTAACCTGTCCTGTTTTTGGGATGTCTCCAATCTGGTCAAAGAAAGTCCGCCTAGATATTTCCCTTCGTCCTGTCTCATTCACACCTGCCTGATATATCTGCTTGGTCAGTCTTTCATCATACATTCTCGCCATGTGCCCAAACCACTTTAGCGTTGATACATTTCTCGATGCACACACTCATTCACTTACTTCACTCGTTTTCCTTCAATCATAACATTACAAGCGCGTTACAAGAAACCCATTTTTCCTTTTCCAAAACCATTACTTTCGTTTTACTTACATTCACTTTCATTCCTTTCCTCTCTAATGTCATCACCATCACCATGCATGATTGTTATCATCTCCTGCAACTCCTCCGCTGAAGACGCAAGGATAACCTGGTCATCAGCATAAAGGAGGCATTTGACAAGTAACTCATTCATTCTTAAACCACAATCACTATGTTCAAGATCTTGCCAACAACTGTCCATAAAGAGGTTAAACAGCTACGGCGACTTTGCGATGTATTTTGGATTTTTTCATCTGGCGCTTGTTCTATTCTTTCCTAACTACTGATTCTCTAAATAACCGGGTTCAGTAGCAGTTACCGAGATAATAGAGGACGAGTTTTGAAGTACCGTACAGATTTGCAAGGTTTACTTAAACAGTTTAAAGGAGGAGTTTGGAAAGGAGCACTCTCCTTTTTAGTAGTGGAGGACATAAATTGAAATTAGTGACAATGACTGCCATTTTAGGGAGCCGTTGCCAAAGGGCAAAAATAGAACCCTTATAGTTTCGCCATGTACGTCTGTCTGTTTGTATGTCTTAGCCACTTTATTTCGAAACTATCGACACTACACTGTTGAAACTTGGTAGAAAGATGTATTCTAAAATAAAAAGCACTGAAAATTTATGGGGGCCCCCAATTGAAATGTTTGTTTTCATATATGTACAAGCGCAGTGTCTATAGAGAAGTATTTAAAATTTATATTAAGGTTCCTAGAAATTTAAAGTGCAAAAGCAATTCGTTGAAAGAAAAGAAGGTGGTAAAATGTGTCCCCTTATGGGTCGTCGCCGCCCCTCCCACCAGCCGACAACTGCTGATTCACGCGCGACCAACTCACAGGATTCATTTGTGTAAATTATTTATTTTATCTGTGTGTAACTTTTAAAATAATGAGTGAAAAATCTTAAAATACCTACTTTATACTGCTGTATGATCGCAATGAAAACTTTCGACAAAAATTGGCTTAAACAAAATACACTAGGTAATTTGTGAGATATAACACACTCTCAAAAACAGCAGATATCACTTTTCTGTGTACGGGACTTTCACAGTCAAGCCTGACTTACTCAATTTAATTATTAACCGATGGATAATTATTCATTTAGAGCAGGATTAAAATGTACGCGAAAGTGAAAAAAAACTCTCTCCAATTACTGTCCTAGAAGCATGAGGAGCCGTTCAGTTTTATAATTAATAACTTACTTATAGATAGCCAGCTGTACAATCTGGATAGTGTTCTATTCATCCCAGTTGTTTCGGTGAGTAACTTCTGACTTGCATATGCGACCACGAATATAGCTAGCAAGAAGCTGCATGCACCGTACGCTTCACTAGCCACAGAGAATGGATTGTCCTTCTGCAAAACAAATATTTACAATTCCTTAATTTCTGAATAATAGAAGTACTGTGACCTTCAAAACCACAAATATCACGTTATTTAAATAAAAGTCCTAGCAAGAGAAAAAGACGCAATTATTCGAAATAATAAAATAAGAATAACTCCCTTATTATACATATTATTATATTATTACTTCCCTTATTATATATATTACTTCGGAAGTTGAAAGGAAGAAAGAAGAGGGCTCATCACCACCTGGTAATGTAAACTCGCTACATCCCAGTGGCACGGAGAAGATTACCGCCGCGCCAAAAATACACAAAACCGATGCGTTTGCCTATATGCGAGCAAGGTCCTCCTCTTTGACTGAGAAAAACGCCAAGCAGAATAAACCTTAGGGGTTAGCAGATACCGGTAATGCGAATAAATTAAATAGGATAAGCAAAACCATAATAACAACCGATATAAGCCCCAACCCGGCTGGTCACCGTGGGGTTATTGACCGTTCCCTCCAAGAATTTCAAACAAAGGAATCTATGAAGCTTAAAGATCACCATACCAAAAACATAAACATACAGCAAGTAACAAAACAAACCAACAAGAACAAATTATACATAGGTACGCTTAACACGTGGTCACTAAAATCTCAAGAATCAATAATAGAATTGGAACAAGCATTACAAAAAATGTATTGGGATATAATTGGTGTCAGTGAGGTACGGCGAGCAGATGAAAACATCGAAGAACTCGGAGACTTTATATTCTGTTACAAAAATGAAATTCCAGGATTGTATGGTGTGGGCTTCTTAGTACGAAAACAATAAAAAAATTACATAATAGAATTTAAAGGATTATCAGATGGAATAGCAGTACTAAACATCCAACTTCCGGGCTATAAACAACCTATTTCATTAGTACAAATATATGCTCCCACTGAAATTGCAAAAGAGGAAATAAAAAAATAATTTTATGAAGACTTAAACGAAACTATGAAAGACTTATTTACTACGATTATTGTAATGGAAGATTTCAACGGACGAATTGGAAAAAGAAGAAAGAACGAGGACAGAATATTAGGATCATACACTACCGGCAAAAGAAATAATAACGGACAAAGACCTATAAACTACGCCCTAGAAAACAACTCCATGAATAGCTATTACAAGAGGAAAAACAAAAGAAAATGGACTTGGGTATCGCCCATGGACTAGTAAGAAATGAAATAGACTTCATATTAACGAACAAACTGAAACTCTTTTTAATTGTAGCCGTAGTGAATGAGTTTAACTTTAATACTGATCACAGACTACTTCGTGGTCAATTGCATATGTGTGCGCCCAAAATATCGAGAAAAT
This sequence comes from Euclidia mi, assembly GCA_944739405.2. Lineage (NCBI taxonomy): Eukaryota > Metazoa > Arthropoda > Insecta > Lepidoptera > Erebidae > Euclidia > Euclidia mi. The sequence continues at coordinate 68,304,583 of OX123198.2, read as the reverse complement.
TTCAACAAAAACTAAAACGGCCGATAAACTTACCTCTTCCAAAAAGAGTAAATTACAAATATTAGATACATATAAAGAGGTCCAAGAAAGATACGATACTTTAGAACAAATAATGAAAGATTTCGGGAGTAAACTTGAAAATATAAAAACCCCAAAAGACAGATTATGCCCAGAAGGAAAATATTTAAGGGGTGTCGCGTCACAAGTCACTTGGCGAAGCTGGGTACATGTACTCATGTACCCAGCTTCGGCAAGTGACTTGTGACGCGAATAAGAGCTAAAGAAAGACAAAACAAAGAAGTAAGACGCGCAAATTTCTCGCTGGCTGGCGCCACCGCAGGCACGGCTATATCTACTGATATAGCCGTGCCTGCGGTGGCGCCAGCCAGCGAGAAATTTGCGCGTCTTACTTCTTTGTTTTGTCTTTCTTTAGCTCTTATTTATTATACTGTAATTATTGTCATAATATTGTGTTGGTGCAAATAAAAAAGAAAATAAAAAACAAACTAATCAAAAATATTAACCTAAGCATCAGGAAACGCAAACAGAAACTGAGAACCGAAACAATTCAATATCATATAGAAAATCTGGAGGAATTGCCAAGGCATGGAAAGAACTTCGAGAAAATCTAATTTGGATCCGAAGCATGAAACATCACAAGAATAAGAAACAAAAGACGAAAAGAACCGAAATAATAGAAGCAGCCACCGATTATTTTAGAGACAAAAGTAATGACAAACCATACCAAAGTCCCAATTCAGCCAAACAATAGTACTATAGAATACGTAGACGAATACACATACCTCGGGCAGGTAATATCCCCAACAGAGCTCACAACAAAAGAAATTAACAACAGATTCAACATCGCCTGGAAAAAATACTGGTCTTTCAAATAAATATTGAAAAACCTTGGCATACCAATAAAAGATAAAAGGAAAATATTCAACACGTGTATTCTACCGAGCATGACCTATGGATGTCAGACATGGAGTCTAACCAACCAGAACATTAAAGCACTGGAAAATTGCCAACACGGCATTGAAAGAAGCATCTTGAATATAAAAATAAAAGATAAAATAAATCTTAAATCAATAAGGCAACAAACTACAATCATAGATGTCAAATATTGCATAAAAAATTGAAATGGAATTGGGCAGGTCATTTAATAAGGAACAAGAAATACAAATGCATCTACTTTTACGTTAGCACAATCACATTGTATCTGCAAAAGATGTTACAGAATGGTGTCCTAGACAGAACAAAAGAAAAAGAGGTAGACAGCGTCGTAGATGGGACGACGACATTAAAAAGGTGGCAGGAACAACATGGACGAGGGACCGAACAATGTGGAAAATGCTTGGGGAGGCCTATGCTGAAAAGCAAGATAATCAGTGAAAATTGTTAAATGATTGATTATAATAAAATTACCGGTGTCAGAACTACACACAAATTTAAAATTACTTTTATGTTAGCACAATCACATTGTATCTACAAATTACTTTGGATTATGATTGTTAATAAAGGCTATTATATTATTATTATATTAAGTCCTACTAAAACAATTGCTAGAGTTATGGAATAAATCCGTTTAAGGTTTTTTTAAAGTTGTAAATACCTAAGTTAATAAAGTTTTAACGTAAACAATGAAAAAGCCAAATAATAGCCAGTTTTAACTAAACTTATTGGATAATATTCAAACAACATTTAAAAGTATGTTTAACACGTCATTTATGTTATACTTAGTAGCTGTTTTAGACATCATCTCTGCGTAATTGCTTGATCACCCGCCGCTACAACCTAACGAGGACATCCAACAGGCACTTTGCGAAGCCATTCTAGAGGTGAAAGCAGTTTTCCATGCAGAATCAAACATGAATCTTGTACAACTGACATAACATACTGCTCTGGCTTGAAACCTTCTTTACCCATAATTTTGAGTTTTTAGAATCCCGATTTAATGATATCCTCGAGGTTGGGAAGGAATGAAGATTCTTTAGTTGAGAATTCGCAAGCCTGTCACAAGTGATTGTTTTCTCAACGTTGGACTCAACCAAGTTGTCAGCTCTCAAATCCGAGACGCTTTTAAAACCTGATGAAGCTCAGTGATAAATGTCCTTGCCTATTTACTTCCATGAAATTTTAAGCAAGCTGTGCTTAGCAGCAAAATGGGTTCACCCCTGCGCCCATAGAAGAAAAAGTGTGGGTGATAAGGGGTGCTCCTGGCACACCAGCATTGACCTAGAGGAACTCGATGGCAAATCAGCACAAAAGTCTCGAATACAGCGCTCACGCTGAAAGCTAGCGGCTCAGTCGCACTACGGAGGCGGCAACACTCTATTGAAGGCTTTGGAGACGTCAGGACTATTAACCAACGATCCGCTGTTTGTCCAAAGCCTCACCGTAAAGAAGAGAGATAGAAGAACACCAAATGCTCGTATCGGAAGCCTGACTGTTTAATATGACATGTGTAGTGGTACCTATATCTTTGCATGACCTTCTTCTTTCTTAAATTAAATTTCACGAATATAATCATTATTAGTGTACCCAGTAGAGTTCAGGTACCAGTGAATAGAGACATCTTGCTGTCTCAAGCTAAATTAATAACACCCAAAAATGTTCAAACATCTTTGGCAATGTTTTAGGCATCGATCCAAATTAATTTATAAGATCAATGTATTGAATCGACTGTTGGTTGTCAGCACACCTTGCTGACAACCATCAGCAACACCCTTTCGGCTAGTCATTTTTAATTTACCAATTCATCCTATTTTATAAAATTAAGTATCTGGTACTCTGACGACGTGACTTTAGTAAGCGATGTTGATGTAAATCAATTAATGGCGATCGGTTTAGGTCGAAATTCCAATAAATGTGTGGGGATTTAGAACAGCAACATCGACCAGCGGTCATCCCTTCTGAAGGAAGTATACCAAACAACATCCAGTCGTAAGTGATATTCCATAAGAGCGCGCCGATAACCGGTTTCTGTAGAACACCGCACATCTTATTAACGCTTCTTGTCATTACAAAAGATGGAGGACAAGTTTTTTTTGTAAACTGTAGAATTTATGTTAATGTAGAGTTAAGTTTACTTCAGAAGCTTTTTATTACATATTTGTGTCAAGTCTATACTACTAACCTTTTTCATAAAATATGTTGTAACTTTAGATAAAATATTGACTAAATGCATAGCTGACCAAGAAACTGAAATTACTGCCTGAAATTAAGTGGAGAATTAGTAATTTCTATTTACAACAATTCAATAAAATCGTATTGAATTTTCTCTAATGTGTTCAGATAAGTGAATGTAAAAGATATTTTTACCTGAGTCTTAAAACACGAAGACAATAGCTTACTGCAATATAATAACAGCTTATGCTTTGCAGTCCACTCTGACATTTGTCCAGCAGTGATCATCTCGCTGCGAGTATACTCCGCGTGGATGCGAGCTCTGTACACACGAGCACGAGGGTTCGCATTAACGATCTTTGCCTGTATGTCTATTAATGACTTGTTCAAACATTTTGTCAAATTATACAAAATAGTTATAAATGTGTACAAAATAAAACATTCCACAATACATCGCGCGTCGATCCACGCCTCAGAGTAAAACAACCACGCGACCCGCGCCACGTTCTCATGCGGAAAGTAACTCCTCATGTCGAAAAACTTAAGTGATATCAGCAGCACTCTCATAGACACAAGCACGACCATTCCTGACAATGAAATAAATTCTAATTCATGTAATCGGTTTCTGTAACTCGGTACGCATACATATTCTTGATGCATTCTCATAAGATGTCTAAGAAATATTCTATATTCTTTGGAGCGTTTAATACCAAATATGACAAAAATTATATCACTGCAAAATTTTAAAATATAAAACGACAAATACAAATAAACACCGTTTTGGTTACTTTCATTTCTCTCCGTTTCTATACTGATGAGACGATACACTAACATAACGTTGTTTGTGAGCGTAGCTACGAGGAATATCAGTTCTATGAAGATTCGTATTAATATCAATAATCTGGCATTATTTTTACATAAACTAAAGTTTCTAAAAATACATATTATATTTTCAATCTTGGTCAGCGTGTTGATCAGTCTTATTTGTGACATTATCGAAGAGTTGATTGATGGATTAAGAACAAACGTGAATGTTTATAATTTGTTAACGTTAACTGTTACCCCTTATATCAATGTTAATCTACGGCAGCTGTGATATATTAATACGTTATAGTTTATTACATATTTTGCCAGCTTTCGCTATTAAAGATTTATCTCACTACAGTAGCGGGTATTTCGTCGGCATGGCCGCGACAAGTAACGAATGTACCTGCTAGTAGAACGCTATGAAAACATAATTTGTCTGAGTAGTTAAGCAATTGAATATTTTATAATACCATGGCCGTAAATAACAACAGGTCGTGCTCGTTTTATTAGTTAAGTTAATGTAACGTGGGGTAGGGGGATATATAGGATAGCTAAGACCAAGCGTCTGTCAATATAAAATGTTAACGGCGGATTGTGAGCAGTGAGCACGCTCGCCAGTTCCGAACAACTTGTATGCAGCCTCGTGCTGTGCGTTACGGTGCCGGTACAGCGTGCAGTCACTATTCCATATTATATTTCTTGAGTTCGTTAAGCGTTTATTTACGAGTATACAACAAGCTACCAATATAATTTTGTGTTGATTGGTATCAGCCCATCTACGGTCGAAAGTAATCAATGTATTTGTTTGTTGTCACTGCGCTACTATAACAAACACGATACGATATTTGGTAACATTAATTAATTTACTTTCGTAGGTAAGTACCGATCGATGATACTTAAAACGATGAACTAGTTGACACTTTGTTTTTCAGTGATTTTAAAACTTGACTCAGTCGCGATAAGGTTGACAATTGGATGTCGACGTTATTTCGACGGTGTACAAACTTTTTTTTTTATGGTAATAGGCGGCAAACGAGCAGACGGATCACCTGATGGTAAGCAATTACCGCCGTCCAGGGTCACAAGCAACACCAGAGGAGTCACAAGTGCGTTTCCGCCCCTTGGGGTTGGGAAAAGGGATAGGGTGAGGAGTGGGATGAGGGAGAAAAATAGGGTATAGGACCTCCGGTACTCTCACTCACCGAACGAAACGCAACAGTTTAGGTACTGTCACAGAATATATACAAGTTTTAAAGTACAGAAGGATCACTTCTCAAACCAATTTATTGAAATTGCGACTCTTGCTACTAAGCAACAAAGTGCAATTCAGCTCGCTTAAATACTCAATGCCGAACGCGATATTCACCTAACCGTTCCCGCTCTTTTCTAACACATAACGCTGTCGCTGTCTGGCGCGGAGTGGCGCGCTAGGGTTGTCGACTTGCCGCTGCTACTATAATATTTAATCATCGTCTATCTACCTACTTGACCACGTACCTAATAATAAATAATTATCCTATAAGTATCCTTTCCCACTATTTGAGCTCGTAGAACATAAACCACAAAAATTCTGGTCGTTTACATTTTCACTATACTAATTCTTAGTTATTTCCGAAACGCGTGTGGACCGATTTATATGATTCAAACAGATAAAATGGTTTTTGAACTAGATCTTTAATTTGACACCATAATCATTGGGATATCTCAACGAACAAAAAATCAAATTTTGAAATTGCTCTCGTAAAATAAATAAAATCAAATTTTCAAGTTGCTTTCGACACACATCCGTTAAATGAACAATACTTTGCATCAGACTTGTGATGATACATTTTTGTTGTTAAGGGATATATTCGTCGTTTATATAATTTGAACAATGTTCGAACACGTCGCCTTAGAATACGGAGCGGTCGCACTCGTTGCGTGACGTCTAATGTGAGTGGCGCGCGGCAACCCTACTAATCCAACCATGTTGTCATGGGCGGCGAACGTACTTGTAAGTTTGTACCTAAAATGCGAAGTGCGCCAGGCCTGGTACTGTTACTTTACGTCGATTTTCTGTGAGAGGGTAGTACTTCCCCGGTCGAGCTGGCCCATTCATGCTAAAATCAGCAAGGGTCTACTACCTTTTCAGTTCTTTTCAGCAATTTTTTACTCGGTCTTAATAAACAGGTAGAAACTTCAATATTTTTAAAAGATATTGAAGTATACATATAACAATAGTGATTTTCTTTTATAGATGATGGTACCCTTTGTGTGCGAGTGCGACTCGCACTTGGCCAGTTTTTTTAATAAACCAGCCTACAGCAATAACCTACTTTAGACAACCTTAGACAATGAGGGTTTTTTGAAATGACGTCCACTAGGCCACAGCACTGAGACGTCAGGTCCAGAAACCTGTTTTGGTGGTGGATGTATGTAAGCATATATAATTATGTGAATCATGAAATAAAGTCAGTATTGTATCAGAATTCGTTCGTTTCAATCACCTCTAACCCAAATATCATATGGCGACCCTGCCACGTCATCTTCGCGCAAGCGCCTCGGTACCGTATCCTTATATGGAAAGTGATCTATAAACAATTTTAATTAATTGAATCTCGTGATACATGTTCAATATGAAGCTACATATAGTCTTTCGTTATACACAAGAGCGCGTAGTTATTGTTCGTAAACGGATTTTAGTGAAAAATGTGCAACTCACAGAATAATAAGGATCAGGTGGTGATCGCCCAAAATTCGGCAGCAGGTAGAAATTCCGCACAGATTGATCAGCTCATGTACCATGCCAGCACAGCGAATATTGTCCTTATAGTTATCGCCTTATTGATGGGTATTGGCGGCGTCATACTCATTTACCGAATGTACCGGCGATGCCACAGGAGAATGGTAGAGAGTCATGCGAATGATATCGTATTGAGAAGGTACGCCAGTATTATTCGTGGACGGCGTAGGCAGACAGACTTGGAAGATAGTTATCGTAGCGAAAAATCACGCGACAACAGCAGCAAAGTGAGCGGTATAATATAGTGTTGTGATGCGTAAAGTGTGAAAAAAAAAACGACGAAGTGCGCGGAAATTGGCATGTGGCTCGTGTATACAAAGTGCGTTACAATCGAAGTGCGTAAATCTCGGTTCTCCATGCGTTATATTGTATGGACAATAAGTTACGTTTATATTTATACAATGAGTTCGGCTATTCAGTATGTATTGTCCTTGTTTATTATTATAAATATTAAGCTATATTAATGTGACATATCTTTTCATGGCAGAATTTTTAAAAGAACTTTGTGATGACTTGACAAAAATTAGATGTTATTTAATTAAAATAGGTCCCAGTAGAAGACAAGAAAGTATATATAAGAAAAAGTTCAGTGAAGCTAATAGTGTGTACCAGCAATATACTAATTAATTAGATGATATTAGTAGAATAAGACAGCATAAAAGTAAATCAGAAATAGAATTAATTGATAAGTTTTGCATAAATATTGATAAATTATATTCAGAAATTAGTGATTTATGTGAAAGTAAGCCATTAAACTCTGCCATAATGTCGAAATTCGATTTAAAGATTGCTCTAAGCTTATTACCAGTGATGAATGATACCGAATCAAACACGAAACAATTGATTGACGGCATCGAATACTATGACTCTGTATTAGAGGATGCGTCGAAAAATAATTTACTACAGTTTGTTTTAAAAAGTCGATTATCGCCATCTGCTAAATTAAAACTTTCTAAAAAATATGATAGTGTATCTGAATTATTAAGAGACATGAAGTTGAAATTGTTACCCAAAAAATCATTTACAGCTTTATCCAGTAGGTTACAAACGGTTAAGCAAAATGAAAAATCAGTTGCAGATTTTGGCCAAGAAATTTCTAATTTATTCGTGGACCTCACGATTTCGCAGTCCAAAGGTTATGAAGAAAGCTATGATGCTTTGAAACGTGTAAATGAAAAACTTGCTATCAAGCGTTTTGCCGACGGGTTGCGGAACCGTAGGTTAAGCACAATTATAGCTGCGCGAAACTTCGTTTCTTTAAGTGATGCTATACAGGCTGCTGTGGATGAAGAACTTTCATCACCTGCTACTTGTTCTGATATTTTAACTATGCGAAAATCAAATAAACAATATTTCAGCAATTACAGAGGTAGCCAAAGAGGTAAGTTTTCGAATACCGGGCATAGAGGCCGAGGCAACCATGGTTGGAGTCATCACCAGAGTCGGGGTTCACACACACAAGGTGGGATTCGCGGGTATCGAGGTCGTTCACCGGCACGTGGATTTCGAGGTAGGCCTTATCATAATTCTAATTATGGTAGACAATATCAAAGAGGTGGACAGATACAGGCTATAACTTGGAATGATGAATCCGAATTACCGAATGAAAATATAGGTGAGGAAAACGTTCAACAGTTTTTTCGAGCCTAAAATAAGTTTATTTTTTCTTATGATAATTCGTTATTAGCTAGTTTATCCGTAGATGGCAGGTGTTATTCATGGCTAATTGATACCGGTGCGTCAATTTCGGCCGTAAAATATGATTGCATCATTAAACAAAATATTCCTATGCAAAAATTGAATACGACAATAAATGGCATTGGAGGCAAAGTCCAAGCTATTGGGTACGCATATCTTAGGTTATCGACACAGGCTCATAGTTTTAGTCACAAGTTTTATGTTTTCGATTCATTGCCATGTAAGGCGGATGGCATCATCGGGTATGACTTCTTAAATAAATTTAGATCATGCTTAGATTTAGAACGTAAACAAATGACACTTTATACTTCGGATAATAATAAGATAGTTTTACAGTTAAATAATCCAGTTAAACAATTATTTCATATTCCTTCTAGGTCGGAATCTATTCATTATTTAGATACGAGTATGAATGAAGACTGTGTGGTTTGTGCACAAGAGTTATGTAAGGGAGTATTTATGGCTAGTACTTTAGTCACCCCAGTCAATGGCAAGATACCTATTAGGTTATTAAATACGACAGAAAATGATATTACTTTAAATGAAATTAAGCCAATTATACACACGTTCAACGATTATAATTTATGTTCATTTGACAAATGCTTATTAGGCGCCGAACGCGTAAAGACATTGTTATCAAATCTTGATTTGAAACATTTGAATTTAGAAGAAAAGATTGCTATTCAGAATACATGCGCTAAATATGCTGACATTTTTTATTTACCAGGCGACCAACTATCGACAACTCCTATATACAGTCATAAAATTCAATTAAAATAAAATACAGATCCTGTTTATGTTAAACCGTATAGATTGCCACATTCTCAAAAAGCTGAAATTGAAAATCAAATTAAAAACATGCTGTCGCAAGGTATTATAGAACCTTGTGCGAGCGAATGGTCTTAGCCCAGTGCTTTTAGTACCTAAGAAGCTCGATCCAACTGGACAGAAGAAATGGAGATTAGTTATAGATTATAGAAAATTAAATAACGTAATTAAAAATGATAAATTTCCGCTACCAAATAAAACAGATATTCTTGACTCCCTTTCTGGTTGTATTTATTTTAGCCATCTTGATTTATATCAAGGATTTTTTAACGTAAACCTTGAGAAAGACAGTAGAAAGTATACAGCTTTTTGTTCTGGGCAATACCAAATGACTAGAATGCCAATGGGGCTTAAAACCAGCCCTAACTCCTTTTCGAGAATGATGAACATGGCAATGGCCGGGTTAACATATGAAAAATGTCTAGTATATTTAGATGATTTGGTCGTATATGGAAAATGCCTCAATTCGGCAACAAACAATTTACAAGATGTGTTTGAACGCCTGCGTAAAACTAATTTAAAAATAAATCCTGTTAAGTGTGACTTTTTAACAAAGGCAATGTTATATTTAGGTCATGTTATTTCATCAAATGGTGTTCAACCCGACCCAGAAAAAATTAACATAGTGAAGAACTACCCTGTCCCTCAAAATTCTGATGAGGTAAAACCATTTGTTGCTTTCTCAAATTACTATAGAAAGTTTATAAAGAATTTTGCAGCAATAGCACAACCTTTAAATAGCCTCTCGAAGAAAAATTGAATATTTAAATGGACTCAAGAGTGTCAAAAATAATTTGATCTTTTAAAGCAATTATTAATTAACCCACCAGTACTTCAATATCCCGATTTTTCTAATGATAACATGTTCACACTTCAAACAGATGCTTCAGGGTATGCTATCGGAGCCGTTTTAGCTAATCAGAACGGAAAACCAATCGCTTACGCAAGTAGAACACTCAATAAAGCAGAGAAAATGTACCCCACAATCGAGAAAGAGTTACTTGCCATTGTCTGGGCTGTTAAACACTTCAGGCCTTACTTGTATGGTCGTAGATTTAAGATACTGACAGACCATAAACCATTAATATATTTATTTAACATTAAGGAACCATCTAGTAGGTTATTAAAATTTAGAATTTTGTAAGAAGAGTACGACTTTTATGTGGAATATGTGAAAGGATCGGATAATGTAGCTGCAGATGCATTATCTCGAGTGATTTTGACATCGAAAGATTTAAAGGACATGCATGAGTGTGTTATGAACGTAATCACACGCGCACAGAAAAGGAAATTAAATGCTAGACAAGACAATTCGGATACTATAGTTACCACCGATGACAGGCCTGATCAACCAAGAGTCGTGGAAACTCATAGTAAGCCGAAAATGTCTATTGAGCTTAAATTTATATGTAATATAATGTTATATAAATTAAGAAAAAGTAATTTCATAGAGAAAGAAAGTCAATCGTTATTATTTGTACCAAAAGCTATGGTAATATATATTAAACCAGTTTCTCAATCACAACCGACGCCAGGCGCTTTTGTGAGAGAACTGGAAATGTTTTGTGGGCAGTTAAATATTGAAGAAATATATTTAATTAAAAATAATAGTAATGGTACATTTATTAGGCTATTAATGCAAGAAATAAATAAAATAAAGCCATGGTTAGGCCCACGATTATGTATTCTTAATGATGTAATTAGAATAGAGGACCAAGACGAAAAGAGAGTTATTCTTAACGACTTTCATCTGTTACCTACAAGTGGCCACGCAGGTATCAGACGAATGGTCAATAATATTAGAAAATATTATTACTGGTCAGGGATTGAACGTGATGTCACTGATTTTATAAAAAGATGTGACAAATGCCAAAAGCAAAAACATTCAAAGCATATTAAAGAGCCCATGTCTATAACTTCAACGGCACATGCTGCATTTGAAAAAATATTTTTAGATGTCGTAGGACCTTTAGATAAGGACCAACAAGGTCATTGATACATATTGACACTTCAGTGCGAACTATCAAAATATGTTGAGGCTTACCCACTTATAACAAAATCTAGCCAAGAAATTGCTCAAAGTTTTGTGAATAATTTTATTTTGAGATATGGTATACCTAAAGAGATCGCTACTGATAGGGGATCCGAATTTATGTCAGCTACCATGCAAGAAACGTGTAAATTACTTCATATTAATAAAATTAACTCTACTGCTTATCACCATGAGAGCATAGGCTCACTAGAAAATACACACAAACACTTAGGTGCGTTTTTAAGAATACAAACAGACAAACATCCTGAGACATGGAGTAGTTGGTTACCATATTGGTGCTTTAGTTATAATACTTCAGTTCATACAGAAACGAAGTACACTCCCTTTGAACTACTATACGGTAGAAAATGTAACTTACCCAGTAACATAACTAGAGCTGTAGAACCTTTATATAATTTTGAAGATTATCCTTTACAGTTAAAATATTGACTTCAGGTATCTAATAAAGAAGCACGCGATAATTTAATTAAATCCAAATTGTTGAGAAAATCAAAATACGATAAAACTATTAACCCAATCATATACAAAGAGAATGACTTAATTTTGGTTAAGAATGAAACTGGTAATAAGTTAGACAACATTTTTTAGGACCATATGTTGTTATAAAAGATATGTCACCTAACGTGAAAATATTAAAAAACGGTAAAATCGACGTAGTACATAAGAACCGCACTTAATTGTATACCCACTAAAGGAGAAATACCAAATACGGCCTGTAGCAGCCAGAAAGTTGTAAATCGTTGAAATAAAACATATAATTTTTTAAATGTATACATCGTTTTCGTTTATTGATAGAGCTTCGGTGAAAGATTTTAGTTTTTAAAGATTATTGTTTTGAATAGGCTATGGTAATAGCGGATGAATGTCTTATGTTGCCAGCATTATAAATAAAATGAAGTATGGTAGGCAGAAATTGTTTTAAGGAAATAATATTTTTATTATTATATTAGAAAACAATATCTCTTATTTACTTTATAAATATATTCGTAAAATGAATCAAGAAATATATAATTTATTATATATTCCATAATTATTAATCGGTAAAAATCGTTTTGTTTTTTAATCCATAGTATGAATATTTTTTCAAACCATTGCAACACATTTTTTATTTGTTGTCATTTGTGTTGCTACTACCCTCAATATACTTATCTGTAGTTGATGAATGAATGTTTTGCTCTGATTTATTGGTGTTTTCGTGCGGGTTTAATTGTAATGTTGTTGAATATAAGTTCAATAATAATAATCACTACCTTCTACCCATGCTAAGAATATGCAGCGGTGTTCGTGATTGTGGTTAGTTTTTTTGGACGAGTATAGTACGAGGTTCCCTAGTACACAGGTGATAATTCATTATTATTGGCCTCTCTTTATGTAGTTTTTGTTCTATATGACACAAAGACATACCTTTATTTACTCCTAGGTATTGTATTTATGTTAAAATTCAATTTTAAGGTATATTTAGTTGTGGAATAAGTTCCATTTCAAATATCTCGTATCTTATTTCCACCAAAAGTTATTTAAAAAAAAATTATACAGGCTAATAGAGTAGTCATTCATCTTCAAAACACACATAGTTTCGTGTTTGTCCTTGCCAGGCCCATAATGTATGGCCAAATGGTACATCTCCTTAATGTAACCAAGTTTATTTAATGGAACAAAATAATTCTAATGTTAATGTTTTATAATATTGGTATGTAATCTTATATTCTGTAGTTATATACATAAAATAATCATGTAATCGTAGGTATAATATTCAATATAATGTTTATAATATTATACTTACTGAAAACATGTATTTAGCTTGTAAGTTAAAATAAAATAATATTATTCATCTTATTTTATTTTTCCATCACCGGGGGAGATGTGGTGGTGGATGTATGTAAGCATATATAATTATGTGAATCATGAAATAAAGTCAGTATTGTATCAGAATTCGTTTGTTTCAATCACCTCTAACCCAAATATCATACCGTCAAAACTGTCAAAATGTTTGTATACATCTGTGTTTGTTTGATTAATGTGTGTGAAAGCGTCCATACCTATAGTCCGTGCCACGAGAACATAGACTTTTTGTAAACAAAGAATTTCTTCTAAGTAATTTTTTTTGATAGAACTGTCGCTAACAGTTCTGTCAAAAAAAAATGTCAAATCTAATGAGCGCAACGGTACATAGATATGTGTCATTGCAAAGTAATGTCAATGGATCGGGTTTTAACGATATATGCACTGTCAACAGTGTTTTGTGGTACTGAAACATGTCAGACGCCTGGAACGTCAACATTTTGCGCTAATCCACTGAAATGTTACATTCTTGGGCATTTATCAGAGGATGAAAAAATTTTTTTGATGTCATGAAGAGGTTCATTAGTAATCGATTATCATTGCGATCAGTCGCGTCGCCGCGTGTTCTAATTAAAAGTGTTAAGTGCAGACGCAGCAAACCTCGCGCGTCGGCCGAGCGCTCGTCGCGATGACGCACACGTATTGTGCTGACTGACCAAACTCGAATAATTTGTTAAGGTGAAGTTATTAACTCGCTACAAATATGGCTACACAAAGTACCATCCAGTTAAAAAACGAAACAGAACATTTTCTGTATAAAGCTTTTATGGCAGAGAAGTCTGAAAATGAAAATAATCAATAAGGCAAATAATCCAGAAAATGCAGACTCAGATAGACGAACTGCAGAAACAAGTGAGTAATCTCACACAGCCAAAAGAAGTGCCTGAAAACAATATCGAGGCTACTCCTAAGCAAAGTTCTTCTGAACCCAATGAGTACATCACGGATGAAGAAGAACTAGCGAATGAAACTGAGTGGATACGAGTTAAGGCTAAAAGAAACAAAAAAAGAAAAATGAGCAACTCACCCACTCAAATAGCACAAACTTGTGAGACTGAAAACAGCCAAACCACAAACCTGAAAACGAAAAAGGTTCCATCTCCTCCACCAATAATCGTTGATGGCGTTGAAAACTATCAACCCTTCTTCGACATGCTATCCAGTAAACAATCGGCTGAAACATTCACGGCAAAAATCATGAACCATGGTAAGTCCGTAAAAATTAATACACTTAATGATGAATCGTATAAGTGCCTTTCAAAGGTGCTATCCGAGATTGACTACTCATGGCACTCTTATGAGAACAAACAAGAGAGACCAATAAGGGTTATGGCTAAAAATCTGCATTATACATGCGATCCAAATAGAATTATAGACGATTTGCAAAAGAAAGGTTACGGAATAGAGGATGCGGCCAACAGATTGAGTTGGAGGAATAAAAGCCCCTTAAATATGTTTATGTTAACATTCAAGAACGATGAGGACATAAATAAAGTTTATAACATTAAATCTATATTAGGATGTAAAGTGGAGATACATCCCATAAAAACCTCACGTCTTGTTCCTCAATGCAAAAGGTGCCAGGCGTATGGGCATGCACAAAAGTATTGCTCCAGAGAGCCAAGGTGTGTGAAGTGCACAGGTAAGCACCTTACTCATGAATGCAAAAGACCAGCTACCGAGAAGCCAAAATGTGTGCATTGTGGTGAAGCGCATCCAGCCAACTACAGAGGATGTGTAGTAGACAAGGAGATGCAAAAAAAATTCTATCAAGAAGACGTCTGACGCGAAACGTCAGCAAGTTAACCACCGCCCAACTCATAGCAGTGGTGACCAACGACGCACCTACGCTCAAGCGGCTGCGGAAACGAACCAAACCATCGTTACTATAGCGAAGACGCCGGTGACGCCACGCAGTGATGTGGACAGTAAACTGGATGAAATTATTACATTAATGTTGGCTTTTGACAGTCGCTTAAAAAAATTAGAGATTGGTGGCAAAGTAGCCTCTAAATAGAAATCCCAAAAATGAATAAAGTGCTCAAAATTATGGCATGGAATGCTAATGGACTACTTAAACATCAACCTGAGCTTCAAGTAGTCTTAAACAAAGAAAACATTGACGTGTGCCTAATTTCAGAAACTCACTTCACGAAACAATCTTACATCAGACTACAAGGATACAAAGTGTATCATGCACTACATCCTAACAATTGTGCCAGAGGAGGCAGCGCCATAATAGTGAAGGAAAATATCTCTCATTGTGAGGATATTAAATACGAAACACAAGAAATACAAGCAATGGCAATAAGAGTGAAAGGTAATTTATATCCCTTTACTATAGCCGCGTTGTATTCTCCACCACGACACAACATCCGAAAAGATGAATATGTGAGCTTTCTTGAGCGTTTTGGACGTAAATTCATTTTGGGAGGCGACTTTAATGCCAAAAATATACACTGGGGCTCCAGGCTTACTACTACCAAAGGCACAGAATTGCTAAGTGCTGTACGGGAAGTAAAATGTGAAGTAGTCTCTACAGGTAAACCAACATACTGGCCTACTGACCCTCATAAAATTCCTGACCTTATAGACTTCTTCGTATGCAAGAATATATGTACAAATTACTGTATAATAGATGAGAGTTATGATATGAACTCGGATCATACTCTTATAGTCTTGACACTAAGTGAAAAGATTCTTTACAAAGAGAATAGTCCGACTCTAGTTAATAATCACACAGATTGGGAAAGTCTTAGAATAGATCTAGAAAATAGAATAGACTTAAGAGTTCCACTTAAAACTGCAGTGCAACTAGATTTAGAAGTAAAAATATTTATAGACTAGAGGACGCCAGCAGCTACGCCTGCAATTTTTTTACATTTACCCATTTTGGCCGATCCCGTGTGAATTTCGGGAAATCCCTTCTTAGTGCACCCCTACGGTCCCCAAGGAACACACATGGCAAATTTCAGCTTCCTGCGCCCAATAGTTTCGGCTGTAGCGTGTCTGTCAGTTAGTCAGTAACGCAAGGATTTTATATATTAAGATAATATACAACAGGCATCGTGGAATAACACTCCCAGTTAATTAAAGAAAATGAAAGGGCCTGTTTATCCTTCCGAGATATGGAAACTCATAGCGGATAAACGTACGCAGAGAAGAAAATGGCACCAGACTGACTGTGTCCTCAAGATAAAAGGTTGCTGAACAATATAACAAAGCGGCTTAAAAAGGCAATACTTGCTCACACTGACACTCTAGCAAGTAACTATGCAAGCAAACTTACTAATGACAGCCAGACCGGATATTCACTATGGAAAATTACTAAGAATATGCAGAAGCCCATCAATCAGATTCCTATAATAAGAAAAGAAAATGGAAGCTGGGCCATAGACAATAAGCAAAAAGCTATGCTGTTTGCCCAGCACCTAGAAAACACTTTCCAATCCAATTTAGCATGCACCAATTACCAAATAGAAACAGCTAGCTTAGATCAAGAAAACTTAGAAATAAAATTAGTTAGTCCTAAAGAAGTCTTACAGGAAATCAAACATAATTTAAGCAAAGAAAAAGCGCTTGGGTACGATTTAATTACGGGAGAGATTATGAGAAACCTACCACGCAAAGCGATCGTAAAACTTCCCACTCTCATCAATGCCGCATTTCGTTTGAAATATGTACCAAGCTTGTGGAAAGTAGCCGAAGTTATCATGGTTCCAAAACCAGGAAAACCACCTCATGAACCTACATCATATTGACCAATTTCTTTGCTTCCAGTAATGTCTAAATTATTTGAGAAGCTACTATTGAAGAGACTCACACCACTCATAGAAAATAGCAATCTTTTACCGGACCACCAATTTGGCTTTAGAGAAAAGCACTCTACGATCGTGCACAGAATAACCAACATAATTGAAAAAACACTAGAGGAAAAAAAAGTGTGTTCAACGGTATTTCTCGACGTCGCTCAAGCATTTGACAAAGTCTGGCATGAGAGCCTAATATATAAGTTAAAAACGATGCTGCCATAAAAATTTTCGGATATTCTCGAGTCATATATTTTAGACCGAGTCTTTCGAATAAGACAAGAAGATGCCTACTCTGAAATAAGGCCAATAAAAGCTGGTGTGCCACAAAGTAGTGTCTTAGGGCCGGTCTTATACCTACTGTATACCTGTGATATCCCAGTAACTAATAATAATTTCATAGCGACCTTTGCGGATGACACTGCTATCATGGCAATAGAAAAAACCATGAAGAAGCCGTTGAAAATGTTCAGGTAGCTGTCAATGAAGTATTAAATTGGACAAAGAAATGGCGAATCAAACTTAATGAAAGTAAATCGACTCATAATGACTTCACCAACAAAAAAGGCCAGTACCATCCTGTAACCATAAACGGTCAACCGATATCATACGCGAACACTGCCAAATATCTTGGTATGACACTTGAAATTGAAACAAAACTTCGCTGGAAAGCACATGTCAAAAAGAAAAGAGAAGAGCTTAGTATACGGTATAAAAAAATATACTGGCTGATGGGTGGACATTCTTCATTGTCAGTATATAATAAAATTCTATTATATAAGCAAATACTCATGCCAGTGTGGACATACGGCATCCAGTTATGGGGGTGTGCCAGCAAGAGCGATCGGCAAATCATCCAAAGATTCCAGAATAAAGTGCTGAGGGATATTGTCAATGCACCCTGGTATATTCGCAATAACGTTCTCCATCGGGACCTCAATATGGACGACGTCGATAAAGTTATACAGATTTCTGTATAACTTTATCGACGTCGTCCATATTATAATATCCAGAAGACGCCGTTGTATGTGATTTTCTTTTTCCATTGCATGTATTCCATTCCATCCACTGGACCACGGGGGCAGTCTTAAAATCGAAATAGACTTAGTCTAAGTATGAGCTGAAATAAAGTGACCTGACTGTAAGATAGGGCAGACCTTTGTGACTACACGCATAGAGTTGTTTGCACGTAGTTACAAATTTGATACAAACTAAATATAGATGACTAACGACGACGACGAACAGACAAACGAAAATAAGATTATCTCAACGTGTTGATCTATAATATTCCATGGTGTTGGTAGCCACTTATTAAAACTTTCTCAAATACTATACTTACTCAACGATAGCCAGCTGTAGAGATGTGTCAAAATTCTACTGATCTCGTTTGCTTCGTTAAGTAGTTTCTGACTGGCAAATGCGACCATGAATATAGCAAATAAGAAGCTGATCACGGCGTACGTCTCGCACGCAATGGTGTATCTATGTGAATTCTGTAAAAAACAAATAAATGCTATTTAGCTTTGGGTTATAGTTTTAGGATAATAGGGAGATTAAGTTTTTTGCATCTTTTCACTGTATTATTATTTCACTCTTATGTTTTATTATTTTGTGATGTATCTATATATCTTCTTGGGTTTAGCGAATGTTACACATTGGAAATAAACCTCAGAACACAAATTAGGGATTACTTAGTCACGCCACATTAACAGAATCGCAACTGACGGTGAGAAACGAAGTTTGAGGCTAACTGTTCGCCGCATATCTTTTTAACACTTTTGACATTCGAGCTCTCTATCTGGACAAGTATATCGTCAAAGCATTTATGCAATGCTTCATCTGAAGTAACTCTTTAAGTTCTCTTACGCCTATGTTAAATTACAGCGATGTTATTTGCAAACCTTACCAACTGTACATTAGGCGTGGGTATTTTGCTCAATGTGGCAATTAAATGCATGCATGACCAACTCACTGAAATTAACGCCTGAAAATAAAATAAATATTTAGAATTAAGTTTTACTTTAAAATCAATATCCAGTTCAAAAAGTCTTGTCTCTAGTTGTCGAAGGTAAAAAGGGGATAAAAGTACATTGCTGTACAAAAGTATTCGTTGTTATAATTAAATACGCCTGAAACAATAATTAGCCACGTACTTGTGTCTTAAAACAGGCGGATAGTAACTTGCTACACCGCAGAAGCACCAGATACTTAACGTTCCACTCTTTGATCTGCTTAGCGGTAATAGGCTTGTTCAACCTTGACGCGTCATGGCTTCTCTTTAGACGACAGTTCCATATCGTTCCGAACATCTTTACATGCTTGTTCGATATAGAATTGTTTAAACATCTCAGCATATTACGCAAAATGATTGTAAACGTATACAGAATGAAGCTTTCTAAGGTGAAACGTATATCTGAATATACTTCAGAAAAAAATAAAATAAATGTCCCCATAGAATACGGAGATGTCAAATAAAAATGCATATCAATAAATTTCAGCGTTGTCAGGCACATCCTAACTATGACAATAGCTGAAATATTTGCAATCGAAACGAATGCCAGTCGTCGCAAGCTGTTCCTGTAACTTGGAATATGTTTGTAGGCTTCATGTATTTGTGTGAGGTACTCGACAAACATCTTGTAGTGCTTTGCGCACCGAATTCCAAATATCACAATAAATATGTCGGAACTGAATCTTAGTAGATAAAACATCACAAACATTACAATTCCATATTTACTGGTGGAGTTTCGTTCCGCTTCTACCGTCGCTAATTGTAACACTAAGATTGTGTTGTTCGTTAAACAGCCTACTATAATTGGTAGCTCTACAAGTATTCTTAGTGCTATTAGCTTTTTAATTTTTTTGTTAAAACAAGTATAATTTCTATAAATACACGTTATATTTTCAAGTGTAGTTAATATTTTTACTATTTTAATATCTGACATCTTACATATAAAGTTTATGAAAAAATTCTAGAACTTCCGAGAATTGTTCAAATTATTTAATTGGTAAGAATATTTACTAATTGTGTGTCAATGCTGTCTATACAATTAGCAAATTACTATAAATAATAAAGGAGAAAATATTGACAAAATAATGATTATTTTCATTGACAATGAAATAAGTATTCAACTATATTGATATTTTACACTTTTTATTATTAAGCTTTATTAAACTGAACCAATAATAATAATATCACGCGTACGTGACGGAGTGCCACTGGTGATACACTGTGCTCGGCTCGATTAATGCTTTGTTTTGTTTAAGTGCTACTCCATTACTAAACGTGGTAGTGTTAACCAAATACATTATGTTTTAGAGTAATCGAGTACTACACACACCGCTACATGTTTTATTGAAAAATTAAAATAAGCTCCGATATTATAACGAGGGTGTTTAATACATTTTCTGACTTTGACTTGACTTTTTCTTTTACCAGACGTCGTTACATGTGCGTCAGGTCTAAACGCTGTCAGATAGTAATGCAGATATAGTTGGTGCCACGAGCAGATAGACTTTTTGTACACACATTCAGGGCTTCACACCCTTTGTTTCAAACAGTTACAGACCAGTACATTGAAATTTAATAAAAATAAACCAATGATGCGACGATAGATCGATATAATAAATAAAATAAGCGTAGTGGACTCTATAGAAATGTATATATTACTGGTTTTAACTTTATGTATTACAAATAAGAAAAGACGAAACGCTAACAATATTAAGAAACGCGAGCGCGGGTATGTCGTGGTATGTATTTAATTTAGCCTACATTCTCTGCCCCTACAGTCCGCTATCATGACTGGACCAGCATAGTCCACCCCCGGATCCAATAATGGAAATTCTAAGTGTAGTCGCTGCTCTGGAAGGTTACCCATCATAGATTGGATGGTGCTAGCCTTGATTCTGCAACATTTCCCCCTGTGTGTAAAAGTGTGTAAAAGTCTCGTATGGTTCATGTTAAGTAATAATATGCAAATAATATTAGAACTTGATAATAGTATTGGATGCTTAACATTAAAGTCATAAAAGGAATTAGATAATCTACCTCCAACATGAATCTGGTTTGAAGTTTTATCAAAGAATGGAGACAACGTAAGAAGCTTATTTTTTATTAGGTAGCTGTTTTCCTGCTGATAGAAGGTTGTATTCCTCAGTAAAAGACTCCATTTGGCTCAATTTGCAAAACAAGTACAATCAATTAGTTAATTCAGAAGATATAAGATTTTAAAATTGCCAGGCATGGAGATTTTATGTTGTGTATGAATGAAAACGTCAGAATTAACTTAAACAAAATCCATTAAAAAGATCCGGCAAAATAACATTTGGGGTTACCTTGGTCAGAAGAAGCTATTTATTTTTATTAGATGTAAAGAATCTTCTGTGCGAATAATAGTTTGCAATCTGCAAATTTGCACCCGCTTTTCCGAGATGCAGGCCGCAGGACGAGCATTGTGTCACCATAAACTTGCATTTAACTTTAAACTAACATACACACACACAGTTATACAGAAATCTGTATAACTTTATCGACGTCGTCCATATTATAATATCCAGAAGACGCCGTTCGTGTGCTTCTGCATATTTATGCAGAAGCACACGAACGGCGTCTTCATCATCACGTGAATGTCGAGGCAATTCAGCTCCTCGACAAGACTGAATTAGTGAGATGACTGAAACGGACAAAACCATTTGAGTAAGTATAGTATAGTGACGTTAAAATAAGAGTGTAGTGATAAGTGCACTGTGAAAAAGAAGACATGAACAAAGTGTCATCGCCTCAACGTAAACTAAGAAATTATGTTATTGGACAATTATTAGATAATAATGTTATGTATCAATTTAGGTTAAATTAAAATTACTCATTAGCTTCAAGGCTAGATTGTATTATAAGTAAAATATCGTTTAGGTATTTTATACAATAAAAAAAAATAAAAATGAAGAGGTTAGTTTAAAGTTAAATGCAAGTTTATGGTGACACAATGCTCGTCCTGCGGCCTGCATCTCGGAAAAGCGGGTGCAAATTTGCAGATTGCAAACTATTATTCGCACAGAAGATTCTTTACATCTAATAAAAATAAATAGCTTCTTCTGACCAAGGTAACCCCAAATGTTATTTTGCCGGATCTTTTTAATGGATTTTGTTTAAGTTAATTCTGACGTTTTCATTCATACACAACATAAAATCTCCATGCCTGGCAATTTTAAAATCTT
This sequence comes from Euclidia mi, assembly GCA_944739405.2. Lineage (NCBI taxonomy): Eukaryota > Metazoa > Arthropoda > Insecta > Lepidoptera > Erebidae > Euclidia > Euclidia mi. The sequence goes on along the minus strand of OX123198.2, from coordinate 68,282,421 downwards.
ATATCTTCTGAATTAACTAATTGATTGTACTTGTTTTGCAAATTGAGCCAAATGGAGTCTTTTACTGAGGAATACAACCTTCTATCAGCAGGAAAACAGCTACCTAATAAAAAATAAGCTTCTTACGTTGTCTCCATTCTTTGATAAAACTTCAAACCAGATTCATGTTGGAGGTAGATTATCTAATTCCTTTTATGACTTTAATGTTAAGCATCCAATACTATTATCAAGTTCTAATATTATTTGCATATTATTACTTAACATGAACCATACGAGACTTTTACACACTTTTACACACAGGGGGAAATGTTGCAGAATCAAGGCTAGCACCATCCAATCTATGATGGGTAACCTTCCAGAGCAGCGACTACACTTAGAATTTCCATTATTGGATCCGGGGGTGGACTATGCTGGTCCAGTCATGATAGCGGACTGTAGGGGCAGAGAATGTAGGCTAAATTAAATACATACCACGACATACCCGCGCTCGCGTTTCTTAATATTGTTAGCGTTTCGTCTTTTCTTATTTGTAATACATAAAGTTAAAACCAGTAATATATACATTTCTATAGAGTCCACTACGCTTATTTTATTTATTATATCGATCTATCGTCGCATCATTGGTTTATTTTTATTAAATTTCAATGTACTGGTCTGTAACTGTTTGAAACAAAGGTTGTGAAGCCCTGAATGTGTGTACAAAAAGTCTATCTGCTCGTGGCACCAACTATATCTGCATTACTATCTGACAGCGTTTAGACCTGACGCACATGTAACGACGTCTGGTAAAAGAAAAAGTCAAGTCAAAGTCAGAAAATGTATTAAACACCCTCATTATAATATCGGAGCTTATTTTAATTTTTCAATAAAACATGTAGCGGTGTGTGTAGTACTCGATTACTCTAAAACATAATGTATTTGGTTAACACTACCACGTTGAGTAATGGAGTGGAAGCGTAATTACTTATTAACAGGGTGGATTGGTAGCACTTAAACAAAACAAAGCATTAATCGAGCCGAGCACAGTGTATCGCCAGTGGCACTACGTCACGTACGCGTGATATTATTATTATTGGTTCAGTTTAATAAAGCTTAATAATAAAAAGTGTAAAATATCAATATAGTTGAATACTTATTTCATTGTCAATGAAAATAATCATTATTTTGTCAATATTTTCTCCTTTATTATTTATAGTAATTTGCTAATTGTATAGACAGCATTGACACACAATTAGTAAATATTTTTACCAATTAAATAATTTGAACAATTCTCGGAAGTTCTAGAATTTTTTCATAAACTTTATATGTAAGATGTCAGATATTAAAATAGTAAAAATATTGACTACACTTGAAAATATAACGTGTATTTATAGAAATTATACTTGTTTTAACAAAAAAATTAAAAAGCTAATAGCACTAAGAATACTTGTAGAGCTACCAATTATAGTAGGCTGTTTAACGAACAACACAATCTTAGTGTTACAATTAGCGACGGTAGAAGCGGAACGAAACTCCACCAGTAAATATGGAATTGTAATGTTTGTGATGTTTTATCTACTAAGATTCAGTTCCGACATATTTATTGTGATATTTGGAATTCGGTGCGCAAAGCACTACAAGATGTTTGTCGAGTACCTCACACAAATGCATGAAGCCTACAAACATATTCCAAGTTACAGGAACAGCTTGCGACGACTGGCATTCGTTTCGATTGCAAATATTTCAGCTATTGTCATAGTTAGGATGTGCCTGACAACGCTGAAATTTATTGATATGCATTTTTATTTGACATCTCCGTATTCTATGGGGACATTTATTTTATTTTTTTCTGAAGTATATTCAGATATACGTTTCACCTTAGAAAGCTTCATTCTGTATACGTTTACAATCATTTTGCGTAATATGCTGAGATGTTTAAACAATTCTATATCGAACAAGCATGTAAAGATGTTCGGAACGATATGGAACTGTCGTCTAAAGAGAAGCCATGACGCGTCAAGGTTGAACAAGCCTATTACCGCTAAGCAGATCAAAGAGTGGAACGTTAAGTATCTGGTGCTTCTGCGGTGTAGCAAGTTACTATCCGCGTGTTTTAAGACACAAGTACGTGGCTAATTATTGTTTCAAGCGTATTTAATTATAACAACGAATACTTTTGTACAGCAATGTACTTTTATCCCCTTTTTACCTTTGACAACTAGAGACAAGACTTTTTGAACTGGATATTGATTTTAAAGTAAAACTTAATTCTAAATATTTATTTTATTTTCAGGCCTTAATTTCAGTGAGTTGGTCATGCATGCATTTAATTGCCACATTGAGCAAAATACCCACGCCTAATGTACAGTTGGTAAGGTTTGCAAATAACATCGCTGTAATTTAACATAGGCGTAAGAGACCTTAAAGAGTTACTTCAGATGAAGCATTGCATAAATGCTTTGACGATATACTTGTCCAGATAGAGAGCTCGAATGTCAAAAGTGTTAAAAAGATATGCGGCGAACAGTTAGCCTCAAACTTCGTTTCTCACCGTCAGTTGCGATTCTGTTAATGTGGCGTGACTAAGTAATCCCTAATTTGTGTTCTGAGGTTTATTTCCAATGTGTAACATTCGCTAAACCCAAGAAGATATATAGATACATCACAAAATAATAAAACATAAGAGTGAAATAATAATACAGTGAAAAGATGCAAAAAACTTAATCTCCCTATTATTCTAAAACTATAACCCAAAGCTAAATAGCATTTATTTGTTTTTTACAGAATTCACATAGATACACCATTGCGTGCGAGACGTACGCCGTGATCAGCTTCTTATTTGCTATATTCATGGTCGCATTTGCCAGTCAGAAACTACTTAACGAAGCAAACGAGATCAGTAGAATTTTGACACATCTCTACAGCTGGCTATCGTTGAGTAAGTATAGTATTTGAGAAAGTTTTAATAAGTGGCTACCAACACCATGGAATATTATAGATCAACACGTTGAGATAATCTTATTTTCGTTTGTCTGTTCGTCGTCGTCGTTAGTCATCTATATTTAGTTTGTATCAAATTTGTAACTACGTGCAAACAACTCTATGCGTGTAGTCACAAAGGTCTGCCCTATCTTACAGTCAGGTCACTTTATTTCAGCTCATACTTAGACTAAGTCTATTTCGATTTTAAGACTGCCCCCGTGGTCCAGTGGATGGAATGGAATACATGCAATGGAAAAAGAAAATAACATACAGTCAAATCTTGTTAAAGTAGTAATTTCTTAAAAGTCTGGGAGTTGGCAAGACACGGCATCAATCTATTCCAAATAATATTAACCTTGATTCTCTTAATATACATTTCTCTACTTCGTCCAAATTCGATGGAAATATGAAAAGTGCCACCTTACAATATCTTTCATCCTTGCCAACTCCGGATTATTCTCCCTTTATCTTCTCGCAATTTGCCGCATGTGATGTTAAGAAAAACGTACTGGCTGTTACGTCTAATGCAGTCGGTAGTGATAGTATTAGCCGTAAAATGATCCTTCCCATCCTTGAAGAAATCCTTCCAGTTTTATGCCACATCTTCAACCATTCCATCAACCGTGGCATTTTTCCATCCGATTGGAAAGATGCAACAATAATCCCTCTGCCCAAGAAACCTAAGCCCTGTTCCTTTTCAGATTACCGACCTATATCCCTACTTCCCTTCTTGTCAAAAGTCCTAGAACGCTTAGTCCACACACAACTTAGTTCCTTCCTACATACAAATTCCCTCCTAAACACATATCAGTCCGGTTTCCGCCCTGGCCACAGTACTACCACTGCTCTGGTTCACGTAACTGATGACATTAGGCTAGGTATGGATAGTGGAAATCTAACGGTCTTGTCGTTACTTGATTTTAGTAACGCTTTCAACACCGTGGATTTTCACATCATACTTGGCATTCTACGCTCTCTTAACGTATCTCCATCGGCAATTGACTGGTTTCATAGTTACCTGTTCGGTCGCCGGCAACTTATACGCATCGAAGACTCTTTTTCTACTTGGTCTCACACTAATGCCGGTGTGCCACAGGGTGGCGTGCTTTCTCCTCTGCTCTTCGCAATATTTATTAATACTATCTCAAACCAATTACTTTCTTCTTACCACCTTTACGCAGACGATTTACAAATCTATACGCAAGCTCCTTTAAATAAGCTGGCAGAAGCTTGTACTATTATTAAGGCGGACCTGGCCAGAATCTGCGACTGGACTAAGAAATACGGACTCATCATAAATGCTGACAAAACCCAGTTAATTATTATAGGCAGCCCCAAATTAGTCTCAAAAATCAGTTGGTCCGATCTGCCACAAATTAGTTTCGATGGCAAAAATCTTGTTTTTAGTAAAACTGTGAAAAATTTGGGGATCTCCTTAGACGAAAGTATGTCCTGGAAATCTAAAATGTAAGAAACGAGTCGCAAGCTTTTTGCATCCGCAGGTTCGTTGCGTAGGTTACGCAACTTCCTTCCAACTGCCACTAAAATCGCGCTCGCTCAATCCTTGCTTCTTCCCATAATTGACTATGCTGACGTCAGCTATCTTGACCCCACAGAGGAGCAGCTAGATAAACTTGAGCGTCTCCAAAACTTTTGCATTAGATTTATATTTGGACTGCGCAAATATGATCACGTCTCAGATTTTCGTAACAAACTCAAGTGGCTCCCAATTCGTCTTCGCAGGAATACTCACATTCTTACATTACTGTATAATGTTCTATTTAATCCTAGTACGCCCTCCTATCTCAAAGAACGTTTCAAGTTCCTTCATGACACACATATAAGGTCCTTGAGGTCGTCTGAAGATCTGACGTTGGAGATCCCAAGGCATTCCACAAATTATTTTGGAAAATCCTTTACCGTTCAGGCAGTGCGCCTCTGGAATGCTTTGCCATTACAAATTAGAAGAGCACCATCACTAAACATCTTTAAAAATTCGTTAAAAAAACACTATCTGAATACTTAACGCATTTTAATTGCTTGTATGCGGGTTGTATTTCAATGTATCTACAATGCCTGTCATATTATTATGTTATTATGTATATATGTATATTGTACGAATGTATGTAGGTATATATTTAATATATGTATGTTTAAGTATTTTTATGGAATATGTAATTGTAAGTATGTATGTATTTCATTTAAATCTTCAATACTGATTCATAGTATTTAACTACACCATCGCCAGCATGTATAACTGCTTAACATCATTCCTGTCCATCCTAAGGTTGCCTGTAAGAGATCGCACTAAGCGATAAGGCCGCCCATTGTACATTACTTGTAGTTTTAAGCCACTTGTACTGTAAAACTTTATTTTGGTGTGCAATAAAGTGTAATTTATTATTATTATTTATTATTAAGTGGATACCGGGAGGCAACTGGGATAACGCTTGAAGGTTGACTAGTGTTATAGCAGATCCATCTGATTGTAGCCGCCATCTATAAAACAATCAACAATCCTGCCCTGATATACTGATAACCTCGCTGCAACAATAGGGATAGTACTTTATGTGATCCACAAAGCTTTATGCAGTTAAATGCTGGATTTAAGCCTCATCAAGGGGGTAGCAATATTCCATGACTTAGACTAGTATCCATTTATTCAAATGTATTGGCTCTTCCTTATGACTGTCAAAGATCTTCATGCCAGTGGGGACTAACGGCTTTACGTACTCACAGGACAAGCGATAATTAACAATTCAATTAGCACATAACTTCGAGAGCTGGGTGGTGTATGCAGTGGGTTGTAACGCCATACCCTCTGCATGGCAGTCCGTTGGTATCTCCACTAGGTCATCGCTGCTCCAAGTATATCTCTCTAATGAGTTTTATTTTTCCAGATCCAGATGCATCAGAAACGAAATGCGTTAAGAATTTCCTAATATCAGTTAACACGTTAACAATTAAACTGCAGTTCTCAAAATTAAAAGTAGGGATGACCTTTATACCTCTGATCTTGTCATTTTTTGCATCTCATATCATAATAATAGCTCAGTTTTGTAACGTCTTATAATAATGTTATGGACGAATACAGAAAATAACATAAACCGTGTGGTTGTTTGTTTGCAAGGACTGTCTTGCCTCTGCCACGAGCATTTTATTCAATGACTCTATGATATATTGCCTTATGCTAAGTGAATGTTTAATAAACCGTGTAAAATTAATTCTTCAATTTTATTTTGAAAACATTTTTCCAACGAAGTTTTTGATGTTTACATTATATTGATAGTGTATAGTAGTATAAACACATGTGTTACGTAAAAATTTAAAGTATAGGCATATATGCCTACAGTTAGATAAAATAGAAACGATAGAGAGAAACATGATAATATTATTGAGTTAAATCTTATTAAGTTAAAACGCCACAAAAGATGCTGTGAGGTAAACCTCTCAGCATCTTTTGTGGCGGTGAGATCCCACCATTGGAAAAGAGGAGTGAAGCAAACTGCATAATATTAAAAACCTACCTACAGAAAGTACCTAAATAAAAGTGATCTTCGCAATAATACATGTAAATTACAATATCATCTTGATAAACAGACAGTATCTCTATTAGATTGTTTTATTTAGGTATTTTGCATGATTTTTGCTTATCGTGCATTATATTTCTTAACTTTCCTTAGAACATAATAATGATATATAATTTAGGTGTTTTTGCATTATCAGACAATAATGATAATTACTATATTTTTCGTTCAAACTGGTGGAAGTTATGCTCCACAAAAATACAATGGCAAATATGTGTTGTATTATGCTGATTTACAAATTGTATTCATTAAATTGATTGTTTGTTCCCATTTAATGAACAACTCATTTTTAAATTAATACTTTTACGATTATTCTAATCTCAAAAAAAAGCACACCCAATTTTATTAACATATTTTATACCAGAGTCAAGTAGAATGTTATTGTTTGCCGTCTACTGTAAAGATTGCCCTTTATTTTTCATTTACTGGGTTTCGTGATTTGTTAAGATGAGGTTTCAGTTCTCCAATCAAAGCAAACATTGGCCGCATTGCTTAAATATAATAATATGAGAATATTAACATGAATGTACGTTAATAATATCCTAGGTTTTTGGCCTCTGTGGCGAGTCCTAGTATCATCTGCGTGACTTCCTCGCCTTGCTCAGGAATCCTGCTGGGCGGCCAGTGGAAGTATTTGCCACGAAGCTCGTAAGTGTACGCCAGAGGAACACCTCGCACATAGCGGACCCAGTCCATGCTGGCACCAGAGGCTTTGTCTGTGAAATAGGATACATCACTGAAACATAAAATGCTAACTAATATATCAAAGTACGCTAAATCGGCCGTGTAAGTAGATTTTGACTGGACTGCATAAAATGTCTATGTCGCTAAAATCGTTTACCATGCTGGCCAAGGGCAGCTTGGCAGACTTCACTAGTTTATCGGGAACTTGTAAAGAACTCTCAGAAATGCAGGTTTCCTCACGATGATTTCTTTTACCGCTTAGCAAGCGATAGTTAACAATTTTGGAGGATAACAAACTTAATATTGCGAAAATAACTTACACAATATTTCAGCCCCGGTGCCAGGACCTGTGTATTGTTCGTGATTGACAGCGTATCCGTATTCCAATGAAGTTTTTCCAATAGTTACCTGTAAATAAACACGAGCAAAATTACACATCTATGAGACCAGATGTCGGTATTGTAGGTACAATTGTATTATTTTGACAATTGTATTTTTGTAACTCATATCATTCAACCTTCAGCAGTGGACTGCAAAATGCTGTTTGATGAATTCAATAAGTACAATGAATTAAGCATTTTCAATATGTTATAAAATAAAGTAAGATTATACCTCTACTTAAATCCGGCAGTAATATTTATCCTAAGTATTAATTAAATGGCAATTTCAATACTAACTATTGCTATTAATAAAAACAATTAAAAGGTTATGCTTTAGCAACTACTTAGACATTTTAACTTATTAAGCCTCTGTCATAATGAGCAAATAATATGGTTTTACCTAGGTCAGTCGTCAACTGATACAGGGGTAACTTTACCCAAACACATTTTCAGTGCATGGGAAAACTAAAAAAATGCTATTAATGCACTTTAGACCTTTCGAAAGCATTCGATTATGTCTGCCATGATATGCTCTGCTAGTTTTGGCATTACGGCAACATGTTGCCGTATAGACATTACGGTGTCCGGACTAAGACATTACATATCATAATGTTGTACCTCAGTAAGAGAATCCAATGTGTTGACATAAACGGCTCACAATCCTGTGCCTTACCAGTCCAATTAGAAGTGCCGCAAGGTAGTGTCCTAGGGTATCCCCAGTTTCTTATTTACGCAAACGATTTATTTTTTTCTAGAGAAACTTTTGTGGCATAGTGCTATTTGCTAACGATACTTCTTTGATATTTGACGAAGATAGAAATGACAAAACTTGCATTAATTTGTATAACTTATTTTATTTGAATTTGACTAATCTGTAAAAGGGAAGTAACTCGTGGTAATATGCTGTAAACTAACAGATTGTTCATTATGGAAGGTGGGTATACCATTATGTCGTAGTCGTGCTCACTTAAAAGTTGACTCTTTTGATGGCTTTCATGGACGTTTCATTGTGACTTAGATAAATCAATTATTTTGACTGTGATTTAATATGTTACGAAACTGGACTATTTGAAATGTACTATTTATCCATTCCAAAAATTTTGATAATAATTATGTGCGTCTTCTTATACTACAGATGTAAATGAGTTGAAACTCGTCAAAGTTTGAAGTAATTGATTTTAACTTTCGTGGTTTGTATATTATATCATATAAGAATTTTTATAGAGTTTTAATCGCGTTAAACACATTTGAAGTATCAATAGGTATGCCTCTTACTTTCCCTGTTGTTGACTTTTGGCTGGCTTACAGAGGCCTAATGCGCCCTCCTCCTACCTTAAATTATTTCTTTATTGAGAATGAAAATAAATACTAAGAAAATGATAATAATGCCTTTTGAAGGATCGGCTTCAAACATATATATATACATACCAGATCATTATAGTTCTCGACATGTTCTTCAGAGTCTGTGTATGGCACAAGTAACATTTGTCCGTATGAGTGGAACGCTACGTATCCAACGAGATTGTCTAAGCCCGTAATATACTCGGAGAGTGTTCTGGTCTCTATCTCTGAGAAAGGCTTAGCGCCTCCGTATGTTTGGTAGTCACATGGATCATTTGATGTGCCGTATGCTGTAAAACACAACATAGATATAATATAGGTATGCTTGCTTCTGGTCTAAGCAAACATACATTTATTTATCATTATCATCATCTAAGACCTGACTGAGTTTACTGCTGATGGCCTCGTTTTCAGGGCATTTAACACGATAAAAAATATCTGCTTATTTTTTTCTGATGAATTACCAACTATGAGCCTTTAGTGTGCTACGACATTACATTGTGGGACAGATCCACGAGCTACCTCGTGTTGTGAAAATTACCAACATGAATCGTTAAAATAAATCACAACCTCACATCTATTCCTCCACTGCCGTCCCGAATGGTTCAGATGGTCAGACTTCCCGTCAGGCAGGACTTTTACCTAAACCATCCATTCTACACTCATCCCAATAACTCTGAGTAATTAGTTTATGTACAAGTATGTCTTTCTGAGAGAGACTAGATTAATAACCTCTTTTGGGGCACTTTGGTGCAATTTTTACGTTTCGTATTCCAAAGAGCCTTGTTTTTTCTTACACTCTATAATAGAAAAGAACCATATCCTGGGACAACACACACACTGAAACTATTTTAATTAGTTCTTAAATATTTCACTACTCTCATGTCTATTCGTCTCACCTTGCCAGTTGTAGTCCCAGTTACGGTTGGGGTCAACACCACGGCAGAACCAGCTCGTTTTTGATCGAGTCTTCCTCCACATTCTGTCCTGTGAACAAAATTAATCAAAAATATGAAAACACCTTTCGTTTACTTATTTTATATTTATTAACCAATAAAGAACTTACCCGTGTGAAGCTGTAGTGGTATCCATCAGGGTTGACAGAAGGAAAGATGTGCCAGTCGAAACTGTCTCTTAACTGCCGTATCTTTGGATCAGAGTTAGTCAGCAGCTGGTTGATAAAGTATGTGGTCGTGGCAGGCGCGATCCATTCTCTTGCGTGAATGCCTTTAAAAAAATACAGTGAATTTTCGAGCCGACTGACGCCATTTTATACTGTTGTAGGATAATCAACATAGTTAAGTATGATTAATAAGAGGAATTACGTAGACAAACCGTAAAGAAGCATAATTAAAATGGCATAGTTCTGTATGAAGCTCAAAATTGAAACTTTTAGAATTGGATAATTCCACTAAATAAATATAAGTGGGATATTAAATTAATAGTAATAACTAATAATACTAATAGGTCCATTATACTCGTATTTATCACGTACTAACCAGATTCAATGAACATGACAGGTTTCTTTGCGCTCTTTTGTGCGTTGATCCTCAGTCCTGTGATCTGCCTCCCTTCGTAGCTCTGTCCTGCGACCACGACTTCCGCCACGTCAGGATATTCTTTGCTCATGTTGTACAGATAATCGTTAATCTGACAAACAGCGATAAATTGATCAGATTTAACATAATTACGGTGCTTTAAGCAAAAGGCTGTACACAATAAAATTATTGACTGAGGTAAAAGCGATGGATAGTGTAAATCAGCCAAATGTATGCCGGAAGATTTTAATATCAAGACATTAATGTTGCCGTGTGGTTGACGGCATAGAATACAAGTGTCACCACCCCCTATCTTCCCGTGGATGTCGTAAGAGGCGACTAAGGGATAACACGATGCAAATACCATCTTTGCGTAGAGACGGAAAACTCGACATCAAACCCTATACGACTGCCTCGTTGGTCTCGCGGCATAAATGTGCGCGTGGGATCGGGAGGTCCCGGGTTCGATTCCTGGGTCGGGCAGTGTTATTGGGTTTTTCTGTCACGAAATTCTCAGTAGCAGCACGGAGTCTGGAAATGTGCCCGGTACGGCAATAGGCTCGCCCCTTATTACGTGGGACTAAAGTATATCTGGCGAAAAGTGGGTGTAGAAATACACCTCTGCCTACCCCTTCGGGGATAAAAGGCGTGACGTTATGTATGTATGTATGTACATTAATGTTCTGTTTCCGACGGTTTGTATGGTAAGGTTGAGTTTAATACATTTTCCAGAATAACGAAAGAAGATGGCACCATCTTTGCTAAAATCGAAAATTATATTGCCGTTTTTAATATTAACTTAAGATATATAAGGTTGATGTTTTGATAAGAGTACAATAAATAAAATAATGCTATCGCAATGACTCGAAGTATACTCACATCGTCCACGTCATAATAAGCGGTCCACGAAAATCCCTCTTTGCGAAGTGGTTGAACCTTTTCTATTTTCATAATCCTATAAACAAATATGATGCGTATTCAATAAGTGTCAATTTGACCGATAAAGAGGAATGAAAAAAGGAAAATAGAGAGTGAATATTTAAATAGAGACTGCAACCTTGAGACCTTTCTTAGTGAAGTTAAGTTGAGTCACAAATCAGGCCGTAAAGACGCTGATACTTGTAACTATGTTATAGAAGTATCAGCAGCTAAAAGCAGGGCACTGATTGTCAAAGAAAGAATATTTATTAATTGGTCATCTTGCCCGGTGAAGGATTACACCTTAGTTACTCGCTGTTATAAGTGTCAACAATATGGTCATGCAGCCAAGTCATGCAGGGAGTCCCAATGCACTTGCGGACAATGCGGCAGCCAAGGACATACTATAAAGGACTGCCCAAAGAAAACCGAAGACTCAAAATGCGCAACCTGCCTGCACTTTAAGAAACCCAGCAACCACAATACTGGCTCTAGTGTCCAGCAAGATTAACGGCGGAAAAGAGGTATATCAGCTTAATTGATTATGGTGGTGCCTAAGAGCGTCGTTTATTTGAATAATTTGCATATTCTTTTATATTTAAATTTATCATCTTAACTTGTTTTATTTTTTTAAGCTATTAATGTTTCATTTACTAAAATTATAAACTTAACAGCAACTCATTAGAATATTGACTCACTAACATAAAACTGTAAAATCATCTAGTTCGATAAAATGTGTGCGCATTCCAGTTTAAGTTATGTAAGTAAAAGTAAATAATAAAGGCTAAATGCAACTATTAATAACATTGTCATCACTCGCGATTCTGCTGACCCACAGTTTTTTACATTTTACTTCAGTAAAATGCTCGACACGCATTTATATTGTACAATACATGACCATCTTAATTATATGTAGCTATTATTTAATTTTAAGTTTTATACTGACCATTTTGTTTATTGCTAAATATGTAATATTATTGGTGTATTTTTAAATACAAATTTCAAATTTGTAAAGAGAGACCCAACCGCCTGTGATACAGTTTATAACTAGTACAGGGGTATGGTGTTCTTCAGAATACTATTGTTTGACTTTATGCTTTCTGTAATTCTGTGAATAAATTTTTTATTATTATTATTATTAAATGACTTTAGGTTTAAATCAAGTTGAAATCAATCATTTGCCAGATTTAACTGTCGTTTAACTTCATCCTCGTACGTTTTTTTTTTGGGGTAGTTTTACGTAAAACATACTATTTGAAATGTATTAATATTTCTAGCACATAATATGATAAAAGTACCAGCGCATGTAAACCATATGCTGTATAAGTATATAATAAAGCAGATGTACTTACTCGGAGTAATCGTCGACCAGTACGGTGGCGGTGAGTCCTTCCTCTTTGCTCATGTGTTCAAGAGTAGCCGCCGCCTCAGGAGACACCATGATGTTGCACTTGCCATCATTCACTGAGTGAAACGGTACATCCTAGAAAACATATAGAAGAAAAGAGCAAAATAATAAAGTTTTAAATCACCCTTTCAAAATTCATTCTACTTGTACTTTTTGTATATACGAGCTATTAAAATATTTTGAAATTGTTAATATACTTATACAAAAAATATCTTAGCTCTTTTAATTTTGTACATCATTCCTATTTGGTTTAAAAAGGCTTTTTTGCACATTTGTCAATATATCTGGATGGGCTCGGCATTCACTCATGTTCTAGTGACAGTTAACAGATAAGAACTGTAAATAAGTAGTTTATATGTCAATAAGTAGTTTAATTTCATTGATTGCACGGTTGGCGTAGTGGTTTAAGCGGCAGCCTCACCGCTCGACACTGCGCTGAAGTGTTGTGGGTTTTATCCCCACACGAGACAAAACTTTGTGTGATTCATAAATTGTTGTTTCGAGTCTGGGTGTCTATTGTGTCCGTTAGTTGTAAGTTTGTAAAGTCCCTCGCAACATAGAATTTAGTCTTAATGCGGGAGTTGTCTTAAAAAAAAAAATATTTTAATTTTAACTCTCCCTTCATATTTATTTCAATGAAGATATAATAACTGGCAAGTAACTTAAAGTTTTAAAATAAAAATAAGCATAATGATATATACAAGAATCGAAAATTAAAATGAAATTTAGAATTTTAATTTGATATCTCCAGGCGTTGCTGCAATAAACAGACAACCAGATAGACAACAAAGTGACCTTATAAAGATTTACTTATTTTTTCTTTTTAGGAACTAAATAGCTAATAATGTTGATAAGAAATAATATAAGAAATAATAATGTTGATAAATAAAGCAAGGATTATTATTATTTTTATTATAGACTAGAACCACTTTTGAATATTGGACAACTTAAAAGGTAGTGGTAAGGTGGTGGAAACCTGAATGTTTGAGACTTCTCAATAGCGTTCTTAAAAGACGTGAAGTTGGTCAAACTGCACTCAGTCAGCATGACTATAACCTTTCCCTTGTTATAGTAAGTAGTGAGCCGCATCCAGTGGTAGAACAGTTTATATACAGAACTCGTGATAATGATTTGATTTTACTTGTCTTTGAAATCATGATTGAATGTGCCATTATAGACCGCTTAAAATATATATCCAGATAATATATTAAGGAAGTGGATCAAAGATCACTTACATAATTTTTCATGAGGTGCGACATTATCTTAATCATCCCATATTTGTCGCCTTCCAGTTCGTATACTTTATAATTTTTGTATGACTTGTATCCCTCAATAGCAGCCGATAAAGCTGTTTGTATGCACAAAGAAATAAACAAATACTTTAAAATCATCTTCTTGTCTAAACGCACAACACAATGAAAACTAAATAATTTGTTGTCGCCCGCACCTACTGCTTTTATTTAAAAGATAGCCTGACATACCACTTAGTACATATTCCCAGTATCATTGAAATATTCATTGTATGTATGCAACTATGTAAACACTTAGCTAATAATGGTATTCTAGGTATTTATATGTCAAAACCTCGAACTGACTTTGTAATCTCTACACTTGCTATGCCCTAGTTTAGAAACAAAATAGACTAAAAATATTACAAGGTTTAATAAATCTTTAAAAATTACAAAATATGCATGTATTTATCGCTTCTTGCCTCCGATTAGGTGCGCCATGTGTCGCTCTACATCGTTGTCACTGTGGGGAGGCTGTCGACAACCTTGGTCACCATGACCTATCATGCAGCAGGAGCGCAGGTCGTATTTTACGACACAGCAACCTGAATGACATGCTCCGTCGGGCTCTTGTCACCGCTGGCGTTCCAGCCCAACTTGAACCTCAGGGTTTGGCACGCAACGATTTTAAAAGACCAAATGGAATGTCTCGACTGCCTTGGAAGTTGGGTAGGCCTTTGGTGTGGGACGCAACGTGTGTCGATACCCTTGCGCCATCTCATCTTCCTACCAAAGCGGGTTGTGCAGGCGCTGCTGCTGTCACAGCGTAGACTCTAAAACGGCGTAAATACGTAAATCTCTTAGGGGATTATTTATTTGAGCCGTTTGGAGTCGAAACGTTGGGGTCATGGGGTCCAAGTGCTAGATCTCTCTATAGAGAGCTTGCAAAGAGACTTGTTGACGCCTCGCGTGACCAGAAGGCTGGTATGTATCTAGCACAAAAACTTAGCATTGCCATACAGCGTGGCAATGCTGCCAGTCTTCTGGGCACGTTCCCAATAGACGGCGATGTGGAGGACTTTCACGACGCCCTTTGAATATATATTTTCTTTTTTATTTGTACTCATTGTATTTTGATATTTAACTTAATTTTAGCAGTAGTATTTAAGTAGTTATAATTTGTTTATTCTAAAATTAATTTAATTATGTTATATAATGCACGTAGGTAGTAAGTTTTAAAAGATGAATTCATATAATTTTATTGTTCGCGACAGACATTCAAAAACAGTGTCAGTGAATAGTGTGTTCAAAACCGCGAGTGAAAATCGTGAAAATAATAGTGCCGACCTATCGCGCGGTATACCGCGTTCGATTCCTGGACGCGTCAAAGTGCAAAAATAACAATAGAACAGTGAAATTTCGCGAATCGATAATAAGAAGTGTCGTATAGTGCATAAACATCAAAAATATACGTGTGCTAACAAAAGGAATGGAGTTATGGACCTTATAGTGTGTTATCGGTTGCATTAGATAAGAACTTCTTCTTCTTTCTCTTAGCGTTATCCCAGTTTCAATCTGGGGTCCGCTTACTAGTCTAACCGGATTTGGCTGAATATTAGCTTTTCCACAGAGCGACTGCCTGTCTGACCTCCGCAACCCGAAGGGATAGCGATATTCCATGGTTTAGACTAGTGTCAGTTTATTTAGAAGGTACTGACGCCCTGTAACGACTGTCAAAGATCTTCATGACAACCGGGACCGACGGCTTAACGTGCTCTCCGAGGCACGGGACAAGCGATAATTAACAATTCAACACGCACATAACTCCGAAAAGTCATTGGTGCGCGCCGTGGATTCGAACCCAATACCCTCTGCATGGCAGTCTGTTGGTATATCCACTCGGCTATCGCTGCCTCTATTGCATTAGATTGCATTAGATAAGAACTGATAGTTGATAAATAGCTGTTATGTTTACATATTTCATTTAAAGATTTTTATGTGTTTTTTGGCTTGGATAGGTGCATAGGGTTCCCACCAAGAACTTAGGGTCCCAAGCCAACCTCACCTGCAAGTGGTGCACCTGCCGATCAACAGACGAGGCTCTGGCAAACAAAATATCCCGATAAACGGCAATAGGCTCGCCACCTATTACGTGGGATCAAAACACTGGCGAAAAGTGGGCGTTTAATATGCCTTTGCCTACCCCTTCGGGGAAACAGGCGTGAGTCTATGTATGTATGTATGTTTAGCTTGGAATAGGGTTGAAATCATATCGAAATGCTTTCTTATTACTAGTTTTTTTATAGAATCACGCCTATATCCCTGAAGGGGTAGGCAGAGGTGTAATATTACACCCACATTTCGTCATGAATTTTTAGGTCCCACGTAATAGGGGGCGAGCCTATTGCCGAACCGGGCACATTACCAGACTCCGTGCTGCTACTGAGAATTTCCTAACGGAAAAACCCAATAACACTTTGCCCAACCCGGGAATCGAACCCGAGACCTCCCAATCCCACGCGCACATTTATGCCGCGACACCAACGAGGCAGTCAAAGTCAGTTCGTATTTATTGTTACGAATGGCGATATTTGAAAATACCGGCATCTATCGGTGAATGAGAGAACTAGAAGAGAATGGATATATTGGTAGATTAAAAGTGTTTCATCTATTCTCTAAAGATGGCGTGGCTGTTGATACTAGAACAATACTAGAACGCTCGTTTCTGTACGTCACGAGAACATTCTTGTGAAGACTAGAATAAACTATGTAGTTATGTTTTCCGGCCAGTATAAATACCGCGTGGACGAGCGAGTTCAGACAGTTCATTTGAATAATCGGAGCGATCAATGAGGAAAGGAGTGCGAAGATTAAGTGAGTGGGAAGTGTTTTCTAGTGTTTTAATTGGTGTTTTTATTAGTGTGTATAAAATTGTGTTAGTGAATAAAGAACAGTTTTGTGGCATAGTGCATTTAATTTATCACCAAACCCCAGCTCGTAACATTATCTTTGATAGTTTGTAATTTTACTTGTGCATGATAGGTTATACTGTATTATCTTCGCAATGGATAAATATATTGTTATTATATGCTCCATATAGTCGCACATACAAGCTCATCAAAATTACATATTTATTTTCAATATTCAATAGTTTTATTATAGAATATATGGCGAGTGGACCCCTGTGTGACGTCAATTTTTTATAGTTTTTCGTAGATAACTTAGTGATGCAAACAGATAGGTTTATCTGTTGTATACCATTAAATATAACTTTTTAAGGCCTATCTAGATATGTATAACACATATGTATACGTGTACCCTAGGCTAAGATATTTACCTGTATGTATGTTTTGCTAAATAAAGATTTCGTTGTGCACGCGTTCGGTGCGGTGGTTCTCGTTAAGGTAAAATTTCTAGGTACCTAAGCGACACCATTTTTGGCCAGTTTGTTGGCGTCCCAACCACCATCATTTGTAACTGAGTAACCGTCAGTAACCGTATGTATCACCATCCAGCACCGAACAGCTGAACAGTATCACTCGCTTTGAAGAATGATGTTTTATTTCTGAAGCCCCGATAGTTCGAAGCCATACAGTCCACGCACACATAGAGCACAGTTGTCGTAGGAACACTTTACAGTTACACACCACCAGCGCACTGTGGTGGACCAGATACGTTCGACTCCTGGCATCCGTCACAGTTATATTAATGAATCGACTACCGAGGACTGTGATTAAATTCTAGAGGACTTCTAGAGTTTTGTGTTAATGTAACAAAAGATTTTTCTTCTACTTCTTTTTCTACTACTCAAAACCATTGGTCTATTTAATAATTATATTTTGAATAGCGAGGTTTTTTTCTACTTTGTCTACAAAAAGAGTAAATAAATGTCCTTGAGTAGTAGATACTTCGCATACTTTAGCTAGGGTATTGAATATTTGCTCTTGCATATCTTAATTATGCGCATATCTACTTATAATAGAGTGTGGGTACTTTTAAATGCGTTTTTTCAATATCGTAACAATTATTACACCATTATGTGTATGCCTGTTTGTTTATTACAAATGCGTGCCTTATCTGAAGACCTGAACCTTAAAACCGACATATCATATTCATATATCTCATGGTAGTGCACTTTAAAAAAACCTTTATCCTCAAATAAACATTACTACATTTCAAACATGTCAAAGTAGGTATATTTCCGTAAGTCAAATTAAGATGGTTTGGTCACATGGAGAGGATGGATGACGAAAGACTGACAAAGAAGATATATAAGGCCAAAAACATACAATAATACAATGTTTTCTTAACCTATAGTACATTAACTGTGTATTATTATTCAGTGAACCCTGACGTCTAAACTAGGCCGAGCCCGTGTCTTAGACGCCAGATACCTTCCAGAAACAACATAATCAAACAGACGTAGTACTACAAATCTTCAAACACTACAAACAAAAAGTAAATAATAAAAATACAATAATTAGATGTGGGTAAGTAAATTATTAGATTATAATATGACGGTAGGTACCTAAACATTCCTACATAGTCAGTGTTTGAAATAGAATTAGTTTTTATTATAAGTCAAATCGATTAGATCGATTGAGTAACATTTTGTTTAGCCTATTGAAAATTTCTGACAATGGTCACACTGAACTGTCACTTCCGTTGGCGCCTTGAAAAAAATGAACACGCCGTTTGCAAGCTCGCGTGCCTTGTACCTAAATTAAATTGATCGCCCTTTGAATTAACGCGAATTGAAACTTGTAATTAACTTAATACGTAATTGCCGCTTTTGACTTCCGGCAAAGTTTGTTGTATCTTAATGAACATTTGTGAAATATTGAACTTGTAAAACACGTGTGTGAATTCCTGATTGGTGCCTGGAGAAGGACTTCGCCGAATTGTAAACTGGTATCTATTGATTCTCTTGTTATTTTGGCCAAAATTATAGGTTAATCTATAGGTCCACTTCAAGAACATCACCAGGATATATAAGGTAAAATTTTCATATAACTACATCATAATTTGTCATCGCTGAGAATCTCAGCAATATGTGTCAGACATTTGATTGCTTTAGGACAACTGGATGAATATAAATTAGCTTCCACTGTGCCTATAACCAATTCCCAGTAAGCCTACGGTAATTCTAGACATAATTTTGGTAGCAGAGCGTAGTTAACTGTGCCTATATTGTAAACTTACAAGTTTAGCTTAGCCGTTGATTGTATCTGAACTCAGATTGGTGTTGTATGAGCTATATATCTCACCTTGTAGACAGTATTGTAGTGTTTGTCAGGTCAGTTATTGTCTAAAATACATAATATTTAATTGTATAAGTTGACCTAGATAATTGAAACACATTGTCACATAACCTCAATCAGTAATTGTTGATTTGTATTGTTGAAAAATCTAACTTAAATTTGTTGTTGCATTAATAAGTCAGTTTGTTTGGATACATAACAGCTGTATGTATCAATAAATTTAGTAAATTTAGTTTATTGCATATATTCATAAACATAACAACCAACTTGACCTTGCCACTTGGGCGGGTCACATTAATAAACTTTGTTTTGTTATAACATAAAGATAATATTGTTAGGTAACACATATTCTGTGCTTACTTCCTATTGTATATCATAAATAACACAGTTAGTCTGTCTGTTGCAAATAATTAATTAATTAAGTTGAAGTTTCAACTTTATTAATTTGTTATAAGTTATAACTTTGATAACTTTTGTGTTTGTTTCAATATACTGAAACCTTTAATTCTGTTGGACAGTAGATACCTGTCACTTGCCTGCACTTGCAGTAAACAGGCTAATACTTTGTTGGTTCCAAAGAATTAAGAAAAATTAAGTTTTGATTGTTAATTTTATTTAGCGCTTGTCCGGGCTCTTTTGAATTTTGATTATGTCAGCTATCAAGGACTTGCGTGCGGCTGCTGGTGCTATTGCATCAGATTTGCGCTGGTTTGCCTCGGCCAATGCTTTAGTGAACCGGCCTGATCGCCAGCAGGCCTTACTTCAGAGGTACGAGCGGGTTGACGATCGCCTGGCAAGTGTGGAACAGCAATTCCGCACTTTCAGCACTTGCTGTCTTGAAGTGTCAATCAATGATTTCACCGCTGACCAGCGAAATAAGGTCAGCGAAGACTATGCCCAGGTCTTAGACCTGTATGATGCTGTCTCCAATAGTGCGAGACAACTAGTTGCCGATAGGGAAGGGCAACCCGGCCTGAAGCAGGAGCTTCCTAGGTCAGCACCAGGGCTGGTGAGTAGGCTCCCTACCTTGGACCTCCCCCATTTTGATGGCTGCCTAGGAAGCTACCTGGGCTTCATTAATTTGTTCGACAGCCTAGTCAATGATAGGGCTGACCTTCGGCCGGCACAAAAGTTGGCCTATCTAATGTCGGTTCTGGATGGGGAGGCTAAGGGCCTCATCCAGCATCTGCCCGTGTCTGACGAGGCGTACCAGACGGCTCGGGACCTAATCACCCGTAGGTACCATAATAAGCGTGGCCTCGCCGACACGCACATTGAGCAGATTTTGGGCTTGCCGACGCTCACCCGGGTCTCTGGGCTGCGCACCCAACTTTTGAACCCGCTTTTGGTGGCCATCAACGCACTTAAGTGCCTTGACCTGCCCGTGGACCAATGGTCCTATCTATTGGTGCACATTGTGCTGAAGAAGCTGCCTGCCGACCTGAGGTCGCGTTTTGAACAGCGCTTTGGTGGGGATAGCGCGACCCATCTGCCCCCCTTTGCTGACCTGGAGAAGTTCCTGAAGGATGAGTGCCGGGTCTTGGACAACTCCGGTGGTGACACGCCGGCTAAGTCGCAGCCGCCCAAGGTCAAGGAGCAGGCTCGCGTTCACACTCGAGCCAATGTTGACCGGCGCCCTCCTCGCTTTGCAGTCACGCAGAGCCCAGTGGAGTGCTCCTACTGCAAGGTCACGGGGCACAGAACGGCCAGTTGTAGGGCATTCTTGGACCTACATGTCGCCTCTCGTAGGCGCATCGCGAATGCCCGCCGCCTTTGCTTCTCTTGTTTGGGGTCCCACTACCAGCGAGACTGCCCAAACTCTCGCCCCTGTCCTCACTGTGGAGGACAGCATTTGGACATTCTTTGTATGAATGCCAGAGAGGTTGGCCGCTTGTCCAACCAGCCGACGCCGCGCACGGGTAGGTGTTTTGAAGGTGGCAGCCGAGGCTCACCGGCGCGTAGCCGAGAGTCGCCTCGCTCAATTGATCGCCACTCACCCCGCTTGGAGAACCGTAGCGTGCGCACGCCTCCTCTCTCTCGCGCACCTGAATGTGCTGTTCAGCGTCACCAGCACCATGACTGCTGCCCCAGCTATTCCCCTCCTTTGGCGGAGCGTCCCCGCCTTGACTCGCGCCCACCTCGTTTTGGGCGGGTGCGTCGCTATGACCCCCCACAGATGGCGCGCGGATCAAGTCATCGCGCCCTTGAGGACTTCAAGCCGCACCCTCGTTTTGACTTGCCTGGTCCTGGCCAACGGTCGCCGCCCAGGCAACAATAGGTCATTGACCCCTGCCCTATAACGCCAACCTCCCCCATTGAGACCGTTATCCTACCAACGGTTGCTGTTAGGGTCTGGGGACCCACGGGGACCTCTGTTGTTGTCCGTGCTATATTGGACACAGGTTCACAAGGTTGCATTGTTTCCACTTATTTGGTAGGGCAGGTTAAATTAAATATGGGCTCCTTTCCGAATTGTATACGGGGCATAGGGGACGTAGCCTCTAATGTTGAAGGGCAAGTTAAGGTTTTGTTTGGCCCTGTTGAATCTTCACACCCGAGCCGAGGATTAAAACCTCGGCTATTGTGTTGAAGAATATTTTGGGTATGCATCCACAGAAGCAGCTACCTGCTGCTGTGGTGAATTTGACATCGGGATTGGAACTGGCAGACCCCAAATTTGACACACCGGGACAAATCGACTTGTTGATTGGCTCTGATGTCCTCGGTGGAATTTTGATTGGTGGGAAAAGGGTCTTGGTGCCAAATGGTTTGACTGCCATCCCGACCATATTTGGATTTGCTTTGATGGGACCTGTACCTAGGGACCCCCCTCCACCCGAACTTGATAATTTGTTGGCTGTAGGCTCTGCTCTCTCTGATGCAGTTCAGAGGTTTTGGGAGGTAGAGGAGCCGCCTCAAGTTGCCCGTTTGAATCCAGAACATGAGGAGTGCGAGCTGTTCTTCCAGAACAACACTGGTCGACTCCGTTCTGGTCGGATTATTACGAGGCTGCCCTTCTTGTCTGTTCGGCCTCCGCTTGGTGAGTCGCGGCCTTTGGCCGAAAAGAGGTTGTTGGCTATGGAGCGTCGCATGGGTCGTGATCCGGAGCTCAGACAGAAGTATATTGAGTTCATGAGGGAATATGAACAGTTGGGACACATGTCTGTGTCAAATTTGGATTGGCGTTCGGTGGAGCATTACTTTCTCCCGCATCATGCGGTATTGAAGCCATCGACTGGCAAGCTGCGCACAGTGTTTGATGGTTCTGCGCAGACTTCAACAGGCGTATCCTTGAACCAGTGCTTGCATTCTGGTCCCAAGTTGGTCAAGGACCTTTGTGACGTCATCACCAGCTTCCGACGACATCAGGTTGTCTTTGTGGCCGACATAAAAATGATGTTCAGGCAGACTATTATCCACCCTGATGACCGTCGCTTCCAGCTGATCCTTTGGAGAGAGTCTCCTCGCGATCCCATGGTCGTCTACGAGCTCAATACTAATACGTACGGGTTAAGGTCAAGCCCCTACTTGGCAATACGTTCTCTTTGGGAGCTCGCAGACCGCGAAGGCTTACGCTTCCCACGAGCCTCCGCCATCTTGAAAGACGATATTTACGTCGATGACATTTGCTCGGGCGCCTCCACAGTGGACGAGGCGATCCTCCTGCGGGACGAATTGATAGGTATTTTGGCCTCCGCTGGTTATGAGTTGCGCAAATGGATTTCCAACTCACCAGCGCTTTTGGAAGGCTTGCCAGAGGATCATCAGCAAGATCCACATCTATTTGAGATTGTTGACAACCCCGCCATGATGGCTGTTCTCGGCGTTCAGTACAGACCAGTCCAAGACATCTTTACATATAACGTAGACTTGAAATTGCCGTGTTCTTGGACTAAACGTCTCGTATTGTCTACTGTCGCCAGAACCTTTGATCCGAACGGTTGGATCTGTCCAATTATATTTTGGGCAAAATGCTTCTTGCAGAAGCTTTGGACAGCAGGATTGACCTGGGACGAACCCCTACACGGCACTCTTGTTGAGGAATGGACCTCTTTTGTATCCTCGCTTCCTGCCGTCAATGAGATCTCCTTGCCTCGTCCCATCCTTCCTCCCGGGAAGTACAAGGCCACCCTTCACGGGTTTTGTGATGCCTCGGAACGTGGTCACGCGGCTGTGGTGTACTTGCGCACAGTCAGTGCCTCAGGTCAGGTGAGAGTTTCCCTGATCATGGCAAAGAGCAAGGTGGCACCCCTTCGGACATCTCTGACCATTCCAAAATTGGAGCTCTCGGGAGCAGCTCTACTTGTACGCTTATTGAACCACGTGTCTAACACTTTGGGTAAAAGCATTTGTATTAATGGGACCTACGCCTGGACAGACAGCCAAATTGTTCTTTGTTGGTTGAAGGCTTCTGTCCACACCTTGGAGGTATTTGTTGCTAATCGCGTTTCCCAAATCCAGAAATCCGAAGTCAAGCTTGTTTGGAGACACGTGCCAGGTGAGCTCAACCCCGCTGATTGTGCCTCGCGCGGATGCTTGACGCCTAGTTTGATAGGTCATTCGCTGTGGTGGGGTCCGGAATGGTTGAGTCGACCAGAAATTGTTTGGCCTCGAACGCCAGTTTTGAATACTTCTAATTTGCCGGGTCTACGAACACTCGCTCTTGAGAAGGTGGAATGCGCCTTCGACCCCGATTTTTTGTTGAATCGTTACAGCTCCCTCGACAAGTTGTTAGGTGTCACTGCTTGGATAAAGCGTTTTGTTTTTAATTTTAGGCACCCACAACAGAAACGACTGACACCGTTTCTCTCACCACAGGAACGACAGGAGTCCCTCACCTTTTGGGTTCGTTCTGTGCAATTGGCGCATTTTGAAAAGGAGATTGCTATCCTTAAATCAGGGAGATCGAAATTGTCGGGAGCTGTCTCTAAATTGAACCCCTTTTTGGACGAAACGGGTCTCTTGCGCGTTGGAGGGCGTCTCAAGAACGCCAACCTCCCTTACGGAGCACCTCACCCCCCTTTGTTACCTAAGGACGGTCATTTGGTACGCTTGTTGGTAACTGACCGTCACCTTAAAAATTCGCATGCTGGTTGTAATGCCTTGTTGGCCATTTTGCAACGCGAATTTTGGATCTTGTCTGCCCGAAGAATTATTCGGAGTGTAGTCTTTCGCTGCATCCCTTGTTATAAGCTCAAGGCTTCCACCATACAGCCGTTGATGGGGGACTTACCGGCAGATCGCGTAACTGAAAGCAGGACGTTTGACGGTGTTGGCACGGACTTCGCTGGTCCCTTTTTGGTGAAAACGTCGACACTTCGAAACAGCAAGACTGTCAAGGCCTACTTGTGTGTTTTTGTTTGTCTTTCCACAAAGGCCGTACATTTGGAACAGGTCTCCTCGCTTACGACCGAGGCGTTTGTAGCCACATTTGACAGATTTGTATCCCGCAGAGGGCTGCCTTCCTTGATCCGTTCTGACTGCGGCACTAACTTCAAGGGCACTTATAATTATCTGAATGATGTTGTTAATTTCCTTGAAACCAACAAAGCTGATATAGGTGATAGGCTTGCCCGACGTGGGATAAATTGGTTGTTTTCCCCACCAAATTGTCCACACTGGGGTGGTATTTTTGAGGCCGCTGTAAAATCGGCCAAAACACACTTGCGCAGGACAATCGGTGAATCTGTCCTTACATTTGAGGAACTCGCAACTGTGTTTTGTAAGATTGAGGCCGTTTTGAACTCTCGGCCATTGTGCCCGATCTCCTCAGATCCGAATGATTTGGAGGCCCTTACGCCGGGCCATTTTTTGATTGGTCGCCCACTTGTCGCCTTGCCTGAGTACCCCTATATTGATACGAGACCTGGTCGTCTCTCGCGTTTTGAATTGGTACGCCAGATTACTCAGAGCTTTTGGAAACGCTGGAACTTGGAATATTTGCACATACTCCAGCAACGCGTTAAGTGGACCGACAAGACCGATCCACCCAAGATTGGTGACCTCGTCTTGATTAAGGAGGCCAACCTTCCGCCACTCAGATGGCGCAGGGGGCGCATCCTTCATTTGGTAACTGGGGCTGATGGAGTTCCCCGATTTGCTGAGGTCTTGGTGGACGGTTCGATTCTGAGGAGAGCGGTTGCAACATTGTCACGTCTACCAACCGATTAGCGGACCGGTAGGCCGGTCCGGGGCGGGTGGATGTTTGAAATAGAATTAGTTTTTATTATAAGTCAAATCGATTAGATCGATTGAGTAACATTTTGTTTAGCCTATTGAACATTTCTGACAATGGTCACACTGAACTGTCACTTCCGTTGGCGCCTTGAAAAAAATGAACACGCCGTTTGCAAGCTCGCGTGCCTTGTACCTAAATTAAATTGATCGCCCTTTGAATTAACGCGAATTGAATCAACTTGTAATTAACTTAATACGTAATTGCCGCTTTTGACTTCCGGCAAAGTTTGTTGTATCTTAATGAACATTTGTGAAATATTGAACTTGTAAAACACGTGTGTGAATTCCTGATTGGTGCCTGGAGAAGGACTTCGCCGAATTGTAAACTGGTATCTATTGATTCTCTTGTTATTTTGGCCAAAATTATAGGTTAATCTATAGGTCCACTTCAAGAACATCACCAGGATATATAAGGTAAAATTTTCATATAACTACATCATAATTTGTCATCGCTGAGAATCTCAGCAATATGTGTCAGACATTTGATTGCTTTAGGACAACTGGATGAATATAAATTAGCTTCCACTGTGCCTATAACCAATTCCCAGTAAGCCTACGGTAATTCTAGACAGTCAGTAAAAAAGTAAACGCATTATTGGCATGCTTATGACGAACATGAAGTAAAAACACGATGTATGTGAACTAAAGCAAATTACGTTTTCGTTGAGATTTTAATTTGAAAATGAAATGTTATTATATTATTATTATATTTGGTTAATGAAAACGTTTGGCATATGTGAATGGGACAGGACGAAGGGGAAGACCTAGGCGGACGTTCTCTGACCAGATTGGAGACATCCTAAAAAAAGGACAGGTCAGAAGTACCCTAAACAGAAGAGCATGCATGAGAAACTTGATGGAAGTGAATTAAGCAAGAGAGAAAGAAAGAAAGAAAGAGAGAAAAATATTTTATTTGTTTCTCCTTACATAATTTACAAAAAGACAAGATAAAATTAATAAGTTAACCCAAGAGAACAAATAAGGCACCTGAGTCAGCAATAGTTGTAGGGGAATCTACAACGCTGGTATTCTCGCAGGGCCTAGTTATAGGTAAACACAAGTCGTACTCATGACATTAATTTATTAAATATATCTAATATATTATAGTGAGAGGTATATCAGGATCGTTGCAAATGGCGTTCCGTAGTCACTGCCTACCCCTCCGGGAAACAGGCGTGAGTCTATGTATGTATGTATGTATGTAATTGTTTCTTAAATATGACGATGTTATTCGTGAAGCGTTTAATTCATCATCGAAACTTCCAGTAAAAAAAAAATCAGTCTATTTTTAATTATTCAAAAGAAGGCCACATACCTTCAATTTATAGATTAGGTACGATTCCAAAATTCTTTACGAGACAGTATTAAGGAAGTAGATTTTATAACAGCTGACAAATCCCCACATCACTCAGAGCCATCAAGTGTGGGGACCGATAAAAGTGTCTTTATTTAAATATTGTACATCATATTCATGTTTTTTTAATATCATGTTCAGATCCGCATTTCATTTGATCGATGAAATCTGGAACGATGCGCAGCAAAAATAAGGGTTATGTGCAACTTACCACCAGATATAGTATATATAACAGATAAAAATAGTAAATGATCACCAAATGAAACCTGCATTTTAATGTAAAATTATAACCAAAGTTTTTTTGTTAGTTGTATGAAATACCAACACATAAAATCAAAGAATTAACAGTGGATTTGGTTACACCACTTAATTTAACCTGCTTCGCTTGAATTAAGGGTAACAAGAGAACCTAACATAACCTATTTATTTTCTGATCATTTACTACATTTGGTGTTCGAATACAATTTGAAGTGCAGTCGTGACTAAAATAGTACTATTGTAATTTTAGACTTTATTTTCTGGTGTTAAGTATATATTTGTGGTTAAAGAACTAGTCGGTGTTCATCGACATTTTATCTTGGTTATCTCTCCGTTAAATCAATCTGACAATGCGCGCGCAGTACTAAGTACGCGTCCCAACCTATGTAATACAGAACGCGCGCAGAACTAAATAAGCAAGTTAACAGTTGGTTTTCCGATTGCGTGTTATATCATTGTCGGTGAACTTGGGTTTAGGGTATCAAAGCATTTTATGGTGTTCATTAAATTTAACCCTCAAAAATAATTCACTATGTTTACGAAAAAGGTTTTATTATATTACTAGAGGATACCCGCAGCTACGCTCGCACATTTTGGTTTAACGTTTCTGCCCGATCCCGTGTGAATGCCGGGGAATCCCTTTATAAGTTAAACAATTTTAAATCGTAAGAGTCGGAAAACAAAGAATTCACATTGCCCGTCCAATCTAATAATTGTCGCTATAATTATTATAAAAAGATTAAGATGATTGTACGCTAGTAATATCGTAGGATTTTGGCCTCTATGGTAAGTCCTAGCATCATTTGCGTGACTTCATCGCCTTGCTCAGGGATCCTTTCGGTTGGCCAGTGAAAGTTCTAGCCTCGCAGCTCTTAAGTGTACGCCAGGGGAACACCTCGCACGTGGTGGACCCAGTCCATGCTGCCACCAGAAGCCTTGTCTGTAAAACAAATTTTATCAGATTAGTAGTAGCATGTTATTAACTATTACAGCTCGTTTATTACAGTTGAATACATCATGTTATAACTGATTTTCTCAGTGTTATAATACTTTGCGTCGATATACTTTATATCTATTAAAACCATATCATTCTAGAGTGCAGACTGCGCCTTAGCAAACGTAGTGTAGGACGCCCTCCGGCTAGGTGGAGTGACGAAATACGCAAAGTGGCTGGCAGCGACCGGATACGAAAAATCGGGCTCAATTGCGTGCCATTGCAGAGGCCTATATCCAGCAGTGGACTATGGCAGGATGATGATGATAAAAACCATATCTAAAAAAATCTTGCTATTGGGATTTTTTCAAATCTTGCTGAAACTTTTGACTCTGCATTGTCTTCTATATTTCTTAAGAAACTTCAATCATTCGGTAGAAGAAATAAGAACACTGTATTCTGATAACCTTACAGACAGGTATCTGTTTAGAGTTCGGACTAAGATTGGGTAAGTTTTACAGAGATCAGTGGAAGCGATTAATTCATCCAGTCTTAGCCCAAGGCAAAGGATCTAAACACAATGCACTGCGTTGCACAGCGAATCACAACTAATAAATAAGGGTTACATGAAAAAATTTACCTTAGATCTCCTGGTGATGTTCTTGAGTGGACCTATAAGATTAACTCATAATTTTGGCCAAAATAACAAGAGAATCGAATAAATACCAGTGTCCAATTCGGCGTAGTCCTACTCCTCGGTCACCAAGCAGGAATTCACACACGTGTTTTACAAAGTTCATTAAGATACTATTTTTATCACAATTAAACCGGTGCCAGTTATTGATCAAGGAAGTGGCAATCAAAGGGGTTCCAAACTATTCGCCAAGCTACAAGGACGAGCTTTCCAAAAGGCGATCAATTTATATCAATTACAAATCTCGCGAGACAGACCAAGACGGCGTGTTAATTTTTCAAGGCAAGAAGGAAGTTGACAGTTCAGTGTGACCATAGTCAAAATTAACAATAGACTAAACTAAACGCTACTAAAGTGCATTCATCTTTACCTGGCACAACTAGTAAACAAACATACCTTCATCACAAATCACAAGATTGTGGCCGCATCACGTAATATATGCTACTAGATAATATTTACAATGTAGTTCAAGTACCAACACATTATTTTCCACCTAAAATAGCTTCATATTTCCCTTATAAAACATATTTATTTAAAGAAAATCGTAATTGTGATGACACTTCAAACCACAGATTATTACGATGTCTTGTCAATATGACATTTGACTGTAGGGATGGGATGAAGTGAATGATAAAATTGAATGATTATAGTAAAAGTATTAATATATTGTAATCCGTTTATGGTAAACGTAAAGAACATTCAGATCCGTATAAAATGATTTCATTAACTAAACTGAGGTCAATTTTCATATGGGCCTAAATTAAAAGCTTTTCACTGCAGACAATATGGATAAAAACCGATAAGTCAATAAATATATTTTTTGGCATTATTGTTGTAAAATCCTTCCATTAATTAGCAACACTGAGAGCAACAATAATGAAAAGAGTTTGGCGTCAAACATTTCGGGTATTCTATCTACAACGATTTTGAAGTTGCTTACGACCGACCTGACTTGCTTGTGGATATGTATTAGCTTTTCATTCCGACTATTATTTCTCTTAATCGACAACCAGGCTACGTACAAAGGACTTTGAGATTGCAACTGATTGGTCTCGTAACTAACCGAGAGATAAAAGTAAGTGTAGTTTTTATATCAGGACAATTAATCTTAATAAATAAAAATCAAACTCAGATAGACATAACTGCTGCACCGATTTAGCTAATTCATCTTTGTTGTTTGTATGAATGAAAACATTGAAAAATGGATGGAAAAGTAAAATATGGGTTAAAAAATCTCCATAAAAACAGCGACATTTAAAAATAGAATAACTCCGATAGAATGGACTGACAGAGTCTTTTTAAAAATATGTATTTTGTGCTCCATTTGCCAGGCAAAGTCCTCTCCTTTTCTAGTCAGAGATGGGCAAAATGTAATTTGTAACCATTAATCTTGACTGCACGGTTGGCGTAGTGGTTTAAGCGGTCGCCTCGCCGCTTGACATTGCGCCGAGTGTTGTGGGTTCGATTCCCACACGAGACAACACTTTATGTGATTCATAAAATGTTGTCTCGAGTCTGGGTGTTCATTGTGTCCGTTGAATGAATGTTTGTAAAGTCCCCCGGGACACAGGAATTTCTTACTAGTGCGGGAGTTGTCTTTTTAAAATAGATAAAAATAGAATCATGAAAACATTTACCGAAAGTAATCGAAAAAGTATCCATTCCCAGATTGCAGTCAGAAATCGTAACCACGATTACATGATATATGGGGGCGGGCGATAGATGCCCCTAACGCTAATTGTTCAAGTCATTATAATGACAAATAGTGTTTACATTTACTTACCAGTATTAAGTTATAAACGCATTTTGCCTTAAATTCAGATAAGATTTCAATATAAAAGTGGTTGATGAAATGGCAGCCAAGAAAAATATTATTGTTGTTCGCCTTCCGCCTTATCATTAATAGAATTAATATGGGCACAAATAAAATCGTATGTTGGCTGCAATAATAAAACTTTTAAGATGGGAGAAATAAAATATTTTTAGGTATCGTCGTCCTTGGGATATGGAATGAGACACTGTTTGACGGATGACACGTTTATTGTGTTCGCGCTAGGTACGCGAGTAAGTGAGTGAGTGAACCATGAATACAGTTGTACATCATATATATAGCTTAAGCATACACAGACAATATTAGTATGGATACAACTTTATTTGTAGTTGTAGGTAACCCCTACAGATTTAACAAAAGAGAGCATTGCCAAAATTGATGCTGAATCGTGGAAAAATGCATCGAACATGTTATCAAACAGGAAAATAAAATGATGCTCGATGGGTTTATTGATGATGCGACGGGAGCAACCCCCAGATTCATAATTAACGTCACATCAGAAACAAGTTCTTATGAAAACACAACGTCTATCGACACTGACGATCTGACATAATATTTGTACATTTAAAAAAAATAAAACCTTTACATGAACCAAAATACCATTTCTATTTCTACTCTCATCGAAAACATTAAAAGTTTAAAATCTCTATCTCTAATATAGTGAGTCTCTTAAGTGAAACTTGATTTAGTTCATGCGATGTTTCCCATCACTAGTCTTACGGACGTACTTATCTGTCCGCCATATTTGTTTACCATTTTTGCCAGATAAGAATGAACGCACTATAAATCTACTTGACCTATCATAAAACTATTTCTATTTCAAACAGTATCAATGAGCTAGAAAAAAGGTTACAACATAAATAACGAGATCCCGTCCTCTCATTTGGGTACCCCAAGGAAGTATATTAGGAACCATACTATTCCAAGTCCATATGAATAGTGAATGATAGTGGCTGTACAATAAAATATTGCTGTCGAAGTTTAACAGAATAATATGAACATCATTATGATTAAATACAAATTAGATCAGGCGTTTAAGTAACTATTCGACTTAGCCGCATAAAAATGTTAAAATAACTTACACAGAATTTCAGCCCCGGTACCAGGCCCTTCGTATTGTTCGTGGTTGACAGCGTATCCGTATTGCAATGAAGTTTCGCCAATTGTTACCTGCAAGCAAAATTAAAACTAAGTACAGTCACACTTACTAATTTAAGAGTATCAAAACCTCTTGTTTTTCTTAAATGTTTTCACGGGACTAGAGATCTCCTCGCAAAAGCTTCTCAACCTTCTCGACCTTAAATTAATTACTTAATGCGATTAAAGCGTGAAATATGCTTGTGTGTGAGTACCGAACTATCCGATGGAAAGCAAATTCTTAAAAAGTATGATTTCGTTGGTTTTGACTTTGTAAATAATCATACGTACCAGGTCATCATAGTTCTGTACATGTTCTTCAGAGTCTGTGTACGGCACAAGTAACAACTGTCCATATGAGTGGAACGTAATGTATCCTAGAAGATTATCCAAGGCCATAATATATTCGGAGAGTGTTTTGGTCTCTATCTCCGAGAAAGGCTTAGCGCCGCCGTATGTTTGGTAGTCACACGGGTCATCTGATGTGCCGTATGCTGTAATAAGTAGATCATTTAGTGATATGCTGGCTTCTGGTCTGAACACACAATACTAAAAACACACTCGCACCGGAGCTGTGTCAGTGTCATTGTAGGTATGTGTGGTGCTTTTTGTATATTTGTTATAAAATACTTTTTATCCAGATAGCATATGGGTGAAGGTCGTTCTTCGATGGATGCTCGACTATTTATTTCATAATAAAAACTCACATGTCTGTCTGCGTACCTTGCCTGTTGTAATCCCAGTTACGGTTTCCGTCCACACCGCGGCAGAACCAGCTAGTTCTTGATCGAGTCTTTCTCCACATTCTATCCTGTGTACAAAATCAAAAATATGTAAAGATCTTTGATATGCATAGTATTATTGTTTTTCACTAGTAACTTACCCATGTGAAGCTGTAGTGGTATCCATCAGGGTAGACAGAAGGGAAGATGTGCCAGTCGAAACTGTCCCTTAACTGCCGTATCTTTGGGTCAGAGCTAGTCAGCAGCTCATTGATAAAATATGTGGTCGTAGCGGGCGTGATCCACTCTCTTGCGTGAATGCCTTTAATTGACAAAAATCTGTTTACGGCCATTTTATTTAAGAGCTTAATATTTCTAATTTACATTTTTAAAAGAAAGCCCATATAACTATAAATGAAACAAGATATTACGATAATCTTTAGGTTGCACTATTATCTATCTGTATGAAGTCCAAAGTCGAAAGTTGTATCGTTTGGTATTACCTATCACCTAATAAATATTAACAATAATGAGCCTAAAAATAGATAAGCATGGACATTTATTAATTAATAACCACATACTAACCAGATTCAATAAACATGACAGGTTTCTTGTTGCTCTTTCGAGCGTTAATCCTCAGTCCTACGATCTGCGTACCTTGGTAACTGCGACCGCCGACTACAACTTGCGCCGCTTTTGGGTGTTCATAACTCATATTATACAGATAATCGTTAATCTGAGAAACATCGAGAAATGCATTAGTATCTCACACAGTTGCAATCACATCTCAACCTAAAGACGTCTACAGCTGTAAGATTAAGGCCTCTCCACCCAGCCTGATCCTGAGCCAACCGCATCCAACCTGGCCTACCCTTGGTGCATCGTTGATGTCACAATTTCTGAAATATACTCACATCGTCTATGTCATAATAAGCGGTCCACGAAAATCCATCTTTGCGAAGTGGTTTAGCTTTTTCTATTTTAATAATTCTAAAAATATATAAGTAAAATGTTAATACATTAAGGCACAATATAAACGAGGATTAAAAGTCAGAAAATAGAGGGACAATATAAAAGTGACTTCATATTTGAATCAAGTTGAATTGAAATCAATGATTTTCAAAACACATCTTCGAATGTTTTGTTTTTGTGACGTACAAAACAAATATTTCTTAAAACACTGTAAGTGCTATTGGCACATTACATTATTAAAGTACTAACGATCGTTAACGACATAAATAAGTAAATAAAACATGTTTGTAGGCATATAGTATAATGGAGCAGATGAAGTTACTCGGAGTAATCATCGACCAGTACGGTCGCGTTGAGTCCTTCTTCTTTGATCATATGTTCAAGAGTGGCCGCCGCCTCAGGAGACACCATGATTTTGCATTTGCCATCATGAGCTGAGTGGAACGGTACATCCTAGAAGAATTGAATTTATTTTAGAAACATTAATGCGGTTACTCGATCAGGCTCAGGTTGTGATGAATGACATGCAGTCATTCATATATCATGCATATCTTGGTATGATCGAAGAACTAATTTACTATATGAAACACTTAGGGCATACAAAAATTGTCAGCCCTGGTCGGCGAAATGCATATTATTATATAAACGGATGATAATTTACGCATAAAGAAAATAATATTGGTGCTAGTATCAATTTAGATGAAAGTTTACGCAGATGATGCAGAGATTGAAGAAGTAGTTCTGGGATATAAACAATGTTTAACCATAATGTTATTAAAAAGAGGTTCAAAGAACATTTACATATTTTTTCATAAGGTGCGACATTATCTTAGTCATCGCATATTTATCACCTTCCAGTTCGTATAATTTATAATTTTTGTATGACTTGTATGCCTCAATAGCAGCCGACAAAGTTGTTTGTATGCACAACGAAATAATCAAATTTTTAAAAGCATATTTTTGTCTAAACGCGTGGCACAATTACAACTAAGTAAATCATTTATTATCGCCCGCACTTACTGCTTTTATTGAGAAGATAACATACCACTACATATTTACTGAATCGATGGTATGTAAGCTATTTGTAAGTCAAAGCCACGGACAGAGATTATAATCTACCCAGATTCTTTTTTCGTCCAATTTACAAACAACTGAATTAATATTTCAACGTTTGTAATTGAACGTTCAAAGTGAAAAAAATAATAAATATTTACATATTTCTTAGTTCTCCAAAAGCTGAATCCGTTTAATCTAATCACTACATATAGCTGGTGCCACGAGAAGTTAGACTTTTTGTAAACAAACATTCAGGGCTTCACAACCTTTTTTCAAACAGTTGTGTTTTAGATTTTATACTTTTTGAACAGTCTTTTTTTCAATGCCTAATTATGCCACTATGTTGTTTTAATTTATATTGTTTAATTTTACTGAAATAAAAATATTTGATTTTGTGTTTGAATGGTCGAATGTTCATAAATTTACCGATTTTCGTTTTACACATAATTTACCCACCCAGTATAACCCATATTCAAAAAAGTTCTCTTCTCCTTCTTGGGTCCCCAATACTAGACGAAGGTTTTGATTCTTTTATTCATGAGAAAATTCAAAATTTTAGTGGAATTTCGGATCGCCTGCTCAAAATTAATATACATTCGGCTTTCACTATTATTCGATACTGTCTTTTTGTGCCTAAGTTCACACACGCTTTACGTTCTTCGCCTTTTTGGAAAAACCCAAGCCCACTAGTCAATATTGTCAAAATTTGACAAACACCCTAAGCAACATTTTAAATGTGGCTCTGAACGACCGAGCATGGCTACAGGCGACATTACCTGTTCGCCTGGGTGGGCTTGGCGTACGCAAAATTTCCGACGTGAGCTTACCAGCATTTCTGTCATCGGTCCACAGCACTGCAGAATTAACCAAGAAAATCTTAGCACCCACACTGGTCGATTCTGAGGTACCGTGTAAGATTGATGCCATTAATGCTTGGAAAATGGCTTGTCCAAGCACTGAGTTGCCCCGAAATTTATCCTCTCAGAGGCAGTGGGACGGGCCGCTTTGCAGCGCAGTACGAGAAAATCTCCTCCGTACATCGTACAATGCTGCAGAGCGTGCTCGTTTGCTCGCTGTGGGAGAGTAGGAGTCGGGGCTCTAGCTTCAAGCACTGCCATCGTCCAACATAGGTACCATGTTGGACAACACGACCTTTCGCATCGCTTCTTGCCTCCGGTTAGGTGCACCATGTGTCGCTCCACATCGTTGTCACTATGGGGAGGCTGTCGACAGCTTTGGTCACCATGGCCTATCATGCAGCTGGAGCGCAGGTCGTATTTCACGACACAGCAACCTGAATGACATTCTCCGCCGGGCTCTTGTCACCGCTGGCGTTCCAGCCCAACTTGAACCTCAGGGTTTGGCACGAAACGACGGTAAAAGACTAGATGGAATGTCTCTACTGCCTTGGAAGTTGGGTAGGCCTTTGGTGTGGGACGCAACGTGTGTCGATACCCTTGCGCCATCTCATCTTTCTAGCACAGTGGGTTGTGCGGGCGCTGCTGCTGCCACAGCGGAGACTCTAAAACGGCGCAAATACGTCAATCTCGTAGGTACGTATTTGAGCCGTTTGGAGTTGAAACGTTGGGGTCATGGGGCCCAAGTGCTAGACCTCTATATAGAGAACTTGCGAAGAGACTTGTCGACGCCTCGCGTGACCAGAAGGCTGGTATGTATCTAGCTCAAAAAATTTGCATTGCCATACAGCGTGGCAATGCTGCCGGTCTTCTGGGCACGTTCCCAATAGACGGCGATGTGGAGGACTTTCACGACGTCCTTTGATTTTTTTTTCTTTTTTTTTTGTATTGTACCTATATTTTAATATTTTAATTTAATTTTAGTAGTAAGTAGTATATAAGTAGTTATAATTGTTTTATGTTAAAATTAATTTAATTTTGTGTCGTTAATAAAATGTATATACCCAGGAAAAATAGAGTACCATGACTGTTAATGATAGAGTACATACATGTTACTCTATTATCGACATGTTTTTTTTTTAATCATAGGCAATAATAATTTGCTCAAAGTAGTCTACCTATCCTAAAATATTAAATTATTGACCAACAATGAATAATATTATAGATAACTAGTACATAGCATAAAAAATTCTGGGCATTTTACGTTGTTTGTGAATGAAATCGTCAGAATGAAGTTAAACAAAATCCATTAAAGTTACGGTAGTCTGAAAACGCAATTTCTTTTTAGGTTTAAATATTTTTCTGTGCGACTAATAGTTTGCCATCTGCTATTCTGCACCCGCTTTTACGAGATGCCGGCAGCGCGAGGAGCGTTGCGATCCTATACACTTGTATTCAACTTTACATTTACCTTTTCTGGACAACTAAATAATTAATTTTGTCCTCTGATAAATGCATGTTAACCCCAGAATGAAACATTTCAATGAAGTAACTACAAATGTTGACATTCTAGGCGTCAGTACCTGAGTTTACAGCGCATAACATCGATAAAAACCCGATCCATTGACATATTAGTTTCCAATGACAGGTATCTATGTACCGTTGCGCTCATTGGATTTGACATTATTTGCTTTTGACAGAACTACGAGCTAAGTAACTTAGTAGAAATTCTTAGTTTACAAAAAGTCTATGTTCTCATGGCACGGACTGTCTGTCCCTATGTATGCTTAAATCTTTAAAACTACGCAACGGATTTTGAAGCGGTTTTGTTAAATAGATGGAGTGATTCCAGAGGAAGGTTTATATGTATAATACATGCCTAATAACAATTGCACCCGTGCGAAGCCGGGGGGGGGGGGCTAGTAACAATTAAATGAATACATAAGCCTTTCCTTGGAGAGCATCATCATCATCAGCCCTTTATACTGCTCCACTGCTGGGCACGGGCCTCTTCTCATTATGAGACGGGTAAGGACATAGTCCAACACCTTGAAATTGGCACGGGTTCAGGAACAATAAGTTATGTGCGGGCCTAGCTGAGGGCATCTTCTAGTTAATTGACGGCCGGTTGCGTAGTGGGAGTGTAAGCGACTGCCACGTCGAAGGTCGCAGGTTCGATTCCCGCTCAAGTCAAACATTTGTGTGCATGAACATGGATGTTTGTCTTGGTCTGGGTGTTTCTTTGTATAATACGTATGTATTTACAAAAAAAAATTGTATATATGTATGTTTATCCATTATCTAGTACCCATAATACAAGCTCTGCTTAGTTTGGGACTAGATGGTGTTGTGTGAATGTGGTAGAATATTATTATATATCATTATTAATTATTATAATTTAAAAAGAATTTAATGTATGACATAACAGTTTTATTTTAGTCCACGTGCTCGTACTCCAAGACAATATTTAAATCAAGCTACTGAACCCGTATAAGGTTCATCTGTTATAGCGACCGTTAATGAATGACATTTTTCATAAATATTGTTAAGGCTGTTAGTTGTATTGGTAATAGCGAGATACAATTTTGCTGTGTGTGTATTTTTGTATACAATTAGAAATAGACGTCCTTGTACTGTTGGCACTTTGAAAAATATCTAGGGCATTCTATTTTTGCTCTTAGTAATCTAGATAATGAGTAGGTATATTATATCTGTATAATTATAAAACAGTGTGGGTACTTTCGAATTCACTTTTTTAATAACCAACTATGATTATATATGCGAGTATGTTCGCTTGTTACGTTTGTTTGTCTTAACAGTACAACTGATGATCACAAAATTTTAACATATGTCAGAGAGATTAATAATTTATCCAACTAATAAGCTTCATCCTGGCCAGAGTTGGTACTCCTCAATATTTGAAATAGGTAGTGTTATGAAAAAAAACCTTGCGAATCTCGAGAGTACTGTGTACCCTACCCCACCGCCACCCCATACTTTTAGAAACTGCAACGTCACAAATAGCATTTCACTGGGCTGCTATACTCGCTATTCTGCGTTCAAAGGCAACAGAAACGATTTAAGCCAAATTTTTTTGAGATCATAACAAGCACCATTCCACCCAGTTGGCCCTCAGTCTTACTGATGCCTCAGATAAAACCGATGTGTCATTTAAGTTCCCAGCAGCCGCAGTTTTGCACTTTGATCTAACATATATGTAGTATCTTTTGGGTAAGAAGGCACACAACCGTCATCAAGCCCTTAATCATACATCACACAAGGCGCCGCTTGTGGGGACCTGTAGCAGCCCCTTGGGGTCAGCGCCCGCTGGCTCACACCTTGTGGTGGCTGTAGATCGCTAGGGTGATAGATATCCTGTAGATCTTCTTCTCCGCCATTTTCTTGATCAGTATGATTGCTGTATAGAAAGATTCCAAAATGTTTAACTCTGGACCAGGGTCAATGAGAGGACATTCAAGCTAACTGCCGTAACTAGATCACAGCGCAGCCATGCCGCAGCAGAGGACTGTGACCAAAGAGCGCAGCTCCATGTTCATTCATTTTCGTCAGTTCATTCAGTTCACACTTCGATAGCTATAGTCAATGACATCTAGATGTGTCCTCACGGCCTATTCGTCAGAGGGACCGCAAAAACTAAAACATGGCCGGTAGAACATGCGTAAGCTGGAAGACTCTCCACCCATTCTTCTAAGATGGGACTTACTAGCACAATAATATTAATAATAATATTCTACCACATTCACACAACACCATCTAGTCCCAAACTAAGCAGAGCTTGTACTATGGGTACTAGACAATGGATAAACATAAATATATACTTTTTTTTGTAAATACATACATATTATACATAGAAACACCCAGACCAAGACTAGCATCCATGTTCATGCACACAAATGTTTGACTTGAGCGGGAATCGAACCCGCGACCTTCGGCGTAGCAGTCGCTTACACTCCCGCTACACCAACCGGTCGTCAATGGGTCGGCATCAAACCCTATACCAACTTTCCCGGCGTGGTTTAGAAGGGCAAATCTTTCTATGGACTAGCAATGCTATTTTGACGCAAATCAGGAGAGACCCATAGATTAAGCAAAAACAAATACCAATTCAGTTACATAGAAAGCACTATATTTATCTAAGGCTCTGGAGAGGCTAGTACCTGAAGCAGGTATTACCCTAACGGAGAAAAGAAGAATCCACACGCACCCTCGGGTTGACCACCCCAACTATTACAATGGAAAAAAGATGACGGAACCGAAGTTCTTTTTATTGTTGCCTATCTAATTGACTCCATGCCGCCTGATCTTAACCATTCATAGAGTCCCAATGAAATAGTTAGTATTCATTATCAGTAATTATGGCTTAATAATCTTCACCTCGATGGCATAGAGTACAGTGCTTTAGCGCCCGCTTATAGGACTCAATACGGGTCCTTCAGTTTCACATCTTAATGGTTTGTCCAATATTAGAGGCACAGAACTGTTATTGGAATGGAGAGGATGGGATTTTTTGATCGTGTTCTTCGGAACAGTCACCGTGATAAAAGCGGTAAAAGACAGCCATTGAGGCAACGTTTCTGCGTGTTTGCAAGGACTTAAGGGTCCCAGAAATCGCTAAGATCGCCAATGATACGGATACCATGTCACTGCAACCTGTCAAGGGCACCCAATAAGTACTAGTAATATCTCCACCTATTCCGAAGATAAGACCAATATTCCACGCCGGTCTAAACCTGAGTATTGTATAGGAGACACAACTGCTCCGGCGTCAAAAACTCCTTACTCTATTCAGGAAGCCGCGTCAACAGATGCTGATTTAACATTTAACACCCTAACTCTCCTTTGGTTGAGATTTTGCCATAATATGTCCATTCCAAAGATACTGAGACTGTTTTATAAAGGTAGTGAAGCATCCAGAACAGAGTGTTGAAGAAGGTATAGAGACATTTTACTGATATTTTCAGCAAAATGCACCGAATGCACGCCTATGTTTTTTTGATGTTGAACTGGACCTGGTTCTTAACTCCCCATTAGAACCACTGTTCAAAACTTACTCAAGTTTAGCGACAAGTCTTCGTCTATTTGCTTCAATTTTGGCATGTTTGGGCGCAGAATATCTGAGAAATCGTCTATGCATGGTACTGTCATCCGCATAGCGTTATCTGTATGCTCCCGATAGTGCGCTCGCGGCAATAAGACAGACCCCTGGGGCACACCAGCATTATCTTGGAGAAACTTTGATGACAGATTGTTATGGAGGACTCAAATACGGCATTCATGCAGGGAACTGGCAGCCCAGTTGCAGCACCGAGGTAGCAAGCCGTAGGCTAGAAGCTTGAAAAGAAGTACACGATGCCGGCCTCTACCGAAGGCTTTGGAAATGTCGAGATTAAAAGTCAACGACTTCCCACGCCATAGCTTGTCCAAAGCTTCACTGCAGAGGTGGATGACATACGCTAGAAGATCACCCGTCAATCGTTTCAGTCTGAAGCCATTTTGATTTTTATCTCCTAGGTCACGAATGAGTTC
Source organism: Euclidia mi (assembly GCA_944739405.2). Taxonomy (NCBI): domain Eukaryota; kingdom Metazoa; phylum Arthropoda; class Insecta; order Lepidoptera; family Erebidae; genus Euclidia; species Euclidia mi. Next base: position 68,241,515 of record OX123198.2, on the reverse strand, counting down.
AGTCCTTGGTGTTTGAGTTGCTATCTGGTGAAACACATAGCAGAGGATAGGGTTTATATCAGTGGGCCAATAGTTGCCTAGATCAGAACGATATTTTTTGGGAATTGGTTGTACCTCTTTCCAAGATTATGGCACTACGCCAGGGTATTAAGGTAGGCGATATAGGTGTTTTAACATTGATGATAACTCAGTTGATGGGATACCATTAGGGCCATTTGATAATTCGCATTTAAGGCACGGAGTGGCCACAGTGGATAATCGAAGATGGCTACGAACCACGATCATCGAATTAGGATTCGGGGGAATTTGGGAGGTAACTGCAAAGAGATTGACAAGTTGGTCAGCTTTCTTTTGCGGTCCTTGGGCTAGTGATACATCAAGAGATGGCAACAAGACTAGCAAAGGATGCCAGAAATTAGATTGCATTGCTTTGGTCAGTCGCAAGTTTCCACAGCTGCCCGTAGGGTGCGACAGAGCATCGGTATTTGTGCGTGTGCGCGCGTGTGTACTCTGTACTGCGCTATTCATATGTGAGCGGAATACGAATTTTATAAAATCATGAGTAAATAAGATGTCTGGCTACGAGGCAGCGATAGCCTAGTGGAGATATCAACAAACTGCCATGCAGAGGGTATCCGGTTCGAATCCACGGTGCGCACCAATGACTTTTCGGAGTTATGTGCGTATTGAATTGTTAATTATCGCTTGTCCCGTGCCTCGGAGAGCACGTTAAGCCATCGGTCCCGGTTGTCATGAAGATTTTTGACAGTCGTTATAGGGCGTCAGTAGTCAGCTCCAAATAATATGACGCTTGTCCATGACCGTGGAATATCACTATCCCTTCGGGTTGCGGAGGTCAGACAGGCAGTCGCTCTGTGGAAAAGCTGATATTCAACGAAATCCGGCTAGACTAGTAAGCGGACCCGGAATACAACTGGGATAATACTACGAAGAAGAAGAGTAAATACGATGTCTATTTACAATCAATTCAAACTGCTAAAATTCTACTACTAAGTAATTTTCAGATCTAAGTTCTCTACTCTTAGTCAATTGTATTAATTGATGACAAGTGCCATACATTAATTTTATTTACTTTTTTACATTAAAATATGTTTTTTCATCAGGTTCATCAGGGAAAAATCGAAAACAAAAAATGATGATTTCCCATCCAATCTTGACTGTCAGTAATATTCAAGTTTATTATTTATATATTTATTATGATGATATTAACAGGCATGTTCGCTAATAATATCCTAGATTTTTAGCCTCCGTGGCGAGTCCCAGCATCATCTGCGTTACTTCCTCGCCTTGCTCAGGGATCCTTTCGGGCGGCCAGTGAAAGTTCCTGCCGCGCAACTCGTAAGTGTACGCCAGGGGAACACTGCGCACGTAGCGGACCCAGTCCATGCTGCCACCAGAGGCTTTGTCTGTGAATAAATTATCATTTATAGTAGCAAAATATATTAGTGGGGGAGCCCACGATGCGAAATTGGGATTTACTGGAGCGTCATAGAGACCTATTGGGTTCCAAAGCTAAGAAGATAAAATGATAAAAATGTAAATAATGTATAACCTTTTCATCGATGCCCTCACCAAGCAGCTATTGACTTTTAAAACTAAAAAAAGAAACTGTATTTAGCTTTAATTCCTCCCAATAATCGTCAGATTATGAGAAAGCACGCCAAGGACATACATAAGTATCTCAAAATGGCGAATTCTTTTTGCACGTTCTAATAGTGACCACGAGTTTGCGTCACACCCAAATCTTCATATTATTCAATGAGAGTTTTTTTTTAGGTTTTTTAGGTTAGGGTAAATCCCGAAATCCCTTCATGGGCTCGCCTACTATAGCAAACTTGTACAATGTACAGCTTTTGTTTTTATCAAACAAGTCAGACAGTTGCGCTGATTTGACGATTTGTGTTATACGACTTAGCGTGGAAGCAATAAATAACAAATAAAGTAGTCGTTTTTATTATTATTAACTTGATATTAAAGAAGGAATTGAACGAGTCGAAAACTATAGATCCTAATAATTAGACACTCGTAACACGAAGCCAACATTTTAATTCATAATTTCTACATTTTGTCGCAGTAAAACCTAGAAGCACCTAAACTTCAGTATTTGACTTTACTATTACACATGTGACATGACATAGGGACGGTAAAGACAATAATATATATTGCTTTCACATAAAATTACTTACACAGTATTTCAGCCCCGGTGCCAGGCCCTTTGTATTGTTCTTGATTGACAGCATATCCGTATTGCAATGAAGTTTTACCAATAGTTACCTGCGAACAAAGTTTACATACATTGTCTATGACACCATGACATATTTCGTAATCTTAATATATAAAATCCTTCCGATATCCCGCAGTGTCTCAAGACGAAAGTCTTTGACCAGTGTGTGTTGCCAGTGATGACTTACGGATCAGAGACGTGGTCGCTCACTATGGGCCTTATCAGAAGGCTCAAGGTCACTCAGAGGGCGATGGAGAGAGCTATGCTTGGAGTTTCCCTGCGAGATCGAATCAGAAATGAGGAGATCCGCAGTAGAACCAAAGTCGCCGACATAGCTCTCCGGATAGCCAAGCTGAAATGGCAGTGGGCAGGGCACATAGCTCGAAGAACCGATGGCCGTTGGGGCAGAAAGGTTCTGGAGTGGCGGCCACGTACCGGACGACGCAGCAGAGGTAGGCCCCCCGCAAGGTGGACCGACGATCTCGTCAAGATCGCGGGAGGCGGTTGGATGCGGGCGGCTCAAGACCGGTCTGCAGTGGACGTCGTTTGGCTGATATGATGATAATATATAAAATCCTTGCGTTACTGACTGACTGACAGACACGCTACAAGCGAAACTATTGAACGCAGGAAGCTGAAATTTGGCAAGTATGTTCCTTAGGGACCGTAGGGGTGCACTAAGAAGGGATTTCCCGAAATTCACGGGATCGGTCAAAACGGGTAAATTTAAAAATCCTGTATAAGCCATAAATATAGTCTATCAAAACTGAGAAACGCGATAAAACTTTTCTCTTTGCAATTAAGTAGTAACCATACATACCAGATCGTCATAGTTCTGGATATGTTCTTCAGAGTCTGTGAACGGCACAAGTAGTAACTGAGCATCAGAGTGGAACGCAATATATCCTAGAAGATTATCCAAGCCCATAATGTACTCGGAGAGTGTTCTGGTCTCTACTTCTGAGAAAGGCTCAGAGCCGGCGTATGTTTGATAGTCACACGGATCATCTGTTGCGCCGTATTCTGTGACAGAAAAATTGCTTAATTTTATGCAGGCTGCCAGTCTGAACGAAAATATATAATATGCTTCTGGTAGGACTTTCAACGCTAACTTGAGTAAATCTACTTGCTCGAGATTGAACTTGTAAATTTCAAGGGTATAATTATAGGGAAACCCGTGCCGGCTCTCCGTTGTGACGAGACTCGCAGAGGCCAATGGCGAACCCACTAGAAACACCAAGCCATTCATAGCCGTGTTGTTCTTTTGCTGTCTTTTCGGCGAACGTTATATGCCTCGGCAACTGTTAAGAGAAGACTTACCCAGTTAAGTGTTGAATTACCTTCTGCCCATGCCGAATATATGCCGATATTACGTATATTAGCCAGGAAAGTCGCCATACTTTAATTCAATCCCCTATTATTCAAGACACATCCCCATAGCCCAGGACAATTACTTCCCATACAAATAATAATAGTCCTTATACTTGGGCTGCATTAATCTATGGCTGCACTTAATGACTATTTTCCCATCACATTCTAGGTTAAAACTCTTTAAGAACTTCTGGTTGCTGGCTCAATTGCTTTGTGTTCGCTTACCAAAGCGCCGGCCGTGTTTACTTCTAATATTATATGATAGTAAATACGCTTGTAGAGAATAAAAAATAAAAAATTTCTGGGACAACTGCCACACAGTGAAATATATTTTTTTAATTTGTTTACATTCATTTTGGAATAAATACTATCAAGTGTATACCACTCACCTAGCCAGTTGTAATCCCAGTTACGGTTAGGGTCTGCACCACGGCAAAACCGGCTAGTTTTGGATCGAGTCTTCCTCCACATCCTGTCCTGTGTACAAAATTGATCAAAATATGAAAACACCTTTAGGGTACATATTAATTTTATATAAACTTACCCGTGTGTAGCTGTAATGGTATCCATCAGGGTTGACAGAAGGGAAGATGTGCCAGTCGAAACTGTCTCTTAACTGCCGTATCTTTGGGTCAGAGCTAGTCAGCAGCTCATTGATAAAGTATGTGGTCGTAGCGGGCGTGATCCACTCTCTTGCGTGAATACCTTTAATTAACAAAAAAATAATAAATGTTGTCATCAATGTTTAGTTTTCGAGCTTAATGTATTGTTAAAAATTCAAAATTCAAATTCGTTTATTATTCAGAAAACAAGTTCCATCAATTTAATTTTTGTTAGTAACACAGGCTTATAAATAAAGTTAGTGAAAAATAAAATAATTAAAAAGGTAGGGCATGAGAGGCACTCATTTCCTGTTACAAAGGCAGTGCAGCTAAAGGAAAATCAATATACCTTTTAGAAAAATAAAAATACTGTAATCTTTTTAGGTTTCTTTAAAGGTAAGGTTGCATCATTTAAAAAGTATATTTTTGTATGAAACTCAAAGACTTATATTGGATCGTAGGATAACCCCTGATTAATTAATGTTTACTGAACAATTTAACCAGAGCATAATACTTATAAATCACACACTAACCGGATTCAATAAACATGACAGGTTTCTTTTTGCTCTTTTGCGAGTTTATCCTCAGTCCTGTGATCTGCCTCCCTTCATAGCTGCGTCCTCCGACCACGACCTCCGTCATGTTGGGGTATTTGTAGCTCATGTTGTACAGATATTCGTAAATCTGACAAACATCGGGAAAAAATCATCAGCATCAGTTACTAGTACAGTAATTTTTGAGTTTTATAAATTTTACTAAGATTACTTTGCTTTAAGCAAAAGCCGTTCACAATATTGAATGGACTAATTTTGACAATCTTAGTTGTGAAAAGCATTCCATATTATCGTAATACCAACGATTTTGTTCATGTTTTGTCTGTGAAGATATTTACGATAGTATTGTATTTCGCTTTTCTGTTTTTGAAAATCAACAATTTCCAGCAATAAACAAAGTCTGTTAAAATTGAAACTTTAGCAGACGCCCGATAGTCTCATTGGAGAGCTACATTCTTGTTGTTAATATACACAATATGTAAGGTTTATATTTCAATAAAGGTACTCACATCATCGATGTCGTAGTAAGCGGTCCACGAAAAACCGTCTTTGCGAGGTGTTTGAGCCTTTTCTATTTTAATAATCCTATAAATAAATAATATTAGTATTCATTAGTGATAATTAAAAAATGGGAGTGAACAATTATTATTTATTTTTATTAATAGATATATAAAAGTGACTCAAGACATGAATCAAGTTGAAATCAATAGTTTACAGATATAACTGTTGGCTGTATAGGTTAATTTCAAAAAGATCATTCCATTTTAAATCATTCCGTAAGTTTTTTTATTTTGAGACGTACATCAAATACATCGCTTGTAAAGACTTTGAATGTTCTTAGTACATAATACCTATTATTAAACTACCAGCGTGTGTAAGCCGTATGCAATAGAATAGCGTATTATGTACTTACTCCGAGTAATCCTCAACCAGTATGTTCGAGGTAAGTCCTTCCATTTTGAGCATGTTTTCAAGGGTGGCCGCTGCCTCGGGAGCCACCATGATGTTGCATTTGCCATCCTTAACTGAGTGAAACGGTACATCCTGGCAGAATTAAAATGATTTAGAAACATCAATTCTTAAGGTTTACTGCAAGGATTGTCAGCCCTATTAGACTAAAAAAAGTAATAACTTTATTATAAACAATTATATGTGTTAAACATATGTATAAGATTTGTACGTGTCAATACGAATCAAACGAGCCTAAACTCGATGAGATTGTATCGTTATATTGCGAAGTTTCTATGGCCATCTTCCAGCTGTGTATCCTTTAGAGACGGACGGACTGCTACGCAGAGGGTCTCGGGTTAGCGTCCACGACGCGCACCAGTGAATTTTCGAAGTTAAGTGCGTATTCAATTGTTCATTATTGCTTGCTAAACGGCGAAGGACAACATCGTAGGGAAATCTCCATGTCTGAATGTTCTCCATAATGTTCCCGAAGGACATGTGAGTTCTGCCAACCCGCACTTGGACAGCATAATAAACTATGTCTTTGCACTTCTCATACTTAGAAGAGAGCCCGTTGCCCAGCAGTGCGACAGTTTATATACAGCGCTGAAGTTGATGAATGGCCAATTATTTTTTAAAGCGTGGCTGCAAGTGTTGTTTTAGGCTTCACACAATATGAAAAAGAATAAGAAGATCAAAGAACACTTACATAATTTCTCATAAGATACGACACTAACTTAATCATCCCATATTTATCACCTTCCAGTTCGTATACTTTGTAATTTTTGTATGACTTATATTCCTCAATAGCAGCCGACAAAGCTGTTTGCATGCACAACGAAATAAACAAATACTTTAAAATCATCTTCTTGTCTAAGCGCGTAACACAATGACAACTAAATAATTCATTATCACCCGCACTTGCTGCTTTTATTTAAAAGATAACAAAGGTAACACTAAGTACATATTTGCGGAATCATTGAAATATTCAATGATTTATGTTACGTTAGTAACATACCAACGTTAGTAAGAGTATAGTTATAAGAGATAAGTTTTTATATGGCAACTATTTTTAAGTCAATGCCACGGACAGAGTTTGTCATAAGCCCAGATGACTCAGTATCGTCTAGTTTGGGATGAGTCCTTACAACGATATAAAATAAATGTCCTTGTACAGTACTTGCACGCAATTTGTACTTATATTTTATTTAGGGCATTGTACTTTTGCTCCTGCACCTGCACCTGGAAACCTGCATGTCTGAGAGTTCTCCATAATGTTCTCGGAAGACATATGAAGCCTGCTAACCCGCACTTGGCCAGCGTGGTGGACTATGGCCTTACCCTTCTCATAGTGAGAAGAGGCCTGTGCCCAGCAGTGGGACAGTTTATATTCAGATATTTTGCTCCTAATAATATTAATGATTTGTGTGTTATATCTGTATATAATAGAGTATGGGTACTGTCACGTGCATCTTTTCAATAACACAACTAATATTAAACAGGCTGATTAGTTATTGCTCGTATTGTATTCAAGAATGTAGGTGTTAGATTTAGGTGACTCTTATTGGAGTATTTTATCCCTTACAGGCTAAGTATGCAGATACTTAAGAAAAACCTTTTATTGCTCTAAATTTACAATACTAAGTTATAAAATTTATACGTTTTAGATAGCTGTAAAACCAGAAAGATATTCAAGAATGTAGGTGTTAGATTTAGGTGACTCTTAATGGAGTATTTTATCCCTTACAGGCTAAGTATGCAGATACTTAAGAAAAACCTTTTATTGCTCTAAATTTACAATACTAAGTTATAAAATTTATACGTTTTAGATAGCTGTAAAACCAGAAAGATATTCAAGAATGTAGGTGTTAGATTTAGGTGACTCTTAATGAAGTATTTTATCCCTTACAGGCTAAGTATGCAGATACTTAAGAAAAAACTTTTATTGCTCTAAATTTACAATACTAAGTTATAAAATTTATACGTTTTAGATAGCTGTAAAACCAGAAAGATATTCAAGAATGTAGGTGTTAGATTTAGGTGACTCTTAATGGAGTATTTTATCCCTTACAGGCTAAGTATGCAGATACTTAAGTAAAAAACTTTTATTGCTCTAAATTTACAATACTAAGTTATAAAATTTATACGTTTTAGGTAGCTATAAAACCAGAAAGATATTTCGTGGTTTGGTGTAACGAAAAATTCACATGTGTTTTGGCTACGATTTAAAAGTCCACCTTAAATTCCAAAATATTTTTTATACGATAAGCCATTAAATTTCCTATCAAATAAGACCAAGTTTGCCGCCTCTAGCGGCCAAAACACTTCGTTGATGCTGTTATTAATCAATATCTGATTTTTGCCCTAGAACTCATCTATTTCCTTTTACTCCATATTAGCACTCGGCAGACGAACGGATTAAGAACAAATACAAGTCATATTGTGAGTTTGTTTCGTTTTCAGTCCGTAACAGTTTATTCATTTATAAGATTCACCAATAGTTAATACAATATTTAAAACACTGAAATGACCTTATCTGTTAACCTGGTTCTCACAAAATGTTGTGTACACTTGTCGAATGTACAGAAAAGCAAAGATTAAGGGACAGTAAGCATATAAAGTTCGGTTCCACCCAGTTGAGTCTTGAGTGTTACCAATACCCCGGTAAACCTTTCCTTCTCCAATAGTTACATACATACATACATACATACATATCGTCACGCTTTTTATCCCCGAAGGGGTAGGCAGAGGTGTATTTCTACACCCACTTTTCGCCAGATATACTTTAGTCCCACGTAATAAGGGGCGAGCCTATTGCCGTACCGGGCACATTTCCAGACTCCGTGCTGCTACTGAGAATTTCGTGCCAGAAAAACCCAATAACACTGCCCGACCCAGGAATCGAACCCGGGACCTCCCGATCCCACGGGCACATTTATGCCGCGAGACCAACGAGGCAGTCGCATAGGGTTTGATGTCGAGTTTTCCGTCTCTACGCAAAGATGGTATTTGCATCGTATTATCCCTTAGTCGCCTCTTAGGACACCCACGGGAAGATAGGGGGTGGTGACACTTGTATTCTATGGCGTCAACCACACGGCATAAATCTCCAGTAGTTTTTGCCATATAACCATAGTATCGTTTCATAGAACCATACCTCCACATCATCGCTTTTTGAAGCTCTACCTCGTCTTGAAGTCAAAGTCAAATCAAAATTATTTACACTGTATATCATCTGTATTAATAGGCTGGCAACAATGGCTTTGTTAAATCAAAGCCACAGCCTACTGAGTACAAGGAAGGAACCAAAACTATTAGCAAGCTATAGAACATAATAGGATGAAATGGACTTTTGGCATTTTCACTGATACAACACAATGCTGTCTTACGGCTGTAGAAGCAGACGATCGGTTTCATTAAATAAATATCATCATCATCATCAGCCCTTTATACTGTCCCACTGCTGGGCACGGACCTCTTCTCACTTATGAGAAGGGTAAGGCCATAGTCCACCACGCTGGCCAAGTGAGGGTTGGCAGTCTTCACATGTCTTTCGAGAACATCATGGAGAACTCTCAGGCATGCAGGTTTCCTCACGATATTTTCCTTCACCGATTAGCAAGCGATAATTAACAATTTAATTCCGCACTAAACTCCGGAAAGTCATTGGTGCGTGCCGTGGATTCGAACCTGAGACCCTCTGCATAGCAGTCTGTCGGTCTCTCCTCTCGGCTATCGCTGCTTATATTCACTGACATAAATGTGAATAGATGTATTAAACATAACCAATATCATAATAGTTATTCCATGATGCAGCGGTGATCATGGAATACCATCATATTTGCCTTTATGAGAATTAATCCAATGAAATGAATTTATTTCATTTCATTGGATTTTTATGAATACAGTAACTATTTATAATGATTTCCGTTTTGGTTCCACATTTGCAATGTAATATCATAAGTTGTGGTTTCAGGCAAATTTTCTAAACAGTCCTCGACTTTTTCTTTACAAAGCTTCTTTTCAGTCAACATTACATCACCATTTTGTAAGAAATTATTCGTTTTTCTCTAAGAGAGCAACAGGCCGATTTGCACCTAGACGGCAAGGCGATTTACAGTTTATTCAAGTATATCGACTAGATTCTGTTTATTTGTATAAGCTCCATCTGTCATTTTTCCTTGAAACTAAATGTACGGTGGTCGGCGGTATAACGGGGCGGTTGTATGCTCAATGTACTTTTGTAGTTGTAAACAAGCATCCTTTACGTTTATGAAGCGGATTGAGTTGAAATACTTCAGTTCAGCTAAGGGAGAGGGCATTGTTTGTTCTTACACTGTAAGTCCTCTTCAACAAATACAGTGAATAAAATATACTAACTAAGAAGCTAAAACGGCCTGTAGTCACAGACCTCAGGTCCTCCAGTCGAAGGACAACTGCTCCAATTCGTTGATAAAGCGATACGTTTTGAATTGGCACCTATATGAATTTTGTAATGACTATTTATTTTTATTAACTTTTTTTAAATGTTAGTATTTCTAATCATAAAATGTATGGATTGATTTAAGGGTATATTATACTTCAAATAAACACTTTAATATGCAGTTAAGTGGTTTATTTACTATCGAGCGTTCATAAGTTACTAAGCGTGGCCATTGACGCGATATTATCTTGCCTAAGTGGGTCAAATAAATATTCAACGTGCAAAATAAGTCATAAATAATTATAAACAGCGACAAATAATGTCACCCAACATAAAATGGACGTGGTCGAATTTCAATACAAAGCTTAATATTTAATACATTTAGTTTAATATGGCCACCCTGTATTATAAACAGTAGGTAATGCCCCAGTTTATATACTTAATCAGCCAAGGTGTAGCACTTAGCACAAGAGTGAGGCATTACACTTTAATTTGTCACTGATTAGGTAAGTACTCCAACTATAAGTGGTCATCAAATATTATTAGAAATGTTTGTATCGGCGAATCTACTTATCGTTTTATTCAGATAGTGATCAATTGCTGGCATTGTTCAAGTGGCATAAACAATAATCTATACACAAAAATAAAATTGGAGTGTCTGTTTGTAATATTAAAATAACCGCTTTTTACTAAATGCATATGGATGTATACACGGTACATATACCGAAATGTCATTTTTTACAATTTTTGTCTGTCTGTCTGTTTGTTTTCACTAATCTCTGGAACGGCTGGACTGATTTTGACGGGACCTTCACTGGAGGATAGCTGATGTACCAAGAAGTAACTTAGGCTATAAATTACCGGGTACCTACGCGAAGTAGTTCCCTCCGGACACAGTTGAAACCGCGGGAAACAGCTAGTTGTCTTATAAAAATGGCACTGCTTTTTACTTTATTGCTATCGTAAGTTCACTGATTCATCAACTAATAAATCCCATTGATTTTTTGTTGCCATGGCACAAGCTTTGCTTATAAAGATGTTAATTTATAAAATAATATAACGCCGTCTAGTTCAAAGCCGCACTATATCATCATCATCATATCAGCCGAAAGACGTCCACTGCTGGACACAAGCCTCCCCCAAGGCTCTCCACATAGACCGATCCTGAGCCACCCGCATTATATCTTAATATATTCTGAAATATTAATTAAAGCATTCTTGCATTCTTAAATATAGCATAATATTGAAACATTAATTACCAGCAGCAGTTCTTGTGTTTGCGCAGAAAAATGAACTCATTAAACTATTATTATAATGAGTTTATTTTTCTACAATAGGTGTATACACATAGGTAAAAACGGAAATGTTCAGCACAATAGTGTTAAACTGCACTAGCCCTGACGGGAATAGCCCAAGGTTCACCTAGGTTCCATTAGCTTTAGTACCGGTTTAATGTGCGTCGTGCTCTTTGCTCTGGCCGACGACACGCCGCTCTTAGCTGCGCAGCACCTTCAGTTGTATAGTTAGAAGTGTAGTACGTCTATAAGGATGCACTTACTGCTATGTTTTACGATGAAGGACAGTGAGCTAATATGTAATGGTCTGCTTACCACTACAACTATTTTAATGCACATTTTTTTGTGGTCACATTGCCCTAATATAAATTCTTACTAGCTGAACCGACAAGTGTTCTGCCATGTAAAAAATATCTTATAAATAACTTAGTGGTTCAAAATATGTACCTAAAAATAGTACTTGTACTGTACACACTAACTTTTAAATTTTACCTTGTTCCGTTTTATTTACTTTATACGGTTGAAAGCGCGTAATACTTATCGTATATTGTACAACACATCACGTATCATACGAAATTAAAATGTAAAATTACAAACAAGAACGAATGAGACGTCAAATAGCCACGAAGTGCGTAAAACACGTTTCATTGTTAAACTGTGATTATGAAGCCGCTCTCTGTCACGTATGAGTCGCGAAACATTTCTAAATTATAACAAAAGGTTACATTTTGTCGCACGGGTGATCGATTTTCACGGGATAGCCGGGATCGATCACTCGCCGAGCAATAAAAAGAGATGCTTAGGTTGCCTTACGGGAAATAAATAAAAATATCACCAGGACAGATTAAACTCGCGTTATATTCCAGATTCACAATTTTGATTAATAAAAGAACCGACACTAGGGGTTAACCGGCTAGATAGTTATCCAGGGCGTAGGTCGTAAGTTAACACTCCACAGGTCCACGGATGGATACTCAGCTTTCACGTGTCCCAGCAGAAGAAAAAGCCCGGCAACCACGTGTGTCGCCGGTATATATGTCGTCGGCAAGCGGGTGAGGGTCCCCACTCCAGTGCGTCATCGTAGTGGGGCTCGCAAGCGCGGAGGCACGACGTCACACACCCCCCCCGTTAGGCCGGGATTTTCCCTAAGGAAAATTCCCTAGCCCAACGGGCGTAGCAGCCCTGAAGATACTCCCTGGAATTAGAGAAAACAGGGGCATGAGTACCTTGAACAAGTGACAACCCTATACGCTAATTAGTATACCTAAATAATAATGACCCACGCTTGCATTCTTCACGCGTACAACGGCAGTCTGAACTTGAACATAAACATTTATCATTCATAATTCATCACACATACCTACAAGTAAATGCCAAGGCCAGTGTAATGGCCCAATAGCAAAGATAACAATCTATGGAGAAGCGCTTAGGGTAATTATTAGGTAATAATGGTTTGTAGATATAAGAACTTGATCTAGCCCTACGACTTAAAAATCTTGGGTTCGGCCTTTGCCACTAGATAAGTAAACTTTTTGAATATAGTTAGGTGTAACAACAAATTTTTCGTAACGATGAACAAAAGTAATATAAGCCTCAGACACGACCGGACCGCTCAATGTCAAAGGAAAGAATTTAATAAATATTTTGCTCTAATTAATACTACAACACGACCAGTAAACACCTTTTGAATGTAAACAATGGTGAATCATTAGTTAGGCATTTATTTATCAGCGCGTCGCTGAGTGAACGCGCGTGCGTCATAACGACAACTAGGTAGGTACGATTCGACTATTCCGAGCTCGCGACGCACGGTTAATTACTCTGAATGTTTATAAAGTACCTATAATAACAATTGATTATGGAATTTATACAGAATTAAGAATAACAACAGAACTTCAGAACAAGGCACAGCGAAAAACAACATGCCAATCAATATGCATTTATAGAAAATACACATGCGAGAATCGAACACTAGACCGATCCTACAACGACTTTTTAACCATTGAGCCATAACTGATAGTTAGATAAACAACAGATTCTTTGTAACAATATTACATGTAATAAACTTTGTTACCATTTATAACTGAAACATTTTTTCATTTTATGTTAGCCTGTTTACATAAATCATTAACACAACACAATACATTATCTTGTGGGCTTCGACTCGAAAACATAAGAACCATTGTTGGCCTTCACAAATGATTATGTAGGTAATTATAACTTAGTGTAGATATGCGTCTTACATTGTTGTGTTTATGCTTTTATTATTCTTTGTAATTAATCAACTTTAGATCTTTGATGTGCCATTCTCCTAAAGGTTTACCGGCCATGTCGTTAAGTTTGTATACTAGAGGTGACTTTTTTGAGGCAATCTTACATTTAATAAATTTAGGCGCCAATTTCTTGCTAAAGTATTTATCCTTGTCACTAAGTAGAAACGTTCTGCGCCAAACTATATCACCGACATTGAATTCTGCCGGTTTACGGCGAAGATTATAAGATGAACAATTTCGTTGGTGGGCCGACAACAGAGCTGAATGTACCTTCTCGAAAATAGAGGATAAGCAGCCTAAAGTTTCGGCATAGCCGTCCCGTGGTTCGAGCACCATATTGGAATTAAATTCCTTGTCAATATACTGAGAACCACATGTTATGACCTCCCTACCAAAAACAAGGAAATTAGGAGAATAACCAGTAACCTCACTAACTGCGCAGTTAAGGGCGAACTGAACCTTAGTGATTAAAGTGTCCCAGATTCGATGATCAGATTCTATGAAAGTTGAAATAGCTGTAATAATGGTTTTGTTGTAGCGTTCAACTGAGTTAACGTGGGGAGTATACAACGGTGTAAAATGCAAATTTGGAATTTTATATTTTGACAACATACTTTTAAAGGTTGCGCTAATAAATTGTTTACCGTTATCCAAAACAATAGTAGATGGAATTCCATGCACCAAAAATACATTTTCCTCGAGAATTTTTGTTATCACTTCTGCAGTTGCCCGTTTAATGGGGAAAAGCAAACAATATTTAGAGAAACAACAACTGACCACAAATATAAAAGTGTTTTGTTTTCTGCTGGGGGGCAATGGACCAATCAAATCAATACTAATCGTCTGAAAGGGCTTTTGACATGATTTGGGTTTTCCCATTAGACCTAAATTTGGGTGGTTTTGGTGTTTATGGGTGATACAAGGTTCACATGAACTGACGAACTTGACAACATCGGAGTACATACCAGGCCAAAAGTAATTAAGTGCAAGACGTTTGTATGTCTTAAAGATACCCAGATGTCCAGCAGTGGGCGAAGAATGATTCTCCCTTAGAATGTCAGTTCTTTGGTCAGACGGAATAACCTCTTTCCATTGAAATTCTCTAGTGAGAGGGTTTAATGTTTTTTTAAAACAATACAATTTATTGTTTATTACTTGATAGTTAACAAAGGAAGTCGGAGAACTTAAACAGCCTTTATAGATATTTAAATACCAAGGATCATTAGTAGAAACTGGTAAATTCTGATTAGGATTAATATCTATATTTATATCATTAGCAATAGCAGAAACGGGTAAAGAGCGAGACAGAAAATCAGGTAAAACGTTATCGGAACCCCGACGATGACGTATTTCGAAATTATAGGAAGATAAGCGAACTCCCCATCTGGCTAACCGGCCAGTAGGGTTATTCAAGGTCAAGAACCATTTCAAAGCAGCGTGATCAGTGTAAACAATAAACTTTTTACCATTTTCAACATAACAACGCCAGTGTTCTATAGCAGATAGAACAGCCAGGGCCTCTCGCTCAGTGGCACTGTAATTTTTTTCTTGCTTACTGAGTGATTTGCTATAATACGCTATGACTCTTTCCTCACCATTTAACCTTTGACAGAGGATCGCGCCAAGACCAAAATCGCTAGCATCTGAGTGTATTTCAAACGGTTGCGAGTAGTCAGGACAAGCCAACACCGAGGAGGAAATCAAACAATTCTTTAGGTTATTAAACGCCTCATTAGCCTCTGTCGTCCAGCAGAATGGAGGTGCGTTTTTACTTTGAGATGTTAACTTATTTAAGGGTGCAGCAATAGAGCTAAAATTCGGTATAAAACGCCTGTACCACGAGGCTGCGCCTAAAAATCGACGTACTTCTTTTCTATTAGAAGGAGTGGGATAATTTTTCATTGAATTAACTTTATCCGGATCGGGATGCAATCCACTAGAGTCGACAACATAGCCTAAATATTTTAGTTTATCTCTAAAAAATTGACATTTTTCGAGATTAATTGTTAAATTAGCGCTTTTTAGTTTATCAAGAATGCGTAATAAAAGAGTAATATGCTCGCTGAAGCTGGACGTGATACAGATTATGTCATCGATAAAACAGAAAACCTTATTTTCAAATTCTGGGCCATAAAATAAAATATCAACTAATCGTTGTTGAGTAGCTGGCGCATTCGTAAGACCGAAAGGCATTCTTTTGAATTGAAATGTGCCACGCGTGGGAATATAAAAGGCTGTTTTGCAACGGTCCTCTTCTTTAATTAATGTTTGCCAAAAAGATTTAGACAGGTCTAAACTAGACAAGTATTTAGCATCTCTCAGATTATCTAAAATTTCCGAAATATAAGGCAAGCTATAAGCATCTTTTTTTGTAACGGAATTTAATTTTCGACTGTCCAAACAGAAACGCAGTTCACCATTCTTCTTTGGTGTCAAAATGACCGGATTTGACCACGGGCTTTCTGATCGTTCAACAACATCCTCTGAGAGCATGTCGTCAAGATGCTTTATTAATATTCTTTGTTTATCGGGAGACATGCGATAAAATCTTTGCCGAATAGGGGGACAATCACCTGTATCAATTGAATGAGAAATAATATTTGTGCAACCGAGACCCCGCTTCTCGTATGAAATATCGGTAAATTTAGAAATAATGTTGTCAGCGGTAGCTCTCTGGTCGACTGTAAGATGATCATAAGAAACAAGATGTGTAGGGGGAACTGCCTGCAACTCCATTACTTGAGCGTCAGACTTGTTCACAATCAAAACAGACTCCAATTTGTTAGGAAATAGGCCAAAGCTTCGCCAAAAATCCATGCCAAGGATAAGGGAATTTTGAATCCCAGGTACAACATGAACTTCTAAGTTAATCAATTTATCCTGAAACTCGAAGGGTAGAAACACCGATCCCAAGGACTCAAATCGTTCACCGCCTGCTGTTATTAACCTTAAAGGTTTCGATTTATCCAAAACATTGTCTTTCAAAAATAAGTTATGCAAATTATTACCTAAAATTGTAACGCAAGATCCAGAATCTAAAAGACCTGTGGTAGGTATTCCGTTTAATTTTAGAGTAACGTAAGGTAAATATTCTACTTTAGAATTACGGATTGAGGAAATATGATAGCTATTAAAGAATTTTTTTAAAAAGTCTAACCAATTATTCCACTCTGTTTTATTACAATTAGTTGTATAATTTGATTTTCCACAATCCTTATTAACTAGTTTTTTGAAACTGTAGGGGTCGACTTAGATTTACAATTGGGGCAGTCTGACACCTTGAAACCCTTTGTGCCGCACTTAAAACAGATTAGGTAGTGTGGCTGACGGCAATTACGTAATGAGTGCGAATTGCATCTACAACGCACGCAAAAAGTTTTATTTATATTAGAAGTACTCGATACGGCGTTGACTTGTGGCACAGACTTGTATCTCGATGTATCGGCGACAGAGTTATATTTATTGAAGTTATTATGATTGTAAACATTTTTGTTTGAAGAAAAATTAGAAAACGGATAATTATACGCTAGATCGGGTGCTACAGTATTCTTTGAAACTTTAGGGGGTTCGGAAAATTGCTTACTGCGACTTTGGTAATTTTCGAAAAGACGACAAACTTCGACCAGACTATCAACGTCAACAACCTTTGCAGTGAGCAGACAATTAGTGTAACAAGGTCTAATATTATTTAGTAAAATTTCTAGCTTCTCCGAATCAGCGATAGGAGAACTAAGTCGCGAAAACAGACCGTGCATTTTTGCCACGTAAATAGTTATTGATTCGTTCTCGCCTTGTGAGCGCTGACGAATCTCCGTCATAAGACGGTAATCGTAGTTATGCGGACTAAAATCTCGTTTTAAAAGTTCGCAAAGTTCTAACCAAGTCTTTACGTTATTTTTAACAGAACGATACCAAACTAATGCGTCACCCGAAAATATTTCAAAAGCGAAAGACAACATCTTGTCATGTGGAATAGATCTACAGGACATAAATTCATCAATTTTTTCAATAAAAGATCTTACACATGATTTACCGTTAAATTTGAATTTACCTAATTCCGAGAAAAGCTTACGGTCGTAATTATAGGAAGTGTTTCCCTCTGCCACTGAGCAATCCGACCGCGAACTACGACGCGTGATTAATTGTAATTTCGCATATAAGTCATTAAATTTATTCCACACAGACTCAATTTTTTTAATATCAAGACTGCCGGTATCCACCCTATTCAGTCGATGAAAACAATGGTGAAGCACGGTTTCGACCTTCTGTTGAAGCTCGGAGGTATAGTTTGCTTCCAACATAGATAAGTGTCTATTTGATCTTAATAACGACTTTTCCACTTCAGCCACATCCTCCTCTGGTGGGAAGGGTGAAGATAATATATCCTCCGAGGGAATTTTAACTGAAAGTTTAGCGATTTGTTTGCGGGGATCGTCAGGCTTTGAAACGCCGCGTATTGTGGTCTCATATTCTAATTCCGCTTTAGTTAATAATGAGAAATTTATAATGTAAGCCATTATTACAAAACAATAATAGAAAATCTAAGTATTTACGCCGGTACTAGAAAAAAAATTAAATATCGCCAGAAAATCGAATACCGTGCTAAAAAAGCTGAAATACACTAAATTATACAATGGTGTGATGATTGGTAAAGGATTAAGAAAAATTACTTAAAGGTCACTCAAAGGTTGAATCACAATATTTTTTTCGCGAATACGAGGCACGTAGTTCAACGGCAAAGCGGTTAGAACCGGTTGGCGGCTGGGCACGCTGCCCGCAGTGAAACGTGATTTTAGACCGACGTTAATTAAATCACCGTTATGTTATTTACACAGTTAAATTGCTTATGGCCAACCAAAATAGATAGAAACTGTACTTGTACGCAATTCACCACACCAGAATATATGCACACACAGGAGAAAAATATACAAGAGAAAAAGAAATTATTTCACTCACCTGTAAAGTGCCAACTTACGTTTTAAAAATATATTTAAAAATTCTATTGGGCGCCAATGTCGCACGGGTGATCGATTTTCACGGGATAGCCGGGATCGATCACTCGCCGAGCAATAAAAAGAGATGCTTAGGTTGCCTTACGGGAAATAAATAAAAATATCACCAGGACAGATTAAACTCGCGTTATATTCCAGATTCACAATTTTGATTAATAAAAGAACCGACACTAGGGGTTAACCGGCTAGATAGTTATCCAGGGCGTAGGTCGTAAGTTAACACTCCACAGGTCCACGGATGGATACTCAGCTTTCACGTGTCCCAGCAGAAGAAAAAGCCCGGCAACCACGTGTGTCGCCGGTATATATGTCGTCGGCAAGCGGGTGAGGGTCCCCACTCCAGTGCGTCATCGTAGTGGGGCTCGCAAGCGCGGAGGCACGACGTCACAATTTCATCGCCAAACTCAAAACTTTTTATCCTGCGAAAGTTTGTTTAAACTTTAGAGTCGCTTCAATTGTCTCTTGTTCTAAGTAAATTACGTGTACCATTTATTTGATTAATTGATTTAACTTGTATTTGGAGAGCTCTTCTTCTTAAGATTTTATTCCATTAAAATTATTGAAATACTTGTTCGACTACAGCTATGTAATATATCGCGTTTCTAGTTACACAACTATGGCAATCAAGAATAGTTTAACTAAGTTTCGGAAAATTTCGCTTTACAAGCTTCTTTAATACTTTTTACTGGTCTTACTGAAGCGATAGATTTGATTTGCGATTGCGATTAGATTGCTGTAAATAGTCTTTCTGATACTGCCATGTGCACAAACTGACTAAAGATTATTACGACGTTACTCTAAAATGTGTTTGAAATGTTTATAAACAAGTTAAATACTAGACTTGTTCAGCGGCTCCACCCGCATAGATAACAGCTATGGCGACAAATAGTATCTGGTCTGCGTGTTATTCTGATGTATCTGTATATACAACGTGTAATGGAAATAACGCACATCCTCAGACACCCCAATTAGAAAACCTTGTTACAATCATAATGCATGCATTGAAATATTTTTTTTATTTGCGTAAATAATGTTTTTTAAAGAAAGTATTAACTCAATTAAAAGTAAAAATCGTGGTCACTCTAAATCTGCGCACGCACACAAACGAAACGGTTGCTATGGTAAACAAACAACAGCGATCTGATAGGAACGAAACACGATACGATATAACAAAATGTATGAAATTCAGTCTGTAAACCATAATCTGATAGAGTGGGGTTTGCAAAAATGATGTTTGAACATTTGTCGGCCACTGTTGATATTACCAAAGATATTATGAGTATTATTTTCTTTCCATCACACTTTTAGGCTATGGATTGGACAATCGAATCATTTATTGTTTGTTATTAATATGCACGATCTATTGTTTCTTAACATCGTAAGTGACTATTGTGACTAGCTTAACTTAATCATACCTAGTTAGCATTATTGATCGATAAAGTAAAAGAATATCAATGAGAGAAATAAACAAGAACGGCGTGTTTGAAGTTGTCTTGTGAATCTAAATACTTACAATAATAGAATAATAAAATAACTTACGTGCTTAAAAATCAGCACTTCACTATTTCCTCACAAATCACATCTTTTCACTGTTTTAAAAGCAGCTTGTATCTTAATTAATTAACTACTCGGCACTTTTTCTCTCATCACAATAAACTGGTGATTTAATATTTCTCCACAATGAGAAAGTCCAAGGGTGTCAACTGTCAAGTCAACATCTAGATGATGTTGAACATTCCACACCGGCACCGGCTTGTTGATAATTATTAAATTATACACCATTACACATTTTGTAAACAAGTGAACTTTAAAAAAAGTTTTCACAGCACTCACTGATACAATCAGATAGATATTCCCGGTTGTACTTGTCATAACATGTCTAAGCGCATCGCCCGCTGCGCTTGTCATGCGCCAGCGCGAGCGAGACATTACGTCTCGCTCTTTCCCGTTGTTTATTACCTACGTTAGTGAAAGATAGATGATAGACATTTTGGTGGTCAATTGTGTGCTATTGTCTTTTGCCGTCTATTGTGTTGTATTAATGTGTGCGTTTGTGTAAGTCAACGTGGAACCATTTAACAAATGCATTTAAAAATAAGCCGTTCTGCTTTGATTTAAAGTTTACTTTCGAATAACTCAATTTTTTTTAAAATGAGTGACTACAATTTACGTTATTTTAATTATTTTAAGACTAAAAATAAACAATATTAAAAATGACGGAAATGGATTCAGTTGCCGATTCTGAACAAAGTACTTTCAGGATGTGCATTTAAACTTGTTACATGTTGTATACAATTCTTGCGTTATTGACTGACTAACAGACAACACACAGCCGACAATACTGAAGCTGAAATTAGCATATATGTACCTTGGGTACCTTGGGAAGGAGAGCACCTGCGCTAAGGGGGTAACATAGTCCCACGGCGACAGAGTCGCGACTCGCGGGCTAAGTTTAGTTAGCTAAATTACTGCAAAGTGTTATCAAATTCCATTCATTAGCTTTTGTGGGAGAGAATAACACATCAAAAAATTTGTAGTTTTGTTTGTTTGTTTGTAATGGATAAACTCAAAAACTACTGGACCGATTTGATTTCACCATGTTTGTTTTGTTTTTCGTGTGAGCGTGTGGCCAACTCTGGTGTCGGAGTTTTCAGACCGCCCGAAGGCCTCCGGCATGGCCTAACGATCCATATCCTTAGACAAGAACCGGGACCGACAGCTTTACGTGCCCTCCGAAGCACGGTAGCGCTCAGATGTAAATGCCACACACGGTCACCCATCCAAGTGGTAACCTGTGCAAGCGTTGCTTAACTTTGCCGATCTGTTACGAACGGCAAGCCAAGTCTCGCTACGAGCGCTACATTTTCGCGATTAGAAAGCTACATTATCTGCGAGTAACATAGGCTATATTTTATTTTAGACAAAATAGGGGTCCGTAAGATATTTGGGTTTTTCGGGTACGCGAAGTAGTTCCCTCAGGACGCGGGTAAAACCGCGGGAAACGGCTAGTCCTTACATACTTTTGCATTTAGAATAGTACGCACTCATAATTAAATACCTAAATTCTATTCCATAGCCTTGAAGACCATTAAACGATGTCTATAATAGCCACAAGATGTATCATATCAAGCTTATTATTGGGAAAACTTCTCTTTGGCGTCTTCTTTCCCGTAGTCATATTTGTAATGGCTTTCCCATATCGCTTGCAAAGCAAATATACGTCCATTGTCCACCGCTTCTGTAAATATGTTCCCAACTAGAAATGTAATGGAAACATGTCTACTGAAGGGTTCTTTAAGTTGCTTCATTGATGTCTACTTGACTTGGCTATTATGGGTATATTATTTTTGCTAGGGAAATATAGTTATATCAGTCAAAGTGATACGCTAGAGTTATAATATGAAAGCTATGTATGTGTTGCTTGCGTTTATGAATCTCAAGAATTAGCTTTTTAATTTTGATGCAAATTATTTGTATGTACTAACTACCGATAGACTTAAAGTTGACGAGGCTTTTCATTTTGTTTGTATTTGAAAGAGAAGCCATTAAATTGCCACAATTAGCGTATCACATTAGAACGTTCAGTACTTAAAGTAAATATATAATGTAAATAGCTAGCCAGTTATTTAACTGATATAATTACTGCAGTGACTGTATATTATAAGTCTTCTTGATAAACTTGACCGCCTTCTTAATAACTGCATTCGGTTTATTTATAATCTTCGCAAGTATGACCATGTGTCTGCTTTTCGTTCCGATCTACGCTGGTTCAGTCAGCGCCGGCGTTTGCGCGCTCTCACAACGCTCTTCTCTATTCTTTATTCTTCATCTCCCCCTGCATACCTTTAATCTAATTTCAATATTTAAGCTCCAATCACGCAAAAGATCTCCGCTCCTCTAATAACCTACTACTTTTATGCCCATCACACACTTCTGGACTTGTACACTCTTCTTTCACAGTCCAATCAGTCCTACTCTGGAATGCCCTTCCTATGGAGATCAGGACGGCTAGTAACCGCTGGACGTTTAAGTCAAAGGTGCGTGAACATATTCGTAAGGGACTACTGGCACAATCATCCTAATCATTATTTACATATTATATCTATAATATAAAAATGAATCGCAAAATGTGTTGGTAAGCGCATAACTCAACAACGCCTGGACCAATTTGGCCAATTCTATTTTTTACATGATCGTTGAAGTTCAAAGATGGTTTTTACGTCGAGAAAAATTCTAATAATTGCCGGAAAAAACCTAAAAACAGCCCTTTTCTTTTTCCAATACAAATGTTTTCTAACTAAAACGTAGAGTCAATTTGAGCTTTATTGCTATTGTATAAAGTTCATATTAAATTACAAGCACTCACTGTTGTTTAAAAAATGTAGGTATGTTCCTAACGTCAAAGAGTTAATTTGCACTTTATTACTGCTATACTAAGTTCAAATTTAATCATATCTATCAAAACAGTGTGCGTTGGACCACATAATACATCGTTAGAGGATAAACAAAAAAAAAGAAAACGAAACTAAACAAAAGCGTTTTTATTATTTCATATCTCTATTTTACATACATAAAACAAATTAAAAAATAGTTGAAACAATAACAAACTGTCAATGTCAGTGTTGTTTTTCTTGGATTTTCGGTTACCTACTCTACTGAGTTTGCTTTTGTCAACTGATACACGAAACAAATTCGTACCTATATCGTGTTTTGTGCAGTGTTTAGTTACCTATGATCACTAATTATTGCATGTGACACAATAATCTATAATATAGATATGCCTCCTATTAGACGAAGCAATTTAGGTAGAAAACCCGAAATGCTACAAACCAAGCTAATTACCGATCTAATCATGCTGCACAAGAACGTGATGACGGAAATGAACGTGAAAGAATTCGGACATCACAAACACGTGAAGCGCGAGTGTGACATTCAACTAATAATCGCGCAAGTTTGAATCAAGCTGCTTTCAGTTACGATGTGTCAATTGACTACAGTAACTACCAATGTGTTGTTATTGGTTCGATGAACTCGGTTTGCTCACATTGTAAGGCATTGAAATATAAAAACAAAGCTAATGGATTGTGTTGCGCAAATGGTAAAGTGAAATTGATACCATTGGAACCACTACCAGAGCCATTGTACTCAATGATTTCAGGAATATGAACAGATTCCATACAGTTTTTGACAAATATCCAACAATATAACAATTGCTTTCAAATGACTTCATTTGGATCAACAAATGTAGTTCGGGAAAATTTTATGCCAACTTTCAAGGTATGTGTTATAGCAGTTAATCATAATTATTTTAGCGAACAATATGTTCTGTCACCTAAGTTAAGATGTGTCACTAATCATAGTTATCACTTCACTCACTTATTACAAAAGATGAACTTATTCAGAAGGTGTTTCTAGATGTTTCTCAAAATTACAGAAAGCATGATTGGTTGAGCGAACGATAGCTCGTTCGCTCAACCATCGGGGATATATAAATCAGTTGATTCGGCTAATAACCAAGATGGTGTAGTGAACTATCCATCAGAATTTTTAAACTCGCTGGATTTGCTAGGATTGCCACCTCACAATCTTCAATTAAAGGTTGGATCGGTAGTTATAATGTTGCGAAATATCAACCAACCGCGTCTTTGCAACGGCACACGGTTAGCGATAAAAAAATACTAAACAACGTGATAGAAGCAACTATACTGAAAGGAAAGTGTAAAGGAGAAGACGTTCTCATACCGCGCATCCCAATGATTCCGACTGATGTGCCGTTTGACTTTAAACGACTACAGTTTCCAGTTCGGCTTGCTTTTGCTATGACCATAAACAAGTCCCAGGGGCAATCATTAAGTGTTTGTGGTATTAATCTGGAAAACCCATGTTTCTCACATGGTCAATTATATGTTGCCTGTCCCGTGTTGGAAAACCATCAGATTTGTTTGTCTATGCGCCAGGTAATCAAACAAAAAACATCGTATATCACAAAGCCCTACAATGAAAATAAAACAGATTTTTGTTAATAATTATGATTCACATGATTCGTATATCACAAAGCACTACAGTGAAAATAAAACTGATTTTTGTTAATAATTATGCTTCACATGATTAACAGGTGCGGCGGTAGCCCAGTGGTGTACGTAACGGACTGCCGAGACGATGATCTCGGGTTCGATCCCCAGGTACCTCGGGCACACACCTCTGACTTTTCGAAGTTATGTGTGTATTAAAAATGTTAATTATCGCTCGCTTAATAATGTGCCCGGTAGATGGCAATAGGCTCGCCCCCTATTACATTGGGACCGAAACATATCTGGCGAAGTGTGGGTGTGTAATACACCTCTGCCTACCCCTTCGGGGATAAAAGGCGTGAAGATATGTATGTTGATTAACAATAAAGCGATAACTTATTTTTAAATGCTTATATATGTTTTATTTAATTATATTTCTTATTCACAACGCCCTATCACCAGGGTGACGGTTCTGTTCAGGAGAATTTTTTTGCCCCGATTATAAAATATGTAGGAACAAAAAAATGTCACATTACAAATCATTTTGACAGGATTTTATTGCAATTTAATTAGGCAGTACGAAGTCTGCCGGGTCAGCTAGTTATATATACATATATATTTATAATTTATATATGCTTAGGTATATATGTATATTTATTTACTTTATCTATTCATGTATATACATTTATTATATAGTATGTATGTAATGTTATATGTATGTACTTATTCATGATAGTTATAATAAAATTATCACTCTTTTCAAGTTTTCAAATAAAGCAAAACTCTTTTGTACACCTACCATACCTATCTCTGCATCACCCTATGGTTGACTGGAAGATAATGCTTTTAGCATTAAGTCCGCCAATGTACCAATATTATTGTACATTAAGTTTTAAAATAAAATAAATAAAATAAAATAAATAAGTTCTCAGTTTCGAGTGTCGTAATATGCACAGGTATCATTATCTCGAGTTAGTTTTGTTAGCTAATCAGTCACCGTTATTCTTATCATACTGACATTCATATCATGATATCAAGTGTCTCACTTCATTGGCATAAAATCTACATCAATCATTTTATATAAAACTAGCTGCTTCCCGCGGTTTCACCCACCTCCTGAGGGAACTAATTCGTGTACCCGAATAATGTATAGTCTAAACTAGCTGACCCGGCAGACTTCGTACTGCCTAATTAAATTGCAATAAAATCCTGTCAAAATGATTTGTAATATGACATTTTTTGTTCCTACATATTTTATAATCGGGGCAAAAAATTCTCCTGAACAGAACCGTCACCCTGGTGATAGGGCGTTGTGAATAAGAAATATAATTAAATAAAACATATATAAGCATTTAAAAATAAGTAATCGCTTTATTGTTAATCATGTGAAGCATAATTATTAACAAAAATCAGTTTTATTTTCACTGTAGTGCTTTGTGATATACGAATCATGTGAATCATAATTATTAACAAAAATCTGTTTTATTTTCATTGTAGGGCTTTGTGATATACGATGTTTTTTGTTTGATTACCTGGCGCATAGACAAACAAATCTGATGGTTTTCCAACACGGGACAGGCAACATATAATTGACCATGTGAGAAACATGGGTTTTCCAGATTAATACCACAAACACTTAATGATTGCCCCTGGGACTTGTTTATGGTCATAGCAAAAGCAAGCCGAACTGGAAACTGTAGTCGTTTAAAGTCAAACGGCACATCAGTCGGAATCATTGGGATGCGCGGTATGAGAACGTCTTCTCCTTTACACTTTCCTTTCAGTATAGTTGCTTCTATCACGTTGTTTAGTATTTTTTTATCGCTAACCGTGTGCCGTTGCAAAGACGCGGTTGGTTGATATTTCGCAACATTATAACTACCGATCCAACCTTTAATTGAAGATTGTGAGGTGGCAATCCTAGCAAATCCAGCGAGTTTAAAAATTCTGATGGATAGTTCACTACATCATCTTGGTTATTAGCCGAATCAACTGATTTATATATCCCCGATGGTTGAGCGAACGAGCTATCGTTCGCTCAACCAATCATGCTTTCTGTAATTTTGAGAAACATCTAGAAACACCTTCTGAATAAGTTCATCTTTTGTAATAAGTGAATGAAGTGATGATTATGATTAGTGACACATCTTAACTTAGGTGACAGAACATATTGTTCGCTAAAATAATTATGATTAACTGCTATAACACATACCTTGAAAGTTGGCATAAAATTTTCCCGAACTACATTTGTTGATCCAAATGAAGTCATTTGAAAGCAATTGTTATATTGTTGGATATTTGTCAAAAACTGTATGGAATCTGTTCATATTCCTGAAATCATTGAGTACAATGGCTCTGGTAGTGGTTCCAATGGTATCAATTTCACTTTACCATTTGCGCAACACAATCCATTAGCTTTGTTTTTATATTTCAATGCCTTACAATGTGAGCAAACCGAGTTCATCGAACCAATAACAACACATTGGTAGTTACTGTAGTCAATTGACACATCGTAACTGAAAGCAGCTTGATTCAAACTTGCGCGATTATTAGTTGAATGTCACACTCGCGCTTCACGTGTTTGTGATGTCCGAATTCTTTCACGTTCATTTCCGTCATCACGTTCTTGTGCAGCATGATTAGATCGGTAATTAGCTTGGTTTGTAGCATTTCGGGTTTTCTACCTAAATTGCTTTGCTATTGTGTCACATGCAATAATTAGTGATCATAGGTAACTAAACACTGCACAAAACACGATATAGGTACGAATTTGTTTCGTGTATCAGTTGACAAAAGCAAACTCAGTAGAGTAGGTAACCGAAAATCCAAGAAAAACAACACTGACATTGACAGTTTGTTATTGTTTCAACTATTTTTTAATTTGTTTTATGTATGTAAAATAGAGATATGAAATAATAAAAACGCTTTTGTTGAGTTTCGTTTTCTTTTTTTTTGTTTATCCTCTAACGATGTATTATGTGGTCCAACGCACACTGTTTTGATAGATATGATTGAATTTGAACTTAGTATAGCAGTAATAAAGTGCAAATTAACTCTTTGACGTTAGGAACATACCTACATTTTTTAAACAACAGTGAGTGCTTGTAATTTAATATGAACTTTATACAATAGCAATAAAGCTCAAATTGACTCTACGTTTTAGTTAGAAAACATTTGTATTGGAAAAAGAAAAGGGCTGTTTTTAGGTTTTTTCCGGCAATTATTAGAATTTTTCTCGACGTAAAAACCATCTTTGAACTTCAACGATCATTTAAAAAATAGAATTGGCCAAATTGGTCCAGGCGTTGTTGAGTTATGCGCTTAGCAACACATTTTGCGATTCATTTTTATATTATAGTTTACTCCTTGGTACATCAGCTATCTGCCAGTGAACGTCCCGTCAAAATCGGCTCAGCCGTTCCAGAGATTAGCGAGAACAAACAGACAGACAGACAAAATTTTAGAAAAATGCCATTTCGGTATATGTACCGTGTATATATCCATATGCATTAAGTAAAAAGCGGTTATTTTAATATTACAAACAGACACTCCAATTTTATATATGTGTGTATAGATGTTTGCGTTACTGACTGACTGGCAGACAAAGCGCAGTTTAAATTAAGTATTAGGCGTTAGTTAGACGAGTAACCCCGCGCTCCAAGGCGAGATTCTTGCATGCAATTGGGAAACTTTTAAATATGTATAATTAAAAGCGCCTCGCTTATTTGAGTTTTCCCCTTAGAGCCCTGATCCCCAAGGCACACGTCCTGGAGAGCCCCGAAAACGATTGATAACATTTATCTTGTTTATTTTTCTATTATTTTCGACTTTTACCGTCGTCATCAAAAGTGCATATATGTATTATATGAGTTTTAAATATAAAAGACGAAAGTATTTAATTTGAAATTTTGTACAACACCAACTCTTAGATTTTAAAATTAGAAGGCCAATTCTCGTATTTTTATATGACACTGAAATTATATTTTGAATGAACTCAGAAGCGGTATTCTGCTAATCAAATGTCATAAGTGTACAATTTGAAATAAACAGTTCGTCGTTGACATATAATTATTTTGACACTTGTTTCAATTTACGATCTCGTTACGACTTTATTAAATTTAAATATCAGATAATTAAGAGAATACGATTTTTGTGACGTAAGTATGACACTAACATTATATCGAAACTGTATTTATTTAGGAGAATTGGGCCCCTGATGTACTCACCAATTTTTTTTAAACTGTTCTATCATCATGTCAGCCTAGAGACGTCCACTGCTGGACATAGGCCTCCCCCAAGGTTCACACAGACCGATTTTGAGCCGCCCGCATCCAACCGCTACCCGCGATCTTAACCAGATCGTCGGTCCACCTTGCGGGACGCCTGCTGCGTAACTTTTCTATACTATTTAATTATATAATTATAAGTTGATACTAATGTTGATTATTTTTATAGTTGATTATCAAGGTCCAATTTTTCCTATTTTAAATTACTTATGTTGATTTTCCATTTAGCCTAGATATTTTGAACCTTGCGTACGGTATTGAAAAAAAGCGATTGTGACAATAATTAAAACCTGTGATCACCATAAGAAACTCTACTTTGTATTCTTTAATTATAATATTTACTATAGCCAAGCAAAACTATATAATTTTTCCTGATCCTTAAAGTTAAGTATTTATTTTTAACCGACTTCAAAAAAAAGGAGCAGGTTAACAATTCATCGGAATCTTTTTTTTATGTATGTTCTCCGATTTCTCTAAGACGCCTGGACCGATTTCGAAAATTCTTGTTTTGATTGAAAGAGTATACCTCCTAGTAGGTCCCATGATCATCAGGTCAGGATGTGATCATGGAGTCCTGAAAAAATCGAAGGAACTCTTCAAATTTTATAAGCACACTTGAAGCGATTTGACGATAACAACCCAATGCCGTCGAGTTTGGGCTCGATTGAGTCGTCTTTACATGGACTTTGATGCAGGATGATTTCCATGGTCTGATGATAGAGTTGGAAGGTAACCATGAGATTTTTGTGATACAATAACCTAATCTCATCGAGTTTAGGGTCGTTTGATTCGTCTTTACATGGACTTTGGTACTGGATGTTTTGCAGGGTCTGATGATGGAGCAGAAAGGTGGCCATGGGATCTTTGTAATACAATGACGCAATCCCATTGAGTTTAGGCTCGTTTGATTCGTCTTTACATGGAATTTAGTGCTGAATGTTTACCACACTCTGATGCTGGAGCAGGAAGGTAGCCATGGGATATTTGTTATGCAATTAGGCAATCCCATCGAGTTTGGGCTCGTTTCAGTCGTCTTTACACAGACTTTGATGCTGGATGATTTCCATGGTCTGATGATAGAGCTGGAAGGTAACCCAATCTCATCGAGTTTAGGGTCGTTTGATTGGTCTTTACATGGACTTTGGTACTGAATGTTTACCAGGGTCTGGTGATGGAGCAGGAAGGTGGCCATGGGAACTTTGTAATACAAAGACGCAATCCCATTGAGTTTGGGCTCGTTGGATTTGTCTTTACATGGACTTTAGTGCTGAATGTTTACCAAACTCTGATGATAGAGCAGGAAGGTGGCCATGGGATCTTTGTAATACAATAACGCAATCTCATCGTATTTAGGCTCATCTGTTGGCAAATACTTTGGTATTGGATGATTTCCGGGATCTGATGATGGAACTGAAACGAACGTGTTTAGGCTAGTTTGTTCATAACAAAAATATACTTCAAATTGCCAGAAAGGTACAGTTCTATATTTCAGAATTGAGGCACGTAACGAAGGCCTCCTCATCATCTACCACCTACACTATCCTATGAACCTAATTACCACCCATTACTATTTTTTATTAGTATACCACTAAAAAGCAACAAATAAAA
Organism: Euclidia mi; assembly: GCA_944739405.2. Taxonomy (NCBI): domain Eukaryota; kingdom Metazoa; phylum Arthropoda; class Insecta; order Lepidoptera; family Erebidae; genus Euclidia; species Euclidia mi. The sequence continues at coordinate 68,210,884 of OX123198.2, read as the reverse complement.
ATTATTTTTAAATAAAAAGAAACCGACTTCAAAAACACTAAGGAACTAAAAAACAAAATATAATTGGTTTTGGAGCAACAATTTTTGGAGTCGGTGCCAAGCACTTACGCAAAAAGTTACTAAATTACAAACTACCTATTCTATCAACAACAAAAGTTGTATAAAATGTGTAGAGGTTTTAGAGTCAGATCAGAATTACTTGGCTTGGCACCGACTTCAAAAATTGTTGCTCCAAAACCAATTATTTTTTGTTTTTTAGTTCCTTAGTGTTTTTGAAGTCGGTTTCTTTTTATTTAAAAATATTTTTAGTAACTAATAATATGTAGTCTATAAACGGTATGTTGTTGCTGACGGTACTTTCACGATACATTGACTTTTAATTGAGTTTACCCAGACTTAAATAAGTCAGAGCCAAGACATAAATAATCAGATAAGTCAGGTGTCTCAGGGATCGGGGCCCTAAGAGACCCGAACTGATTGGTAACGCGCTCGAGGCAAAAAATATATATTTTATTTGTGTTTCAATGTCATTTTATAAAAGTTTAAAAACACTAAAAAATACGCTTTTATAAATGCACGCAAAAACAAAAAATAAATTATGGATCGTTCAAGTTGTCTCTATTTCTTCGCTGAAGTGTAAACTATGTGCTTTTAATATAATATTGATTGTAAAAGCGTAGGGCGCTGGAACAGGAAAGATGCCTCCAAAGGGTTACCAAAGGAAACCAAAGATAACTCGGCCGCGAACAAGAACTCTACATTTTGCTGCCGCCATTACCCATATGTACTTAATTTCCTGAAAGAAGAGGCGTTAAAAATGTCGGTGAATGTCGTCTCTCCTCGCTGCTGGCGCATGTTTTGTCCGAGTTCTACAAACTGGTCCTTTGAACGGACTGTTTAATTTAGAGCTACCTACTATTCGTGCTGCAACTCCGGTTAGATTGCCAATCTGTGTAATCTGCTTCCCGTAACATCTGTTCACTTGATTTTTCAACAAGTCAAACAATAACGTTTTTCCTATTCCAGCGCCCTACGCTTTTACAATCAAAATAAATACTTATTTAATTATTTAATATCTATATGAATGAATTGATTGAGGAGCTGAGTGGGACTGCGGTGAGGCTTAGGCTTCGAGACAGGTATGGCAACAACCTGAGCTACGCTGATGATATGGTCCTACTCAGCCCCTCAATTAAGGGTTTAAGGAAACTGATGGCAATTTGTGAGATATACGCTAGAGAACATAACTTGGTGTATAATGCAAAGAAGACAGAATTGTTAATATTTAGGTCAGGAAGAGGTCCACAAAACGTCCCACCAGTTTGGATAGGAGGTCAGCGAGTCAAAGTAGTAGAGAGGTTTAAGTACCTTGGTCATATACTGACGTCAGACTTCAAAGACGATGCCGATATAAACAAGTAACGCAGAGCGCTGTCAGTAGTGGGCAATATGATAGCCAGGAGATTTTTTAAAGCCGACACTCAGACGAAGGTACATCTTTTTAGGACATATTGTCCGTGTTTCTACACGTGCCAACTCTGGAAGCGTTACACGAAGAGGTCTCTGGATGGTATTCGTGTTCAGTATAATAACATCTTTAGACAGCTAATGGGTCTTGCGCCGCATTGTAGTGCGTCGGGTATGTTCGCAGAAGCTAGGCTGGATACGTTTAATGCCATCCAGAGAAAACGAATCGCTGGATTCATGTCGAGGGTTGGTTCGTGTACGAACAATATTATCAAAGAGTTTTCTGAAAGACTGTATCTTTTTAATACTGATATGTTTTGTTTCTATTTTTTTTTTGTTCCTTTTCTGTGTAAAATATGGAGGGTAAAGATTCCGAAACAAAGATTTATTATTATTATTATTAAAAGCACATAGTTCACACTTCAGCGAAGAAATAGAGACAACGTGAGCGATCCATAATTTATTTTTTGTTTTAAAGTGCATTTATAAAAGCGAGTTTTTTTAGTGTTTGAAACTATTAATTTATTTTATACTTTCTGGTCTTTGATAACGAAATATTTTTCATTTATACATTTATTTTAAGTAGAGCCCGCATTCTCTCCATCTCCGCCAGTGCGTCTGCATGGTGTTTTATCGGTCAGCTTAGAACAATCTAGCTCTTCAATCTAACGAGAGAGAGACCACTAAGTGATTTTACTTTACTTAGAGCCACATACGCCTGTCAAGCCGCAAAGGACCCTAAGTATACCACAGCGTGGACTATAATATAAAATTGGTTTGTTATAACCTTGAAACCTGATCGTGTTCAAAGTCCATTACGTGGCCTTTCTCACAGGTGCAAACACGACTATGATGCACTATTTCATCATGGAATGCCAGTGCCTATCTTCCGGCTTCATCATCAGACCTTGAAACCTAATCGTGGTCAACGTTCATTACAAGAGTTTTCTAAGAAATCCTAAACAGCTATGATACTATTTTCCATCATGAAGTTCCAGTTCATATCTTCCGGCTCCATCATCAGATCAGTTCTACAGTACCATATTATTATATTGTCATCAAAACTACATACAGCTGCTAATTTTCATTACGCTACGACCCTTGGAAGATAGTTAAATTAGTTACCTTAGATACCATTAAGTACATAGTTAGAATATGTCAACCTAATAAAAGCGTGTTAATAATAAATCAATCACGACATTCGCCTAAAGTAAATTGTATAAGACATATTCTGAAGACACAAAACATTTATCATTCTCTAAACGTTAAACACAGGCATATAAATATACGAAACTTGGTAACCGCTCCAAAATACTTCTGGCTCCATCATCAGATCAGTTCTACAGTACCATATTATTATATTGTCATCAAAACTACATACAGCTGCTAATTTTCATTACGCTACGACCCTTGGAAGATAGTTAAATTAGTTACCTTAGATACCATTAAGTACATAGTTAGAATATGTCAACCTAATAAAAGCGTGTTAATAATAAATCAATCGCGACATTCGCCTAAAGTAAATTGTGTAAGACATATTCTGAAGACACAAAACATTTATCATTCTCTAAACGTTAAACACAGGCATATAAATATACGAAACTTGGTAACCGCTCCAAAATACTTCTTTCACAACTACCAAGTCAAACAAATGGGCAGACATTGTAGCTTAAAAACTTTAACCTAAGTTTGTGTAGAAGGATTTAGTTCACACATTTATTACACGTTACATATCTTTATTTTACGTAACCAGGATCGTCGGCTTATCTGTTGAAATATATTTTTGTGTTCAAGAAAGGTGGCTTTGATATAAGAGACGAGATTTGGCCTGAGGAGAAATAGTTGGCGAAGTTTATTGCAGTAGAGTTCAGAAATAGAGGGGTAGATAAAATTATTGAGATGGGCGATATGAAGGATTGCAGCGTGAATGAGAGTTGGGAGGAGATGAGTTAATGTATGAAGTGCGTGGCAAAAGATGTTTCAGGAGAATCGAAAGGAAAACGTATGAAAGATAATGATACCTGGTGGTGGACAGAGGAAGTACAGAGTGTGCTCAAGGAAAAGAAAGCAAGGTTTAAGGAATGGCAGCTGATGAAAGAAGGTAATGACTCGTTGAAAGAGAGTAAGAAAAAGAAGTATGATGAATGTAAGAAAAGAGCCAAAAAAGCCGTTGCCTTAGCTAGAGCAAAAGCCCTTAACGATATATACGGATTAATTGAGAAGCTGGAGAGCCAAAAGTATTTATACCGACTGGCTAAGGCTAGAGAGAGAAAGGCGAGGGATGTATCCCATATCAAGTGTATGAAAGATGAAACAGGACTGGTTCTTACAGATGATGATAGGATTCAAGAAAGATGGAGAACATATTTGAAAAATTAATGAATGAAGAGAATGATTGGTGCAAAATGCTTGAGAACAAGGCGAAGAATATTGGACTAGTGAATGTAATAAGTACCTAAGGATGAGGTAAGACGGGCTGTGAGTGGAATGAAGAATGGGAAAGCATTAGGACCAGATGGTATCAGTAGAAGCATGGAAGGTGTTTGGGTAGGATGGATGGGTGTGGCTGACTTTATTCTTCAATAAGATGTTGCATGAGGAGACAGTACCCAAGAAATGGTGCAGCAGTTACCTAGTGTCCATTTTTTAAAATAAGGGAGATGTCCAAGATTTCACATAATTTTTTTTTAATTTCATTTCATTTCAAGAATGCAACAATTATCGGGGAATAAAGTTAATGCCTCATAGTATGAAAGTATGGGGGAGAGTAATTGAGCGACGTTTGCGAGCAGAGAGTGAGATTTCACGTAACCAATTCGGTTTTATGCCTGGTCGAGGTACGGTGGGTGCCATTTTTGCACTTCGCCAAATTTGTGAAAAATACAGGGAGGCGCATAAAAATCTGCAACTGGTATTTGTTGACCTCGAAAAGGCATATGACCGGGTACCGCGTGAAGTCTTGTGGTGCGCCCTCAAGAAGAAAGGAGTGCCTGAAAAGTACCTGAAGTTGATCCAAGCTATGTATGCTGAATGCCACACGCAAGTCCGGTCCACAGCTGGAATCACAGCCAGCTTCGATGTGGCTGTAGGCTTGCACCAAGGGTCGCCTCTTAGTCCTTACCTCTTCTTGTTGATTATGGATGCCATATCATCGGACTTACAGGAAGAGGCACCCTGGTGCATGCTGTTTGCCGACGACATCGTCCTGGTAGCAGAAAGTGGACAGGAGGTGCAGAGCAAGCTGGAGGAGTGGCGGCAGAGACTGGAGAACGTAGGCCTTAGGATAAGCAGAACCAAAACTGAATACATGTTCTGTGTGACTTTGGCGGCCTCTCTAGTCCAAGCCCGGTTACACTCGGCGGTATACCCCTACCAGTATGCTCCGACTTTCGCTACCTCAGTTCACTCCTGCAACACGATGGCGAAATTGACCGAGATGTTAGGCAAAGGATCAACTCAGGATGGATGAAATGGCGACAGGTCTCGGGCACAATATGCGATCCTAAAATGCCTTTGAAATTCAAGGGACGCCTTATATATAAGGCGGTTATAAGGCCTGTCGTATTGTATGGAGATGAGTGTTGGGCTACTAAGAAGATGGATGAAAAACGATTACATGTGGCAGAGATGAGAATGTTGCGATGGATGTGTGGAGTTACGAGAATGGATAAGATTAGTAATGAATACGTGAGAGGTAGTCTGAAAGTGGCGCCTATAGACGAGAAATTGAAAGGAAGTCGTTTGGCTTGGTATGGACATATTATGCGAAGAGATGATATGTATGTAGGTAAGCAAGTGATGAATATGAAGGTAGAGGGATGGAAAGGGAGAGGGAGGCCAAGGAAAAGATGGATGGACTGTGTGAGGATGGATATGAAAAAGAAAGGGGTAAATGATCAGATGACGGGTGACAGAAAAGAATGGAAGCGAAGGACGTACTGCGCCGACCCCAAATAGATTGGGACCAGGGCAAGAAGATGATGATGATGAGTTTCTTTTATTGATAGCCAGCTAACTTTTCAGCGGTTTCCAAGGTGATATCGTCAATACATATTTACATTTTAAAAGAAGCAGTAACTACAATGCATGCCTAATCAATATACCATTGCGTTATATCGTCGGCTGTTTAAGACAATATAGACGTAGGATTATTTAGAATAGCTTTCTAAATAAACTTAAATACATTATAGTCATAAATATTCGGCAATACATTGCAGTAAATAACAATCCATACTGAGCAAAACTTCCATAAGTAGGTACGTGTTTAAGCGTCCCACTTATAATGATCAAGTGCGGCCATAAGTTAACCTCGTGCGACAATTTCTTCACCAATCGCAAAGAAAACCCATTATACCGTTTATTCCCACTGATATCGACATACTTAAAAGTTTGTTAAAAATGTGCATGCGATATATATCGTTGGTTGTGGGCCGATGGGGCGATGCGCAAACTAATATAACTTTTGTTCACAAAGTGGCTGCGACAGAACAACCGCGGGTAAGAACTATACAACGAATTCAATTAAATTGTATAACGACTGTACTGAGTCATTATCAATCCAGCTAGCTGGTTATAATATGACTTCTTTTAACCATAGTAGGTATTTTTTATGCACTAAATTACCTATATAATTTTGACTCACCTGCACCATGACCATGTATGTACTATGTATGTCTTAGGCTATATCGCACTGTGATAGACTCACGTGACCTCGTCACTAAGTTGATGACATCGCAGTAGATTTTAGTGCGTAAACAGAACATTTTCAGAAGTCATTCTCCACTAAGATCCAAACTCAGCTATGAGAGATGGAGGGTTTTCCAACGCGATACAAACACGATTATGTCTCAGATGTGAAGCGATAAACAACACTTTCATTACGTTGTGTGATAAATGTCAATATTTTTTTGAGGATTTCTATCGACCTTCAACTACCAATGATATTAATGGGCAAGACATAATGGCACATCTACTAAAAGCATCGCAGTCACTTTACCGCAAAATTGTAGACAATGTCCCAAACCTAGTTCTTACTGAAAATAAGTTAGAGTACGTTAAAAAACTCACTATCATAAAAATAAGTGGACTGCACACTAAGTTTAAACACTTCACAAGAAAGTGATACCTACCTTGTTCAAACTCATCAGTTGTATGAATTTCAACTATATTTAATAATTGCGAGTGGTGTGCTACAAATGAAGCTAATGACAAAAGAATGAAAGTTCATTTTTCATCAAACGTGTCACACAGTTTCTACTAATCACTTTAATTAAGTGAAGACTCGTTAAGAAGCAATATTTTAACAAATGTCGGATATTTTTTCATTACCAACACGTTTAGTGAGTATTTAAATATCTGCTCTCTCAAAACGTCCGTTAAAACTGACGTTCATTATCTTTTTTACAGTCTATATACATAATTGTATTACATTCTAGTATAATTCCAACTTTGTAACAGCAGCGAGCAACTCTTCATAGCTCAAAACTTAGATCTTATATGTCTGATAATATCTTAAACAAAACGATTTAATTACATACATACATAACGTCACGCCTTTTATCCCCGAAGGGGTAGGCAGAGGTGTATTTCTACACCCACTTTTCGCCAGATATACTTTAGTCCCACGTAATAAGGGGCGAGCCTATTGCCGTACCGGGCACATTTCAAGACTCCGTGCTGCTACTGAGAATTTCAGAAAAACGACAGAAAAACCCAATAACACTGCCCGACCCAGGAATCGAACCCGGGACCTCCCGATCCCACGCGCACATTTATGCCGCCAGACCAACGAGGCAGTCGTATAGGGTTTGATGGCGAGTTTTCCGTCTCTACGTAAAGATGGTATTTGCATCATGTTATCCCTTAGTCGCGTTTTACGACACCCACGGGAAGATAGGGGGTGGTGACACTTGAATTCTATGCCGTCAACCACACGGCCACGATTTAATTAACTAAAATAATACAAAATGTAACATAACTGTGACCAAAAATATTGTCTTTACATTTAAAATGTTAACAAACGGTATCATACTTATATAGCTCGCACAGTTTTGCAGTTATCAGATCTCATGTATATATGACAAGTTTCTAGCTACACACAGAAAAGGGGTTTCTGTGCTGCGATGAGATCACTTTTCAACGCGTAATCGACTTAGTTGGAGGCTGGCGGAGGAAGTGCGTAGGCTCTTCCCTGATGTCGTTGGGTCTACTCACTATAACCCCTGCGGTGTACTCTACAGCCCCAGTGCCACACGTATCTGTGTTTGCATACTTTGATATGCTGATATCGATGAGATATAGATTTAGCTTAGTTGTATTTTAGCCTCCACCACCACGCTCTCGCTGTTTTTATTTATGTTGAGTAAATCTGTGCTAAAAACAAACTTTTTGAATATGATTCCAAATGTATTTCCAATTTGGCAAGTATGCTTCCACGGGGCGAATAACATTTTCTATCGAAAAGTGCAGTTCCATCGGTTACTGGCTCGCATCAAATTGTCGTTACCGACGTTTTTATATGTAAAGTGGACTAGTGTTCTACTCTTATGGTTTCACAAACAACATCGAAAGTATATAGTTCGAAAAGTACTTTTTGACTACCACGAATTTGTACACATTTTCTTTCATCTTTTTGCTTTTGACTTCGAACATAAACGTTTAATTTGGGTATTAGCCTTTTTATAGAAACATATAAAAGTGTTTTAAAATTTGTACATGTTGATGATAATGTTTGCGTACCTATTATAATTGTAATATGAAACGTTAACGTTATTATATTTTCAAGACAATCGCATGCAATATTATTAATAATGAGCTTTTGAAAGATGAGTTTAATTGTGTGTATTAAATAAAGTATAATGCAACCATAAGTACAATTCAATATAGTTTATACAAATCTTAAAACTATTAGAAAGTTAAATTTTCTCTAATGCTATTAAGTAAGAAATCCACCTAAATAATTTAGGTCAAATTCACTTGTGACGATCTCTCGGGAATGGAAAAAGCGTCTGTCTTCAATTTTAAAATGTAATTGTCCTAAAGTACTTAAAAAATAATTGAATAAATGTTTTTAAAAGAAATTCCAATAACTCGAACGAATGCGTAAAATCAGTCGAAATTAAGATTAAAAAAGGGTTATCGAGTACCTTATGTATTGGGCATAAACCTTCAGACATTATAAATAATAATTCAAAGGTATTTGTGTGTCCACTCGAGCCCACCTTTGTCAAGAGAAGAGCTGTCAAAGACACAGCTGTGTACTTAGTTAACTTGCACAATGTCTGTACGTAAGGGCTCGCTTGAGGGCGTGTAACGGTTTTTTTTACACTTCTAATTAAAAGTATAGAGTATGCGAATAGTGAAACGATTTTTTGGCTTATGTTTCATTGATTTTGAGGGTTACGTACCTAAATAGGAAAAAAAACTGAACCCTTTTAAGATCATTATGTTGTCCGTCTGTCTGCCAGTCTGCCAAGACGTGATATTTCGGAAACTTGTGGACATATCGAGTTGGGCTTGATGATTATATTTCAAAATTAATATACTTTAGTAAGTATACGAACAGTCAAGTCAACAGACAGATGTTTGCAAGACTTGAAACATAGTGATTGTGGATTACGGATGAATGAGTTACTTGTCAAATGCCTCTTTTATTCTGATGATCAGGTTATACTTGCATCTTCAGCGGAGGGGTTGCAGGAGATGGTAACAATCATGCATGGTGCGTTAGAGAGGAAAGGAATGAAAGTGAATGTAAGTAAAACGAAAGTTATGGTTTTTGAAAAGGAGGAATGCGTTACGGCTTGTAATGTTATGATCGATGGACAGCGAGTGGAGCAAGTGAATGAGTTTGTATATTTAGGTACGCTGTTTACAAGAGATGGTAAGAATGTAGAAGATATTGAAAGAAGAGTTAATGCAGGTAATAGAGTGAATGGAGCTCTGAAGGCGTTTATGAATAGCCAAAACGTGTCCAAAAAGGCACGTTTGGCTGTGCATAGAGGGGTGCTAGTTCCTACTCTTATGTATGGTAGTGATAGTTGGGTATGGCAGAAGAGTCATGAAAGTAGAATAAATGCTGTAGAAATGAGAGCACTGAGAAGTAAGTGTGGTGTCTTTCTGACTGACAGAGTAAAGAATTGTGTGATAAGAGAGTGTTGTGGGGTAAAAGAAGATGTAGTGACAAGCATCGAGAAAGGTATGCTAAGATGGTTTGGGCACGTGGAGAGGATGGATGATGAAAGACTGACCAAGCAGATAAGCGATAAGGCCGCCCATTGTACATTACTTGTAGTTTTAAGCCACTTGTACTGTAAAACTTTATTTTGGTGTGCAATAAAGTGTAATTTATTATTACTATAATAATAAATGACTATTATTATTATTATTTTCTTTATTTATCTTATTTCTCATAGTTCATTTTATATTAATAAACTACATTTAAAAAATAAAAAAACGTTTTAAAATATAAAAGGGACCACGGAGACCCACCGGTGTCGGATACAGGGACCAAGCCACCGGTGGTTAGGGCCTCAGAGACAGGAACTTCCTCACGATGCGTGCCGTGTCGAGAAGAACTGCCTTCTGAATCAAAGACTTGATCCAGCTGCCTAGTGCGAGCCTCTTTAGGTGTTGATCGAGGCTCTTGGCGATTAGCCCATTTACCGACACGACTATCGGCACAATGATCGCCGAATCCACATCCCACATGTCAACAATCTCGTGAGCTAGGTCCAAATATTTAATCTCCTTCTCTTTTTCTGCCTTCACGAGATTGCCGTCATGCGGTATGGTGATATCGATTATCATTGCGAGTCGCTCTGCTCGGTCTATCACTACAATATCAGGCTTATTGGCTACAATAGTCCTGTCTGTAATGATAGACCGATCCCAGTACAACAATGCACGACCATTCTCGAGAACTGGGTCGGGCACATATCTGTAGTACGGTACCTCTGAACCAACGAGATTGTATTTAAGGGCTAGTTGCTGATGGATTATCCTGGCCACTTGGTTGTGTCTGTGCAAATACTGACCGTTGGCAAGACTCGAACAACCGGACACTATGTGCCTGAGAGATTCCCCGGGTTGGTGACATGCCCGACATATGTCAATTGTCCCATCCCTCAGAATATATTTCCGGTAGTTGTTTGTCATGACAACTTCGTCCATAATTGCAAAGACAAAACCTTCGGTTTCTCCAAAGAGATCACCGAATCGCAGCCAGGATATAGAAGCTGTAAAATTTACATCGGGCCCATGTAAGGCCCGGTAGAATCGTCCATGCAGCTCCTTGCCCCTCCATACTTCGCGTCGGTCCTCCGTACTAAGTACTGCAGGTTTGTGCCAGTTCTCTTTAGCCAGAGCGAGCGGGGTAAGTCCGGTATCAATTATGACTCGCGATGCACATCCACACTCATCTGCAGAAAATAATCTCTGAGGTTGCACACCTCGCGGTTGTGGAGGGTCTTAGCACATAAAAAGCCTGGACCCCCACATTTCCGCGGGATGTACAGCCTTATTACCGATGAGCGTGGATGATGCATTCGATATGCAGTCAGCATTGAACGGACTTTTCTATCCAGGGCATCTAGTTCAGTCTGGGTCCACCTGAGTATGCCGAAGGAATACATTAGGACTGGCATGGCCCACCCGTTGCAGGCCCGCACCTTGTTGCCACCTGATAAAAGACTGTTAAGTACGTTTCTCAGGCGGCCAAAGAACCGAGCTTGCAACGTCTGTTTCATGTCAGTCTCAGAAATATTCAAAGACTGCGACATACCCAGGTATTTGTAGGTCTCAGTTGGGGAGAGGGATCTAAGTTGTATGGAATCTGAGAGTTGAATCCCTGCAGATTCCATAATCCTGCCTCTCTTTACATGCATGACCGCACATTTATCCACACCAAATTCCATCCTGATAGAATTACTAAAGGTTTCGGTTACCTTAAGTAATTCTGTCAGTTGGAATTTGTTGGGGGCAAATAATTTAAGGTCATCCATGAAAAGGAGGTGAGATGTAACATGACCTCCTCTCCTCAACCGATAGCCTAGCCCTGAAGCCTCTAACAAGGTACTTAGAGGGTTCAGGGCCAGACAAAACCACAAAGGACTCAGACTATCGCCCTGGAATATACCTCGCTCAAGCCTTATTGGAGCACCGCAACCCAAACTCGATCGACATCCTGGATAGCGCAATACGGTCCTCCACTGCCCCATACATGACCTTAAAAAGGTGCATAGAGTTGCATCTACTTTATACAACTCCAGCACCCTCAAAAGCCATGTATGTGGCACGGAGTCGTAATCCTTCTTGTAATCTATCCAGCATGTCGATAGATTCTTTCGGTTACGGCGCACCTGTTGGCTAATGGCCATGTCTATCAGAAGGAGTTCTTTAGTACCATGGGCCCCACTCCTACATCCATTTTGAGAAACAGATAAAATAGAATTATCAAATATATGTTTTGTTAATTTCGTTCTCAAAATGGATGTAAGGAGTTTATATATTGTTGGCAAACAGGTTATCGGCCTGTAATTTTTGGGGTCCGTGGCACTACCAGACTTATGGAGTGGGTGAGTGACACCGGATGTTAAAAAATCTGGTAGCGACCCCGATTCCAGTGATGACTGGAATTGAGATGCTAAGCAAGTATGCGAACTACGGAGCCATTTGAGCCAAAAATTGTGCAGCCCGTCCGGTCCCGCTGATTTCCAGTTCGGTAACGAACGGACTGCACTGGCTATATCATCGTTTGTAATTGATATTGGCTCCATTGTTGGTATTTGTTCGCATACTCGCTCAACAGTCTCAATCCAGTCACTCTCCGTGTGGTTGACAGGCGTCGACCAGATGCTGCGCCAGAATGTATTAGTAGCATCATCATCCGGTCGACCCCCATCAACGTCACCGGCCGTGGACTCGGGTCGCTCCCATCTTCTGTACACCCACCTCTCGTCTCTCTGGAATGTGCGATTCAGGCAATACCGATCCACTCTTTTTTTGTATCGCCTAATACGGTTTGCCCATGCATAAAGCTTTTGTTTTAGGGTGTCGATGCGCTCTGTAACCCGAGATAAATAATCTTGGGAACTGATACCAGTTCCCGCAAAGGCTCGAGTTACAAAGCGCATCACTCTTGCTCGGGTATTGCCCATCTTGAAAGAGGAGAGCTTGCCAATGAGTGCCCTAGTCTCAGCAATACGACACTCAATCCTGCGTTGCCAAGCTGGCACAGTAGTGGTCTGTCGAGTAGCGGTATTATTTACAGGCAATTTAACCCCTGCTACTCGACACGCCGCAACCGCCGCACAATACAGGATTGAATGTGTATCGCTGAGATTTTCACTATTATCAAAGTGAGTTGACAGTAATGTGTCTAGGGCACTCACCAGCGCTATGTTTATTTTATGCATGGGCAAACGAGGCAAACGAGGCCGAATATTTGGGTCCATGGATCGGTATTCCGCAATAGCACATTCCAAAGCACTCCTTAACTGATCGTTGCACTGGGTACTTACATGAGAAGTCTCGTCATCTACCTCTTCATCAACTGGATTTACCAGTTGCTGTTGGGCAACCACTGTGTCAGGCTGCGTTGCAAAAGTGATGGGGAGACTTCTCTGCACGTCAGAGCGAAGTCTCTCAAGTACGGAATCATCCAACAGGCGACACCGTTGGATGGCCCGCACTTGATCCGATAGCCGTTGTGTTGACACGTCGACAGCTGGCTCAAGCGCCTGAAACAAAGGCAGCATTCGAACACGGTACGCAATGAGGTTAGTTCCTCCCTCTGTGGCCACAAAATATGCCCGCATGACGTTTTCATTCATAGAACTCGTCCATCTCATGCGGTGCACATCACCACCGGTAGCGGGGGCCCTGTTCGAGACCGGTGGGTCTCGGGGTCCCAAGCGTGTCGGTGGCCGGCCTCTCCCTCGCCGACGTACAGGTGGTGGCGACGTCGGTGGCGAGAAGTACTCGTCGCTCGACGAGCTCGACGCGTCTGCAATTGCCGACAACTCTGTTGTAGGTGCCGGCGGTTGCGGGGCGGAGTTGAGCGACGAGTCCGGGGGTGTAATTCGTGCAGCAGCTGCCCTAGCTCTTGTCAACATCTCATTATCATATCATTTTCTCGTTGTATTTATATGTTTATCTTTGTTTATTTACATTCTCGTAGGGGATTTGTCATTGACGTAAGACGTCATCTTGAATAATGTTTTTGTATTTACTTTTCATAATTAATTTAATGGTTTCTTGATATAATTAAATGTTTATGCGGTAAAAAAGTCCTTCTTGTAGTAATAAAATATATATCTGAATCCAAAACTATGTTAAATAATACAGATATAAATATTCGAGAAAAATTTTATGTCGTCTTGTTGACTTGTTGCTAGGTTTTATTATTTTTATTATTATTATTACTATTATTATTATTCTCTTTATTTTAACATTCTCTCATAAATTATATTTTACATTTTTATGTGATTTAGAAAAAAAAACAATATAAAAATATAAAATAAAATTACGGGGCTCACCGATATCGGGTTCAGGGACCAAGTTACCGGTGGTTAGGGCTCCAGAGAGAGGAACCTCCTGACGATACGAGCCGTGGCCAGCAATACTGCCTTCTGTATAGAGGACTTAATCCAACCGTCTAACGCGAGCCTCTTGAGGTGGTGATCGAGGCTCTTGGCAATGAGACCATTAACTGACACGACTATCGGTACAATGATCGCCGAGTCCACATCCCACATGTCAACAATCTCGTGAGCCAAATCCAAATATTTTATTTGTTTATCTTTCTCGGCTTTCACGAGATTCTCGTCATGGGGAATGGTGACATCGATGATCATTGCAAGGCGCTTAGATCAATCTATCACTACTATATCTGGCTTGTTAGCCACAATAGTTCTATCAGTAATGATAGATCGATCCCAATACATGGTGGCACGACCATTTTCAAGAACTGGGTCGGGCACATACCTGTAGTACGGTATCTCAGAGTCTACAAGATTGTACTTTAAGGCAAGTTGCTGATGGATGATCCTAGCTACTTGGTTGTGCCTGTGCAAATATTCGCCGTTGGCAAGACGAGAACAACCAGATACTATATGTCTGAGAGATTCACCAGGCTGGTGACATGCCCGACATATGTCAACCGTCCCATCCTTCAGGATATACTTCCGGTAGTTATTCGTCATGACAACCTCGTCCATAATCGCAAAGACAAAACCTTCTGTTTCGGCGAACAGATCGCCAAAACGTAGCCAGGACACAGAAGCTGGTAAGTCTACATCGGGTCCATGCAGGGCCCGATAAAAACGTCCATGCAGCTCTTTACCTTTCCATACCTCCTTGCGCTCCTCAACACCAAGTACGGCAGGTTTGCGCCAGTTCTCCTTAGCCAGACCCTACGGGGTAAGCCCGTTGTCCACAGTGACCACATCACGGTGGACACCCGCGTCAGTGCTGAGAAAATATTCCCTGAGTTTGCACACCTCGCGGTTATGGAGGGTCTTGGCACTTAAGAAGCCGCGACCCCCGCACTTCCGCGGGATGTACAATCTCATTACTGATGACCGCGGGTGATGCATCCGGTATGTAGTCAATAGACAACGGACTTTTCTATCCAAGGCATCAAGTTCTGTTTGAGTCCATCTAAGTATGCCGAAGGAGTACATTAAGACTGGCATGGCCCAACCGTTACAGGCGCGCACCCTGTTACCGCCTGATAAAAAACTATTTAAGATTTTTCTCAGACGGCCAAAGAAGCGCTCCTGCAACGCCTGTTTCATGCCAGCCTCAGCAATACCTAGTGCCTGCGACATACCTAGATATTTGTAGGTTTCGGTTGCAGATAGAGATCTAAGTTGTGTGAAATCTGATAGTTCTATACCATCAGATTCCACAACCCTGCCCTTCTTTACATGCAAGACCGCACATTTATCTACACCGAACTCCATTTTGATAGACTTACTAAAGTTTTCAGTTACCTTTATTAACTCTGTCAACTGGAGGTCAGTGGAGGCAAATAGTTTTAAGTCATCCATGAAAAGAAGGTGAGATATTACTTGACCTCTGCTGTGCAACCGATAGCCTAGCCCCGAATTCTCGAGCAAAGTGCTAAGAGGATTCAGTGCTAGACAAAACCATAAGGGACTCAAACTGTCACCTTGGAAGATTCCTCGTTGGATCTTTATAGGATCGCCGCATCCGAGAGTCCGTCGACATCCTGGATAGCGACGAACCGTACTCCACTGCCCCATACACGTCTTCAGGAAAGTGCATAGAGTTGGATCCACTTTGTACAACTCTAGCACTCTCAAGAGCCATGTATGTGGCACAGAGTCGTAGGCCTTCTTATAATCTATCCAGCATGTCGCTAGATCCTTTCGGCTACGGCGAACCTGTTGGCTAATGGTCATGTCTATAAGGAGTAGCTCTTTAGTACCACGTGACCCACTTTCACATCCATTTTGAGAACTGGACATGATTTTGTTAGTATATATATGTTTGGCCAGTTTGGTTCTCAAAATGGATGTAAAAAGTTTATAGACCGTCGGTAGGCAGGTTATAGGTCTATAATTTTTTGGATCCGTGGTACTTCCTGTTTTGAAGAGCAGGTGGGTAATGCCAGTTGTTAAAAAAATTGGCAGCGTCCCTGATTCTAGAGATGATTGGAATTGGGACGCAAAACGAGCATGTGCACTACGCAGCCACTTCAACCAAAAGTTGTGCAATCCGTCCGGACCTGCCGCTTTCCAGTTTGGTAACGGACGGACTGCACAACTAACATCCGTAGCTGTAATAGCTACGGCATCCATATTTGGGATTGCTGCACATGATCGCTCGACATCCCTAAACCAACCACCCTCCGTGTGGCTAACGGGGGTCGACCAGATGCTACTCCAGAACGTATTTGTAGTTTCATCATCTGGTAGACCTCCATCATCCACACCTAGACTGGGTCGCTCCCAATTTCTATACACCCACCTTTCATCTTTTTGGAATGTGCGATTCTGGGAATATCTGCCTATACGTTTTTTATAACGTTTGATACGATTTGCCCACGCATAAATCTTCTGCTTCAGGAAGTCGATGCGTTCTGTGACCCGCGACGTGTATTCTTGTGGCCTAATACCCGTTCCTGCAAAGGCGCAGGTCACAAAACGCATCACTCTCGGGCGAGTATTGCCCGACCTGCAGCAGATCAGCTTGCCAATGAGTGCCCTAGACTCAGCGATACGACGCTCAATCCTGCACTGCCAAGCCGGCACAGCATTATTTCGGGTAGCCATATCAATGTTCTTTTCTATCTTGACATTGGCTATCCGACATGCCGCTACAGCCGCACAGTACAGAATTGAGTGTGTATCACCGAGATTTTCACTATTGTCTAGGTATGTAGACAATAGTGAATCTAGGGCACACACCAGCGCCAAATTTTTCTTATGCGTGGGCAAACGCGGCACTCGAGGCCTATTTACTAAGGCCTCGTAACGATATTCCCTGATGGCACATTCCAAAGTACTCCTTACATTATCCATGTACTGGGCACTTACTTGTATATCCCCACCATCCACTTCTTCAACACTTTGCGGCCTTAGTGTGTCAACTATCTCTGTCGTTACACGTTCACGCGTGGAAGGAGGAATGGGAGGGTTACCTTGCAAGTCCGAGCGTAGCCTCTCAAGTGCATCGTCATCCAGCAAACGACAGCGCTGGATTGCGCGCACTTGATCCGACAGTCGCTGCGCCGAAACGTTGACAGCCGGTTCCAAGTCCTGAAACAGAGGAAGCATGCGATCACGGTACGCCGTAAGGTTGGTACCACCCTCTGTAGCCACATAATATGCCCGCATGACATTCTCATTCATGGATCTAGTCCACCTCATGCGGTGCACATCACCACCGGTAGCGGGGGCCCTGTTCGAGACCGATGAGCCTCGGGGTTCTAAGCCATTCGGTGGCCGGCCTCTCCCTCGCCGGCGGACAGGTGGTGGCGACGACGGCGGGGAGAAAAACTCGTCGCTAGATGCGCTCAACGCCTCAACACTCACCGGCGATGCTGTTGCTGGTGCCGGCGGTTGTGAGGCGGAGCTGAGCGACGAGTCCGGAGGTGTTAATCGTGCTGCAGCTGCTTTCCTGGCTCTGGTCAACATTTAAATTACATTTCCTTGCCTTTATATTTGTTATTGTTTGTGTTTTTCATTTTGACATATGGTGTCATCTTCAGTATATTCACAGACTAATATTGTACTAGTATATTTATCTATAATATTATTTCTTAAATTTTATGGCTTTTATAAGTAAATCCGTATATTTTAGGTATTATAACTTCTTGTTGTGGTATAAATATATAAATTGTATCGTAAAACTGTAATATAAATTCAAATAAAAATACGCAAGAAAATTTGGTTGTTGACTTTACGGTGTTGCCAGGTTATTATTAATATTATTATTATATATAAGGTAAGTGTGGAAGGGACAGGACGAAGGGGAAGACGTAGGCGGACGTTCTCTGACCAGATTGGAGACATCCTAAAACAGGACAGGTGAGAAGTACCCTGAACAGAAGAGCTTGCATGAGGAATCTGATGGGAGTGAATGAAGCAAGAGAGATATGTCAGGATCGTTGCAAATGGCGTTCCGTAGTCTCTGCCTACCCCTCCGGGAAACAGGCGCGAGTCTATGTATGTATGTTGATCTAAGGCGTGCAGTAAAAGCATTCATAACGAGAACATCATGTTCCAATATTTGTATGAATAATAATGAGTGCATTATACTTACACTGTAGTGAAACAGTATTTACATAACGTTTAAATGCCGATAACGTCGAGATATTATGTCAGGTATGCTGCAGGTACTGGTACGTGTATTTACATCACTTAATAAAAAATATGGTAGATATCTTATTATTGTTGAGTTATGATAACAATATGATGATTATGGAAGGTCACTATGGACATTATTATGTTTAAGAACTGGTAACATATTTTCTTTAAGTTAATACTTTTGGCATTGAATATACATGTAAGTTCATTCACAAAGAATCAAACAACCTTTGACCAAATTCTGACACGGGCACAGCCACGGGCTAAAGCTGCTCACTTATAAATCTGATAATATTTATGAGGGCCAGTGGCAATAGCGCGGACGGTCCTCCCGAGTGTACCTTTTCTGCCCCGCTCAGTAATATTCATTGAGCGGATCAATTATCGCACGTCACGTAGCCATCATGCGAAGAACGAGGGTCATGTGCACAACATATGGGCTCTTTTCTTGAGTTTTTCGTGCGTAGGTGAGGTAAGGGAGCACGCACGTGCCGCTATGTTGCTGAGAACGGTATTATTGTCAAAGATCAGCGTATGTAGTGCAGTTTGTTAGGTCAATATTACGTTATAGTACTGTAGACGGTCATATTTAATGAGAACAACATCATATTTAAGGTATATGTAAAAACTTACATAGCTACCATCAACATAAATCTAAACTCAGACAAACTACACAGCCGAAAAAAAGTTATGAGGATGATTAATATACTTACAACTGCCTGACTCGACTGATGATAATACAGACCTTAATATATAATTAAAGTAAACTTCATAAACTATGAAACATAAAGAACAATGGCAGAATTCGGTCTGGGTTTGTTGTGGCGACCTTAAACTTTATATGAACGAAACAAATCGTTTTTTTTTCTACGATTTTTAATATTTTCACTTTGTCTCGTTAAAGCTGGAGTATTTTATGATGATAAAAAGCATTCCAATTGATTACGAACTAGGTACCTACTTTATTATTTGATTGCTGCCATAGACAACGGTGTGACAGGAATAGACGTGAGTGCTATTTATCCATATGGATTATTAAAATATAATTATTTAAATGCAGTTATTTAATCTTTAATAAACATTATATCAATAAGCTAATAATTTTTGAAGCAAAACAACTTTTAAATTAAATAAAAACGTCACAGCATCGTTTTAAAGTTGTATCGATTTCACATAAAATCGATTTAAAATGTGCAGCTCTGCTTTTGTCTTTGGCTGTGACAGTTAGATGCTACGAATCAGCGTTGCCAACTCTACGTCTTTTTACGTAGATCTACGTATTTCGGACCTTTCTCGCGAACCTACGTACTTCAGGTCCAGAATCTACGTATTTTGCAGCAAATGACCAAATTAGCAAAATAACGAGATTTAACTAAGAAGGAAGCATTATTAAACACAAACTACACGTAAAAATGGACTTATATAATACTTTGTTGAATGTTTATTCGTACCCAGTTAGTTTAATAAGTACAAACTAAAAACATTTCGATCAATTTAAGTCAATAATATTTGCTTTATTGCACACTCGAATCGATGTTTGAAACACTCGTTTTACCAATTTACATACATACACATACATAACGTCACGCCTTTTATCCCCGAAGGGGTAGGCAGAGGTGTATTTCTACACCCACTTTTCGCCAGATATACTTTAGTCCCACGTAATAAGGGGCGAGTCTATTGCCGTACCGGGCACATTTCCAGACTCCGCGCGGCTACTACTACGCAAATTTCGTGACAGAAAAACCCAATAACACTTCCCGACCCAGGAATCGAACCCGGGACCTCCCGATCCCACGCGCACATTTATGCCGCGAGACCAACGAGGCAGTCGTATATATAGGGTTTGATGTCAAGTTTTCCGTCTCTACGCAAAGATGATATTTGCATCGTGTTATCCCTTACTCGCCTCTTACGACACCCACGGGAAGATAGGGGGTGGTGACACTTGTATTCTTTGCCGTCAACCACACGGCGGTTTTACCAATTTTTTCTCTCTTTATCTTAGATGTTATAAAAATTACGTAGATCTACGTACTTTTTAACTCCGATCTACGTATTTTTGAAAATCAGAGTTGGCAACACTGCTACGAATACTTCTGCGTTTTGATGTCAATCTGACATAATTTCATTTGATAATTCAAGCGTACCTACATTGTTCATTGTAAAAACTAAAACACCGATATCTTATTTTTCCGGGTTTCCCGAGTGAAAATAGAATCATTTATAGACTCTGTTACTTACGCCGAATTTTTTGTAATATTTTTTATTACTGTGCGCTTCAATTTAATTTCAGACATTTCGATGTATGGAGATCTGCCATTGTCCTTTGCAAGCAACATGTGCATTCACAAAACACAATTTATAACAAATCATCTAACTCGTACAAAAACGGCGAAACTTTGTCCCAACGCAAAAAATGGATTGATCAGCAAAAACAGGTTCCAAACAAAGAAAAATAAATCATTTACATTTTAAACAAACATCCGAACCGGCGGTTGATGTAATCGGTCCTGTACCTATTACAGAGAGATAATTCAACATAACTGAGGGTTAGCGCGGGTTCCCCCCCCCGTGGGATCTCCACCTTGTCGTGGTGGGGGGGCTCAGTAACCGTGGATTGGTCACCCGCGGTGAAGTTAAGAGGGATCCAGGATCACGCTCCGCGTGGGCTTGGAGGGGCCTGCGCAGGATGCGTCCAACGGTGCGGGTGCGGGGGACAGTTCCGTCTGTCCCTCGCAGTCGGGTGCGGTCGCGGGAGGAGAGGCGTGTCGGTGTTGCGTTGCCGCGCGCCCTATCTCCCGCGACCAAATGGGGGCGCACCATTCGATGCGTCGCGGTGGGGCCGCAGAGGAAGAGGAGATGCGGTGTTGCGTTGCCGTCCTCCCTATCCTCTGCGGCCGCTGGGCGTTTTGGCGGTGGAGTCCAACACCTTAATCCGTCGCCAAGGGGGTTTTGTTCGGGGCCCGCCTGACCATCTGGCGGGCCAATACCCTTCGGAGGGTGGCGACGAGTGCTTAGGTGATGCCCCACCCTCCGACAGTGGCGGCAGTCGTGGTGGTTTTTAGTGGAAACACCACATACTCCGGCTCTTATTCCCCCAAGAGTCGGAGATCCGAAGAGATTTTCCACCTCGTAAAAAAAAAAAAAAAAAGGTTTAGCGCGGGTTTGGTTAGTAGCAATTCATCTCATCGCTTGGGCTGTCGACGTTGACCAATCTGTGTAGTACTCTCTGATGAAATCGAGGTAAATCGTGAGCGAGATGGTAAAGCCCATGCTAGGTTCCGTACGCTACTAATGCGAGTTGGTATTTTTTACATGTTATGATAAACACAACGATCGCCGGAGGCTCTACCTGCGTCCACATTTTCCGCCTCATTCCCGTTAGATTGCGCTACAAATTAATGAGTCCAAGTAACAAGGTTTTGGACGATGTTTTCCCATCGAGGACTTGAGAGCCGAAATATTTAGTAGCTATTTTATGGTTCCCTTTTGAAAGTTTTCACCTTTATTTCTGACTGATTTTCACGGTTTTAAAGTAAAAAAAGAAATTTATTAAGAAACGATCGAAGCCTTCGGGCATCCTATGAACTTTGACACCAGAAATCGCCACACATATAAAAAGAGGAAAAGCTAAAAAAAGTAGCTTAAAAACACTCAAGATAATTTCCTCAATCATAGTGTCCAACAGGACCCTACTCCCTAGTACACAAAGTAATCAACAGAGTACAATCTAAGGACAATTTAATAAGGGATCCACATCTTTATTATATTGGACATCAAACAAAAACTTGACAATAAACGTTATATTACTTCCATTGTTTGAATTGTTGTGTTTACGTTACTTACGAATACTGTCTTTATATAAAGGTAATTAAGAATCATATATCAATAACAAAAAGACGGCGATAGTCCAGTAAAGATACCAAGAGACAGCTATAAGTAAGCTACCTTCTTGAAAATATATCGTGGTTGTCATAAATGCATGGAGTGCTTGCTTGTAAATTCAGATATACTTTACTAGAGGATGCCCGCGGTTACAACCGCGTTATTAAACGCTATTGCTCCGTTTCCGTCACTCATAGCGCGATGTTGCCTTCCTCGATAAATGGGATATCTAACACTGAAAGAATTTTTCAATTCGAACCCCTAGTTCCTGAGATTAGCGCGTTCAACCAAACAAACAAACTCTTTAGCTTTTTTATATTAGTATAAGATTAAAAAAAATGATATTGCTATGTACTTTAAAATTATTAATTTTAAAATTAATAACTCAGCACTTCATCGTAATCTTAAAGAATGACTTAGGAAAATAATGACAGTTTGCGAAAGCACAAGTAGTCAGTGCATAATGTTGAAACAGTGACATTAATTAACAAAGTAGTTAAGTGTAAGTTTAAAAGTGAGCAAGTCGTGCACAACCCGCTGTAAACACTTATTAAGCGCTGAGTTACGCTGTTTACGCACGTACAGTCGTGCACATATACATTCTGTCTGAATTACTCCAATTGCCTCGTAAGAGATTGACTATAGCTAAGTTTTTGTTCCAAAAATTACGAATTTTAATTCCCAAATTACAGCAATTCCTCAGATGTGCATATTTTTATATCATGGTAGTCCAAACTGAGTTCCCATTTATTATTCTAATAATTAAACAAAAACACAGTAATAATTTGTAACAAAAAAAACATAGATTCGGATGTTAGATTCAAGTTGATACAATTCGGTAATAAATAACTCTTATAATTTTAGAATATATCTTAATATATATATATTTCTTGTGTGCGTGTGTATATCACTGAACTCCTCCTAAACGACTGGACCGATTTTTTGTGTGTGTGCAAGGGGACTTGAGAATGGTTTAGATTCACAATTTAGTCCACTGGAAAATGTATTTTTACTTAATTTTTAATTTGTAAGTAGTTGTGGATTTTGGAATGTTTCGCATTGGAGCCGACGGACTGCGCTGCTATCGCAGTGTCAAATCTTATATTAATAATTTCGTCAAGGATTACATCGAAACCGAATGATAAAACATTAAAAAATAAAGATTTCGAGTCGACAACATAATATATCCGCGAAATTCGGATTGTAGTGTATTTTGTTAAATTCTAATGGTTCTGACAGAGAAATCGCAGTCGCCATATCTATACTAATATAATAAAGTGGAAGAGTTTGTTTGTTTGTTTGAACGCGCTAATCTCAGGAACTACCGGTCGCATCTGAAAAATTCTTTTTGTATACGATAGCCCAGTTATTCCGGAAGGCTTTAGGCTATATAACATAACACTTTGTCCCTTTGGGGCCGGGCAAAAGGCTAAAAAGGCTAAAACATAATGTCGGCTAATCTCAGGAACTAGCAGTCGGATTTAAAAAAATGTTATTGCCTATGTTAGCCCAATTATTCCGCAAGGCTATAGGCTATATAAAATTACGCCACAACTTTTAGGGGCCAGACAAAAATAATAAAATGGTCAAACGAGAAGGGGGAGGGTTGGGTCAAAGGCAAAAAAAGGCTAAACAAATAGGATACAATCTGCATGGGTATCGTTTTCGAGATTTTCGGGACGCTGATTAATAATATGAAATTTATTTAGTGATCCAAGATGGCGGACGGGAAATCAAAGATGGCGGATGTGAAAATTTTAAATATCAATATGGGTATCGCCTTCGATATTTTAAGGGGTGGAGAATCGAAATCTATTTCGTGATCAAAGATGGCGGATGGGCAATCAAAGATGGCTGATGGGAAAATTAAAAAACATCAATATTGGTATCGTCTCCGATGTTTAAAGGGATGGAGAATCCAAATACAATATCTATTTCGTGATTCAAGATGGCAGATGGGAAATCAAAAATGGCGGATGGGAAAAATTTAAAAAATCAATATGGGTATCGTCTCTGATGATTTAAGGGATGGTGAATCCAAATACAACATCTATTTCGTGATCAAACATGGCGGATAGGAAATCAAAGATGGCGGACGGGATTTTTTTAAAAGTCGGTATGGGTATCGTCTCCGTTAATTTAAGGAATGGGGAATTCAAAACCACCATCTATTTCGTGATCAAAGATGGCGGATGGGAATTTAAAAAAAAACAATATGAGTATCAACTCCAATATTTAAAGAGATGGGGAATCCAAATCCAACATCTATTTCGTGATCAAAGATGGCGGATGAGAAATCAAAGACGGCGGCTGGGAAAGTTTTAAAAAATCAATATGGTTATCGTCTCCGATGTTTTAAGGGATGGCGAATCTTAACACAACATCTATTTCGTGATCAAAGATGGCGGATAGGAAATCAAAGATGGCGGATGGGATTTTTTTTAAAGTCGATATGGGTATCGTCTCCGATATTTTTAGGAATGGGGAATTCAAAAACACCATCTATTTCGTGATCAAAGATGGCGGATGGGATTTAAAAAAATCAATATGAGTATCAACTCCAATATTTAAAGGGATGGGGAATCCAAATCCAACATCTATTTCGTGATCAAAGATGGCGGATGAGAAATCAAAGATGGCGGATGGGAAAGTTTTAAAAAATCAATATGGTTATCGTCTCCGATGTTTTAAGGGATGGCGAATCTAAATACTACATCTATATCGTGATCAAAGATGGCGGATAGCAAATCAAAGATGGCGGACGGGATTTTTTTAAAAGTCGATATGGGTATCGTCTCCGATATTTGTAGGAATGGGGAATTCAAAAACACCATCTATTTCGTGATAAGATGGCGGACGGGTTTTTTTAAAATCAATATGGGTATCGTCTCCGATGTTGGAAGGAATGGGGAATCCAAATACAAACTCTATTTCGTGATTCAAGCTGGCGGATGGGAAATCAAAGTTGGCGGATGAGAAAAATTTTTAAAATCAATATGGGTATCGTCTCTGGTGATTTAAGGGATGGTGAATCCAAATACAACATCTATTTCGCGATCAAAGATGGCGGATAGGAACTCAAAGATGGCGGACAGGATTTTTTTAAAAGTCGATATGGGTATCGTCTCCGATATTTGTAGGAATGGGGAATTCAATATTACCTATATAAAAATCTGTTTGTTTTTGCATCATTTATAGACCCTGGAATGATAAGAAATTAAGCGCTAAGTCAATGGCAACTTTGAAAAGGGGGCTTGGAAAAAAGGGAATTAAATAAAACCTCTTGAAAAAGGCGATACGGAGTTCGCTGGGTCAGCTAGTTGTATATACTTGCTCCTTGTTGGCCACTCTAACGAAATGTCACCGGATAACATTTTGAGTACTATTAATTCTTAGTACTAAGTAGTTTGTATGTGTAAATACATTTTGCAACAGTTAAAACGACAATTATAGAAGTATCCGCTCAATTAAGGAGATTTGTGTTACCCCTAACATCAATACTAATATAATAAAGCGGAAGAGTTTGTTTGTTTGTTTGAACGCGCTAATCTCAAGAACTACCGGTCGGATCTGAAAAATTCTTTTTGTATACGATAGCCCAGTTATTCCGGAAGGCTATAGGCTATATAACATAACACTTTGTCCCTTTGGGGCCGGGCAAAAGGCTAAAAAGGCTAAAACATAATGTCGGCTAATCTCAGGAACTAGCAGTCGGATTTAAAAAAATGTTATTGCCTATGTTAGCCCAATTATTCCGCAAGGCTATAGGCTATATAAAATTACGCCACAACTTTTAGGGGCCAGACAAAAATAATAAAATGGTCAAACGAGAAGGGGGAGGGTTGGGTCAAAGGCAAGAAAAGGCTAAACAAATAGGATACAATCTGCATGGGTATCGTTTTCGAGATTTTCGGGACGCTGATTAATAATATGAAATTTATTTAGTGATCCAAGATTGCGGACGGGAAATCAAAGATGGCGGATGAGGAAATTAAAAAAAAACGATTTTGGTATCGTCTGCGATGTTAAAAGGCATGGTGAATCCAAATACAACATCTGTTTCGTGATTCAAGAACGTGGATGGGAAATCAAAGATGACGAAAATTTAAAAAATCAATATGGGTATCGTCTCTGATGATTTAAGGGATGGAGAATCCAAATGCAACATCTATTTCGTGAACAAAGATGGAGGATAGGAAATCAAAGATGGTGGATAGCTCGTGTAGCGGATATTAAGACATCGACTGGAGTCATTCGCAGGGCGTTCAACAGGCTCTGTCTATTGCCTGTGTCTACGGAGTCTGGTTGAAACCGTTGGTTTCAACGCCCGGGGGCATGTTCACGCGCGCCTGACCAAATCACCATAGCAGCATTACGCTCAAATCACTAATTGTTAATTTTATTATCTTATACTTGTATCATGTATATGCAAAGTCACTTGCTGTACGGATCTCGTGGAGTTAACACGGATTAAAGATCATCTTTTGTACAGAGCATTTCCAGTTTCTCATTTCAGCCACCCCTTAGACCATACAGACGGGATTTTTTTTCAAAGTCGATATGGGTATCGTCCCCGATGATTTAAGGAATGGGATATTCAAAACACCATCTATTTCTTGATCAAAGATGGCGGATGGGATTTATTTTTAAATCATTATGGATTTCGTCTCCGATGTTTAAAGGGATGGGGAATCTAAATACAACATGTATTTCGTGATTCAAGATGGTGGATGGGAAATAAAAGACAAAAAACAAGAAAAGAGCTGCAAGAACAAGTAAATGCTGAAAGAGAAAAGGGTAATATAGCTATTATTAAATATGATAAGCTTGTCATATTAAAGAATACACCTGCCAGCAATAAAAATAATAAAAGAAATCTTCTAATTTCACCGGAAAATGTAACAAACAATTTTACCGAGCAAAGACCCCATGTAAATAAAAAGAATAAAACCCTACCTACCCACAGACGGGAAAGATCTTCAAGCCTATCTGAAAACATAGTAAAACCAGGTATGCTAAACTACTTAATAAGCAAAAACAACAATAACAACACAAACAAAGAAGACAACACTGTTAAAGCATAGCAACGAGCACTGCTACCCCTCCCGAAAAACCACATAGAAGTACATCAAGAAACACATCTTCCAAGCCGGCTGGTCACCGTGGAAGAAAAAGACCAAAACCCTCCAGTAAAACTACAATACTATGGAACCACTAAACGGAACAAAGCATATAAGAGTTATTTAAAAATAGGAACTTATAACGTCAGGTCCCTAGCATCAACGGAACGATACCTAGAACTTATAAACGCACTTGAAAATATAAAATGTGACATACTAGGACTTTCAGAAGTTAGAAGAATGGGGTGCGAAATGGAAGAATATTCTAACTACATTTTCTGTTACAAAGGAGAAACAAAAGGCCTATATGGAGTCGGCTTTCTCATAAAAAAGGCATGGAAAAGCAATATCACGAATTTTACAGGGATTTCTGAGAGAGTAGCATTATTACAAATAAATTTTGAAAAAATCCACATCTCTATAATTCAGGCATATGCACCGACAGAAAGATCCAGTGAAGATGATATTCTAAAATTCTACTCTGACCTAAAAAGAGCTCATGCAATTGCTGGCGAGAAAGTCCTAGTGTTAGGAGACTTCAATGCGAAAATTGGTCAACCCCGAGAAGATGAAAATCTTGTCACGGGAAAGTATGGTCTAGGCCAAAGAAACGAGAGAGGAGAACAGTTATTAAACTATGCGCTCGAAAATAAATTGGCAGTAATCAATACATACTTTAAAAAAAGACCTAGTAGAAGATGGACTTGGAAGTCACCGGACGAAAGCGTCAAAAACGAAATCGACTACATCATGACAAACATCCCTAAACTAGTCCAGAACTATGAAGTTCTCAATAACGTAAAATTCAGAACAGATCATAGGCTAATAAGAACGACACTAAACCTTATGCAACCAAAAAAGAGCAGGAAGCACTTCAAACCACAACCCAAAATTCCTAAGAATGACGACGAAATAAAGCATTACATAAATAGCCTTAAAATGTGCATTGAGAGCAATCAACCAAAAATCATAAGCGTACAATCCTACTACGATAAACTGGAAAAAGACATATTTTGCAGCCTGAATCACGAAAATAGCCAAAGAAAAGGAAAACAGCACAACATACTCAGTAGAGAAACTAAAGCTTTAATAGATAAACGAAGCGAACTAGCAATAAAAAAGAACAAGGATAGAAACACAAAGAAAGAATTAAGCAAACTATACAAAGAGACCAGCAAAGCGATCAAACGAGATTATAGCGAGCATAGACGAAGAATAATAACAGATAGTTTAAACAAATTTAGAAGCACAAAAAGGGCATTTAAAGAAAACGTGGATTAAAAAGTTGGAAAGTCAATATAAAGAAACCAACACAAGACAGGATATCATACAGGAAGCAACCACTTTTTATCAAGAACTATACAAACGTAGAGAGGACGCCATTGAAACAAATTTATATTATAGTGATTCACAACAGGCAAATAGCACACAAACAGTTACACCCATAGACGAAAAGGAAATACACCTGCAATTGAAACATGCAAAATCAGATAAAAGCCCAGGTCCCGATGGGATAACTAACGAAGCCTTGAAACTAGGTGCAACTATTCTTCTGTCTCCACTTACAGTATTATTCAACTTGATACTGGAAACTGAAAAAGTGCCCATTCAATGGTGTACATCGGATATTATATTGCTTCTTAAAAAAGGTAATCCACTTGACATCAACAACTATAGACCTATCAGCTTACTACCAAGTTTATATAAAATTTTCTCATCGCTACTTCTAAAACGTATAACCCAAGACATTGATAATGCTCAACCAGTAGAACAAGCAGGGTTCCGCTCTAGCTTTAGTACACTAGACCACTTACAGGCATTGGAACAAGTTATAGAAAAATATGAAGAATTTAACAAGTCACTATATCTTGGGTTCATTGACTACAGCAAAGCGTTCGACTGTATCAGCCATAATTCTATATGGGAGGCACTAAACGCCCTTAACATCAATCCAAAATATATAAACATCTTAAAATATATATATATTAATAGTACAAGCAATGTTAGATTGGAGTCAAGAGGACCAACAATAAAAATTGAAAGAGGTGTCAGACAAGGTGATCCGCTGTCACCTAAATTGTTTGCAAGTACCTCGAAATAATACATTTATAGTTTAGAGTGTTTGATATTAATGCAAGTCATTGTTAGTGCCTATTTAGAATCTTTATGTACTTTTATTAGTATTATTTGTTAAAACTAAGTAAAAAATAGTTAATTAGTAGTAAAACTTACAACATTTATATTGTAGGTAGTTGAACTATAGTTTGTAATTAGTTCTTCTATTTAGTTAATTATTAAAATTCTGCGTTGCAAATTGTTTTAAATTAGTGCTTATACTGGTAGGCGTGTATAACAATTATATTGTTCGTATTTAAATTGTATTCCTGTATCAATTTCAGGTGGACAACACTCGTATCCCAGAATGTCTGAGGAAAGGGATTTAGTTAAAAAGCGAGGCAGCTTTAAAGGCCGTCTAACTTCTTTCGTCACCTTCCTGGACTCGCTTAAGGACAAACAATTAACTAATTGTGATGTTTCTGAATTGCATTTGCGCATGGGTAAAATGGAGTCGTTGTACGAACGGTATGATGAGGTACAGTTGCGTCTAGAATGCATTGTGGACGATCTAAAATTACAACACACACAGTGAGCGTTCTGATTTTGAGTCTCTTTATTATAAAACCTTATCTAGAGCCCAGAATATTCTGTGTGACTTTAATAGTGATAATAAATCGATCGAAAGCTCTAAAAGTACTGTTGCTAGTATGCATAGGCCAGTCAAGTTGCCTACGATTCAGTTACCAAAGTTTAGCGGTTTATATTGTAATTGGCTAGAGTTTCGCGACACTTTTGCCAGCCTTATTCATGCTAATAATACAATTGACGAAATAAATAAGTTTCATTACTTAAGAGCATCTCTGGAGGGAACAGCAGCCCTTGTAATTAAAGCTGTTGAGTTTTCGTCAAGTAATTATTCTGTGGCATGGAATTTATTACTCGATCGCTTTGATAACAAAAGATTGTTAGTCAATAATCATATATCGTCGTTATTTATTATTGAGTTTATCTCAAAGTAATCTTCTGTTGCTATAAAAGGCTTGATCGATCGATTAAATAAAGATTTACAATCATTAGAATCGTTAGGGGAACCTGTCAAGCACTGGGACACACTTTTGATTTACATTGTTACACGCAGGCTTGATCAAAAGACATATCGCGAGTGGGAGGAGCACAAGAGCAAGTTTGATCAGGACACAATTATTACGTTTGACTCATTTATTAACTTCCTACGTCACCGTGCCGATCTACTTGAGACCATAGACCAAGCTCGAACTAATCATATTTCCCAAACGCCAGGTAAATCAAGCCCTAAGAGCAAGTCAATGGTAACAATGCAATCTTCTAACAACACTAGCATCGAATTAGCTCCTAAAGCATGTCCTAAATGTAATAAGGACGATCATACATTAAATAATTGTTCACAGTTTCTTGCATTAAGTAATGACGAACGTCTCAAATTACTACCCACTTATAAAATTTGTTTTAACTGTTTTCGTTCTGGTCATTACGCTAATAAATGTAAAAAACCAGGTTGTAAACATTGTAAACGTAGACATAACACACAAATTCACATAGATTCTAAAGAAGCTATTGCAAATTCACTTAGTTATACGACTTCTATACCGATTAATAATCAATCTGCATCGTCTATTATGCCGTCTGCCACCACTGATACGAATAACGTCGCGTTATCTGCAAACATTGCATCGCGCCAAAGTTACGAACAGCGAGATGTGTTATTATCGACCGCTCTGCTCAAAGTGCGGGATCGTTATGGTTATGTGCATCTCATTCGTGCAGTCCTCGATAGTGGTAGCACTTCGTCATTCATAACGGACAAGTTATGTAGGCGATTACACTTGATAACTGATCAGGTTAACAAAGCTATACTAGGTATAAACAACGTCACTTCGCACGAAGGTACCTAGGTAAAATGTGTAAGGTTGAGATATCTTCGTTAGATGATAGTTTTACTCACAGTCTTCATTGTTTTGTTTTACCATTTATAACGAGTAATATGCCTTGACATAAATATAAATTTTGATATTCCGTCAAATATTATTTTAGCAGATCCTACCTTTTATAAGCCCGGAGACATTGATATTTTAATCGGTGCTGACTTATTTTGGGACTTATTAGGATCACAAATTTATAAATTGGGTACTGGAAAACCAGTTTTATGTGAAACCCGTTTGGGCTGGATCGTTTCCGGTCCTATTGTAAACAATAATACTGCGTTGCTTTCGCATCATTTAAAATGTAACTTATCTAATATTGTTTCCGATGACAACAGTGATACACTCAGAGCCGACTTAACTAAGTTTTGGCAATTAGAGGAGGTAAATGCGAGGTCTTCTAGTTCTTACATGCCTGAAGAAAAGTTATGTGAAGATCATTTCGTTAAAAATACGACTCGATTGTCCGATGGCCGCTTTTGTGTTCGCATACCCCTTAAGAAAGATTCCTCTGTTCTAGGTAATTCCTATAAAAGACCTACACACTGTTTACAGTCTTTAGAGCGTCGATTAAAGGTTAAGCCGAAATTTAGTAAGCTGTATTATGATTTTATGCTAGAATATGAATCGCTTGGTCATATGACTAAAATAACTAAAAGTAATTTGTGTTCTGGTTAATTTATTCCTCATCACGGAATTATACTTCTTCGGTTCAGACTTCACAAGTATGTTTTATCTGCTTACGTGCAGAAGATGTATAGATGCATTGCAGTAAACCCGTCCGATAGGCATTTGCTACAGATTGTTTGGCGTGATAATGTTGGTGAGCCTATTAGTGTTTACGAATTAAACACCGTCACATACGGCACGGCTAGCGCGCCATACCTTGCGACACGGTGTCTTAAACAGATAGGAGACGACTGCGAGAACCCTAAAATAGCTGATATCATCAGACATGATTTTTACGTGGATGACCTGCTTACTGGGGATGATAACTTGGAGGAAGTGACTTTCATTCGTAATGAAGTCACCAAGGAGCTTGCGTCAGCATGTATGCCATTGTATAAATGGAAGTCAAATGTTTCTCAGCTGGTGTCTGACGCTGTTCTTTCTTCAGACAACTTGCCAGCCTCACTTGACTCAAATAAGACATCAAGTGGGCCTGACAAGTTGCTTGGTCTAGACTGGTATGTCACCACTGACGAGCTGGGGTTTTCTATAGATCTGTCTAACTCAGCAACTACTCACACTAAACGTGATTTGCTATCCGTGATTGCGCGAATATTCGATCCCTTAGGTCTCTTGGGTCCCATTGTTATCACCATGAAAATAATGATGCAAAAAATGTGGTTAGATAAGCTGGGGTGGGATCAACCACTACCTTGTGAGATCCAAAGACATTGGGACATTATAATTAAATCATTGCCTCTTTTAAATAATTTACGTATTCCGCGAATTGTAGTCTGTAATTCATATAGAGAATTAGAACTCCACATTTTTACAGATGCATCTGAGTCTGCATACGGTGCTTGCGTCTACGTTCGCAGTATTAATGACATAGGCGATTGTTCGGTTTGTTTATTAATGGCTAAAAGTCGAGTGGCTCCCATTAAGCCCACAACAATTCCGAGGCTGGAATTATGTGGTGCCTTGGTTGGTTCTCGTCTTTATGAGAAGGTGAGGAGTTCACTTCGAGTGGCGATCAGCCGGGGTTACTGCTGGACTGATTCAACCATAGTGTTGGGATGGTTACAAATGACGCCTAACAAACTTCAGCCGTTTGTGCGTAACCGCGTTGCTGAAGTTTTGGACAAGGCGGGCAATTTTACCTGGAGACACGTCCCAACAGATAAAAATCCAGCGGACCTAATAGCTCGTGGCGTGGATATTAGTGTTCTGCAGGCTTCCAATCTGTGGTGGTCAGGGCCAGATTTTTTGAGGCTAAACCCGTCTGAATGGCTATCTCAAATTAAGTGTTTAGGAGATGAGCCATTACCGGAAATCCGACCTGATGTAGTGCTAAGTGCTGTTTTAGATAATTCTAAAGTTATACCTTTGATTAATTTTAGTCGTTTTTCTAATTATTCATGACTTGTACGTTCTGTAGCTTATATGTTAAGGTTTATTAAGTCATGTAGGAAACGTTACCCTGAAACTAATTATTTGTCACAAGATGAATTACAAGATGCACTAAATGTTGTTATAATTCAAAGTCAGTCTGAATCGTTTACTGAGTATGAATTACTTTTGCATAAAAAGAGTTTACCTAAGAAGAATGCTCTTTTTAAGTTTAATGTTTATTTAGACAACAAAAAATTAATGCGTGTAGCCGGACGCCTCGATAATTCTAATTTTATTTTTTCTAAAAAGCACCCTATTATATTACAGTCCACTCACTATTTTACCAAGTTATTATTTGATTTTGAGCATAAAGAGCTGATGCATGCTGGCCCTCAATTATTATTAGCCTCAATTAGGGAATCTTACTGGTCAATAGGAGATCGCAACTTGGCAAAGGCCTGTTATCACAAATGTGTTCTTGGCCAACGCATGGAAGGAAAGGTTGTTACTCCTATAATGGGTAATTTAGAAAGAACGCGTGAGTCCAGGTTATCCCTTTGAGAGTACGGGCATTGATTATGCCGGTCCAATTATGTGCGCTAGTCGTCAAGGTCGTGGATGCAGGCTGGTAAAGGTGTACATCGCAATTTTTATTTGTTTCACCACCAAGGCCATCCATTTGGAGACCGTAGGTGATTTAACTAGCAATAGTTACTTACTAGCTTTGTATCGATTTATTTCTCGACGAGGTAAACCCGCTGATATATTTTCTGATAACGGTACCTCATTTGTCGGTGCGTACAACGACCTCTCAAATTTTTTTAAGTTAAATAGTTCGTCCTTGGGTGAGAGTGTAGCCAATGACGGAATAAGGTTTAATTTCATCCCAGCGTATACGCCTCATTTTGGTGGCCTTTGGGAGGCGGGTGTAAAGTCCACAAAGTATCACCTACAAAGAGTGCTGGGCAATTGTAATTTAACATTTGAGGAGCTTTACACCGCTTTGACTAAAATTGAAGCCATACTGAACTCTCGTCCGCTGACGCCGATGTCTTCAGATCCTGCCGACTACACACCGCTGACGCCAGGCCATTTTCTGATTGGACGACCCCTTGTTTCGTTGCCGCAAC
The DNA here is from genome assembly GCA_944739405.2 of Euclidia mi. Classification (NCBI taxonomy): domain Eukaryota; kingdom Metazoa; phylum Arthropoda; class Insecta; order Lepidoptera; family Erebidae; genus Euclidia; species Euclidia mi. The sequence continues at coordinate 68,176,367 of OX123198.2, read as the reverse complement.
CGAATTACACGGACCACTCTGCTAACCATCTTTCTCGTTTTCAACGAATAGAGCAATTACGCCAGCACTTTTGGAGCAGATGGAGCAAGGAGTATGTTTCAGAATTACAGCTGCGGACAAAATGGCGTTCCTGCAAGGATGGGCTAAAGCTAAACACCCTTGTTGTCATCAAAGAGGACAATCTTCCTCCTTTGAAGTGGAGTCTTGGACGCATTGTGGCTGTACACCCCGGAACAGACGGCATAGCTCGTGTAGCGGATATTAAGACATCGACTGGAGTCATTCGCAGGGCGTTCAACAGGCTCTGTCTATTGCCTGTGTCTACGGAGTCTGGTTGAAACCGTTGGTTTCAACGCCCGGGGGCATGTTCACGCGCGCCTGACCAAATCACCATAGCAGCATTACGCTCAAATCACTAATTGTTAATTTTATTATCTTATACTTGTATCATGTATATGCAAAGTCACTTGCTGTACGGATCTCGTGTAATTAACACGAATTAAAGATCATCTTTTGTACAGAGCATTTCCAGTTTCTCATTTCAGCCACCCCTTAGACCATACAGACGGGATTTTTTTTCAAAGTCGATATGGGTATCGTCCCCGATAATTTAAGGAATGGGATATTCAAAACACCATCTATTTCTTGATCAAAGATGGCGGATGGGATTTATTTTTAAATCATTATGGATTTCGTCTCCGATGTTTAAAGGGATGGGGAATCTAAATACAACATGTATTTCGTGATTCAAGATGGTGGATGGGAAATCAAAGATGGCGGATGGAAGAAAAATAAAAAGTCAATATGTGTATCGTCTCTGATGATTTAAGGGATGGTGAATCCAAATACAACATCTATTTCGTGATCGAAGATGGCGGATAGGAAATCAATGATGGCGGACGGGATTTTTTTTTAAAGTCGATATGGGTATCATCTCCGATATTTTAAGGACTGGATTCAATATTATATAAAAATCTATGTTTGTCTGTTCATCATTTATAGACTCTGAAATGATAAGAGATTAAGTGCTAAGTCAATGGTAACTTTGGAAAAGGGGCTTGGAAAAAAGGGAATTAAATAAAAACTCTTAAAAATGCGATACGGAGTTCGCTGGGTCAGCTAGTTAGAATATATAATATTTATAAAAATTTTCATGCCACGGACAAAATCGACAGATTTTATTTATTTTAGAGACAGTGACATTGTTTCAAGTACAAATAAAACGGCGCCCATCATCTTACTGCAGTATATACAAAGTCGATCGTTTCCGTTGACAGCGCGTCGAATAACAAAGTGTCGTTGAAGTAGAACTGCTTCACGACTAGTGTGCTCAGAAGCAGTCGCACTTCGCATTCTTGCGTAATCACGTAGACGGAAAACTAGCTTTTTTCTTTTTTATCTAGCATTAGGCGGCAAACGAGCAGACGGATCGCCTGATGGTAAGCAATTACAGCCGCCCATGGACACAAGCAACACCACAGGAGTCACAAGTGCGTTGCCACCCCTTGGGGTTGGGAAAAGGGATAGGATGAGGAGTGGGATGAGGGAGAAGGAATAGGGGATAGGGCCGCCGGCACTCTCACTCACCGAACGAAACGCAACAGTTTAGGTACTGTTACTTTACGTTGATTTTCTGTGAGAGAGTAGTACTTCCCCGGTCGAGCCGGTCCCATTCATGCTGAAATCAGCAAGGCTCTACTACCTTATAAAAGCTACGCAAGTTACTGCGAATTTATGGAAAGATAACTGTTGTTTTAAAGAGGGAAAGAAAAATATTCCTTGTCGTATTACGTAAATCTGTCTTGGAGAACGACCCTTCTCGACTGTAATGTTTCGACAAAAACTAAGTAGATTTTGTCGAAACATTACAGTAAAGAATATGTTCTAGTATAGGTATGAAATTGAGAGTAAGAGGCACGTATCGCCTCAAAACTTAAACCTTCATCACAAAATCTAATAAATCATCTAAATTGCAGTGCTCTAGCATGCTAAAACTGTATGACTTGAGTTAGTTTGATCTGATTTAATAAGTGTATTGCGATCGTATGTGTTCTGCTACTTCGATGATCTAGTGCACTAGTTAGAACGCTAGACAGCAACTTAGGGAATTCGAACCCACCATGGACAATCCCAAACACGTTACACTTTCAGTCTCAGCTCCTATATAAAAATTTACTACAATTAGGCCGTAACTACTCAATCCTATAGCTAATCTTGTACCAAATTTTCAGTGAACCGCTAGTACAAACCGCTGACTCAGCCAGACACCAAGACGGAAGTGTCGGCTCGCAACCGAGACAACGTTAGAATGATAATGACGACGACAGTAATTATTATCCACACGACGGTGACACAAACTTTCTGCTGTTTGATGGTGTGCTGTTTATGACTATAAGATTAGCTAATATTAAAATAGGTATTGTTCGACCTATCGTAACTCATTTGTGAAATATAAAGAGTGCTTTATTTTGCGACACAATATACTTTATACTATACAAGAATACTAGTATGATGTACAAATTGCATGATGCGTCATCAATCTTGTTAACTTGATCAACGCGGTGAATACGAGTACTCGAATTAAATACTGATATGTCATAGTCTATGATAATTAATGCAACTGACAAATTAATTCGGTGGTACAAATGAGCAGGCTATACTGAGGTCGATCTCTAAGGACTATTACAACTGAGCATCACACGGCAGCAGTCGTGAGACATCGCCAGTAGGTAATACAAATGAGCAGGCTATACCGAGGTCGATCTCTAAGGACTATTACAACTTAGCATCACACGGCAGCAGTCGTGAGACATCGCTAGTAGGTGATACAAATGAGCAGCCTATACCGAGGTCGATCTCTAAGGACTATTGCAACTTAGCATCACACGGCAGCAGTCGTGAGACATCGCCAGTAGGTAATACAAATTAGCAGGCTATACCGAGGGCGATCTCTAAGGGATATTACAACTTAGCATCACACGGCAGCAGTCGTGAGACATCGCTAGTAGATAATACAAATGAGCAGGCTATACCGAGGTCGATCTCTAAGGGATATTACAACTTAGCATCACACGGCAGCAGTCGTGAGACATCGCCAGTAGGTAATACAAATGAGCAGGCTATACCGAGGTCGATCTTTAAGGGCTATTACAACTTAGCATCACGCGGCAGCAGTCGCGAGACATCGCTAGTAGATAATACAAATGAGCAGGCTATACCGAGGTCGATCTCTAAGGGATATTACAACTTAGCATCACACGGCAGCAGTCGTGAGACATCGCCAGTAGGTAATACAAATGAGCAGGCTATACCGAGGTCGATCTCTAAGGGATATTACAACTTAGCATCACACGGCAGCAGTCGTGAGACATCGCCAGTAGGTAATACAAATTAGCAGGCTATACCGAGGGCGATCTCTAAGGGATATTACAACTTAGCATCACACTGCAGCAGTCGTGAGACATCGCCAGTAGATAATACAAATGAGCAGGCTATACCGAGGTCGATCTCTAAGGGATATTACAACTTAGCATCACACGGCAGCAGTCGTGAGACATCGCCAGTAGGTAATATAAATGAGCAGGCTATACCGAGGTCGATCTCTAAGGGATATTACAACTTAGCATCACACGGCAGCAGTCGTGAGACATCGCCAGTAGGTAATACAAATGAGCAGGCTATACCGAGGGCGATCTCTAAGGGATATTACAACTTAGCATCACACGGCAGCAGTCGTGAGACATCACCAGTAGATAATACAAATGAGCAGGTTATACCGAGGGCGATCTCTAAGGGCTATTACACCGATGTGATCAGCCCCTGGGGAGATATTACGTGGAACGGTACGTCAACCATGGATGTCCTCCATCTCTGATGCTTTAATCGTTTTATGACCTCATGACGCTGCTAGAAATGATTTTACTAATGGTGAGTAATTTTCGATTGTGTAACAGTATTTTTTTGAATGATAACCTTTTACTGTTCCTACGGGATATATACCACGTACCTTTGTTTTGAGTAACCGATATTTCGGCACTGTTGCAAGCGCCATGTTCACGGATGTACTGAAGTATTGCGGGTGGATGAATGTTTATAAACAAGTGAACCGGTCTACCCGCTTCCTTACTCGTTTATTGCGCGCACAACCACCACCACCGTTTTCACTCACGCACTGTACTCACTACGTCTACGTTTTTGCGGTTCACGGGTTTTGCATAGACGTACCACTGGATGCCAGGTGTTTGACAGTTGAAACCCATCTTCTCTATTGAAGTTTTTATACTTTTTAATTTCAATAGCTTCTTTAACCATTCTAGGTATATAGTGGCGTTCTGTCGAAAGCACCTGAGGGTTATGTAACTCAATCCAATGGTTCGTACCCGAGTCTAGGAGATGTTGAGCTATTGCCGACTTTTGTGGTTCATTGATTTTGACTGCCCTGATGTGTTCCTTGATGCGGCAGGAAATGGTGCGTTTGGTTTGTCCTATATACGAACTCCCACAGCTGCAGTCAATTTTGTACACACCCGGCTTTTCCAAGGGGAAACTGTCCTTTGGCGTTCTTATGTATTGTGACAGTTTCTTCAAAGGAGTGAAGATAGTTTTAACAGATACCTTCTCAAGGATATTAGAGACCTTATCTGTCACTCCTTTGATGTACGGTAAGTACGCTGGTTGTCGTTCTACCTTGTAGTCGAGGTGTTTTTGAGTGTGTCTAGGTGGTCTGACACGTCCGCTGTACCCGTTCTTTCGTAGAACGTCACTTATGTATGCAAGTTCTTCCTTTAAATGTTCTTCGTCGCACAAGCTGTATGCCCGGTTGGTAAGTGACGTTATAACTGAGTTCAGTTGACGTGGGTGGTGATGCGAGTCAGCGTGTAGATAGCGGTCTGTATGCGTTGTTTTTCTGTGTACAGAGTGGCTAAGCGAACCGTCGGATCGTACACCAACTATCACGTCAAGAAACGCCATTTTTCTGTCTCTTTCTATTTCATACGTGAAGCACATTTTAGCGTGGATACTATTTAAATGCGCCAAATACTGTTGTACTACCTCTTCATCGCCTTCCAATATACAAAAAATGTCCACGTACCGTTTCCAAATCTTCACACTAGATGGGGCAGTAGCAATGGCTTGATTTTCAAAATGTTCCATCCATAGGTTGGCTACCACTGGAGCTACCGGGCTACCCATTGCTACGCCATCGATTTGTAGGTAGTATTCACCTCTGTATATGAAATAATTCGTGGTCAGGCAATGATGTACAAGGTCTGCATATACCATAGCAACACGATCTTCACCGATCCTCCGTCGAATAACTTCCATGCAATCTGCTATCGGCACGTTTGTAAAGAGTGATTCTACGTCAAAACTGACCATCACATCTTTATCACTTACGTTACTCTGACGTAAGATCTCTATGAAATGCCGGGAGTCTTTTAGATATGATGCTGTTCCACCTACTAAAGGTTGCAAGACTTTCGCAACGTGTTTAGCCAGTTCGTAAGTTGGAGAATCCATTTGACTAACTATAGGCCGTAACGGAACGTTGCACTTGTGAATTTTTGGCCGCATATACCGCAATACTTCAGTACATCCGTGAACATGGCGCTTGCAACAGTGCCGAAATAACGGTTACTCAAAACAAAGGTACGTGGTATATATCCCGTAGAAACAGTAAAAAGTTATGATAGTGACCACGAAAGTTTAAATTCATATATTTTTGAATGATTACTATATACTTACATGAATGATTCTTTCGAGAAACTGTACGATGTGCAATTTGAAAACTTGAATTTAATCGTGTTCTGTTATATTTCAGGCAATACAATCTGCATACATGCACAAATACAAATTATATTTCGTAGACTAAGTCATTTTACATACAGTCAGATAACTAAACGGCTAATGTACTGTTTCGTCCTGCTCCTGAAAATATTAGAATAATCGCTAGCAATAGAAGCATAATCAAAAGAGAATTTCAGTAAATATACTGTGTCACTGCTGGGTACGGTCCTCTTCTTACTTTGAGAAGGCTTAAGCCGTTGTCCACCACGATGACCAATCGCAGGTTGGCAGATTCCAAATAACTTTCGAGAACATATCATAAAGATCTCTTGAACATGCAAATAAAGAAAATTATCGTAAAGAATACGATAATTTGTTAATTAATGATTTTATTAATTTATTTTATTATACTCACATAACTTCGAAAAGTCGAGTGGCTATACAGCTATACATTTGTTTATGTAGGCTATACATTTCTTTTATATGATAAATTATAGATCTAATAATTATACACTTTATTATACTTTATAACTGTTAAGTGCCTATCTTTAAAATAAGCCATTAAAATTAACATATCTATTCTGACTTATTCGATGCTTACATTCATTTTCTACTTTTAAACACTTTTTTAATTTTATTAACTAATAACACTTAAACTGACACTAGTCTAAACCATGGAATATATCGCTATTCCTTCGGGTTGCGGAGGGCAGACAGGGAGTCGCTCCGTGAAAAAGCTAATATTCAGCCAAATCCGGTTAGACTAGTAAGCGGACCCCAGATTGAAACTGGGATAACGCTAAGAGACTGATGTTAATGAAAACGGAAACATATTTGTTTAATCTATTTTGTTATCTTTCTATATCGTGTTTATGATTTTCTTTATTATATAATAATGATAGTTCCATAAAATTATAGTTCTCAGCGAGTTACTGCGATAGTCAGATGAGGAAATAAATATTTTTGAATGTGGTTCAAACCATAAAATTTTGTGTTGCGTAGATCAGATGGCATTTTGCTCTTTGGAAGTGACAATGCTTTGTCAAATCGGATTAGCTTGCAAATAAGACTCCTAGCGCCAAGGCGAAAGTTTTAGACGCATGACGATTTTTGTATTTTTATGAGGTATGTTCATCACACAGCCTATTATAGTCCACTGCTGGGCACACGCCTCTCCATGCATCACGATAGAATTGTGAGGCAGTAGGAGATTTGGCCATATATATGAAAGTGTAATAAGATAATATTATTTTAGGCATAGGAATAAAATACCAATGAAATTATGAATCTCGCCAATAGGATTTCACAAAATCTCTTCTGTGATGGAACGTAACAGTGATTGATTCTCTGGTCTTTAAAATGTTTTATTATCCGTGTAAGCCAATACTACCCTTCAAAAATGTTGTGTCTGATTATACATCTGAATTTGTCTGACAATTTGATATTATTTGTCGGCGTACGTGCCTACACTGTCGGATTGATTCACACAAAACAGCCTTGTTATCAAAGTATATAAATATGTAAATAAACTTATCAAACTTCAGACCCTAGAATTTACGTAATATTAAGATATACGGGTTCGTGACAAACTTCACTGAAAAGGATTTGTATAGGGATTAGACGTTGCACGTTACACGGGTAACTTAGAAAGAAAAAAGGAAAAAAGTACCTATTATATGATCCATCGAAAACAATTTTTATTTATTACTTTAGTAAACTCACATAGTCATCTCCTGCGCTACAACCATTTCGTGTGTCATGTAGTTATCAAACAAGTTCAAAACACGGAGAGTTTTATTTTGATTTATTTATTTATAGACTCACGCCTGTATGCCCGAAGAGGTAGGCTGAGGTGTAAATATTACACCCACATTTCGCCATGAATTTTTAGGTCCTACGTAATAGGGGGCGAGCCTATTGCCGTTACCGGGCACATCACCAGACTCCGTGCTGCTACTGAGAATTCGGAAAAACCAAGTAACACTTTTGCCCGGAAACATGGAGAAAGTTTTTGTAAATCACACAAATGACGTTTATCCGCAAGGATCAAACTATTGATTGGTGATGTGACCATCTATCCATATTTTCACTATTCGTGTAGCATATTCGATAATCATACCGATCAGATAATACTTTTTATCATTAGTATTATATTTTAGACATACAAGCCACGAATAAGATTAACTGATACAAACCAAAGAAACTTGGTAACGAATTCTGCATTGAGACGTATTATGAAGTTTGTAAAAGCAAAATTGTAGTGCTAACTGATGGAATAACGTTAAGACATTGTTCAGCCACTAATTAAGTTTACGCCACAGTTACAAGTACGAACCTTGTTCAACCAGTGACAATGTTGACGGGGACATCTTGCAAAACTCGACCGACGCCGCGCGCGACACAAATATAAAACAAAGGGATTGTAACACTACTTTCTGTGCCACGAAGGCTGCAAGGTAGAATAGGTTTTGACTTCGAGTTTTCCGTCTCTTCGAAAGATGTAGTATCTTTGCTTCGTTTATTTCCCTTAGTCTTACAAAACCATCGGAATGAAATTGTATAGAGGCACTTTGCATTTTTCGTCACTACACGGAAGTGATTTTGTCAAATTATTCGAGTTTTAAGGTCGATTACATCAAAATAATTTAATATTAGAATAAAGACTTTTGGAAAGTAAAATTACTCATTAAAGAAGGACGGGTATTCTAGCCTATGGCCTATATCAATGGAATGTTTCTTTTTGTGTACTTTCACATTTGATCAATTTCGCCAAAGCCGATTCTTTAAATTAATAAACAGAAGTGGCACCATCACATGCCCACTAAAATCTATTGCGTACAACATACAGGCATTATGGACGTAACATACCTTTCTCTTATTCATATTGTAGTTCAATAATATACCTCGATACAGTCATAAGAATAAACCGAGACACACAGAAACCTCTCTCTATCTTGAAAGCAGTTAAGTTGGCCATCCAAACATATTTATTTTGAATTTCTAAGCAAGCGGTTATAGCTCGTCTCCTTCGCGTTAGTGGTATTGCATTTCAGTAAGTAAATCGAGCACGAACATTGCACTGTCCTCGGTGATATCCACAGAAATCGATCCCATGAATTAAATATGATGGTGGTTTTGCCGATCGCAGTTAAGATACACTATAAAGATAAGTAAAGAAGTTATGTTATATCTAAAGTAAGTATAAGCTTTAGATAGACGCATCTTATTGGCGTAGGTATTGCTTGGTATTTTGTACACACTTTGTGAAATCTTAAGAGTGGGCAGTAATAAAATTACTACTATAAGACTTGGCACATACGTAGGATACGTCAACAATAACAGCTTTTTTAAATGATAATTAATTGCCAATATTAATTAATCGTCCAACATAAAAAGAACTAAGTAATGGGATGCATAATAACAAGTTAAAATTATTGTTCAGATTACCACAATTCAAAAGGTACACAAAATAAATCAAACGCCACTTTTTATCCATCTAAATACATCGCAAGGCTTGAGAGCACACGCACACACGCACACATGAGCCGAGTGCAATCACCTCGGGATGTTTTAACATAATCAGAAAGAAATGGCTGACAACGTCACGAAAAGACACGGCAACGAAATGACGAACATCCATTCCTCTTACATTTACATAATGAGTTTTTACCAAGTTTTTACAATAAAAGGAAATGTATTTTGTCTATCCTCAAAGGAGGTACTTGCATTCCTCCCGAGATTTCTCGATATACTTGCAGTATATCGAGAAATCTCGGGAGGAATGCAAGTAGGTATGTGTAAGGATAAATATTCGATAGATATCTAGTTTGGGAAGATAAACTGACGATTGTTGTGGTTCGGATGTGCAGCGCGTGGAGGTAGGTATCAGATGGCTTTCATAACTCTCTGTATCGAGTTTAGTTATCTCTGTAACAAGTATGAGCCACTGTATAACATAAACTTATCACGTTACTGCCTCGCCTGCTGAGTTGTGTCTGCGATTTCAGTTTAATTTGTCTGTGTTGCTTTGTTCTTCTACCTTCAATATAGAGAATATGTATTTTTTGTTAATAATATAAATATAGAGCTACTTTTGAAACTTATACTTGCAGTTTAATGTTGCAAAAACATACATATCCGCATTCAATCTGTTACAGTCAAATTAACATACTACTATCAACTATCCGGATTCTGAATAAAAACTATAACAGAACCCACCCTTTGTGCGTCCGAATTTGATGAATGAAGACATAAAACAGTCAAAAAGTGTTTGAGGTTGTGTAGCTTACCCGAAGTATGAGCTTTCAAGGCAAAGCGGTAATAAACACTGAATTAACTTGACCTGGCATACATTATTAATTATCACTAGCTTAACTGTGAAGGTAAGTATTGTGAGTATGCCTGTATGTCTGAGATTTATCCATGAAAATAAAATATTCATGAAAGACTTGAGTAATCTGTCAACCCACATGAGGCAGTGTGTTGGACTGTGCTCCAATCCTTCTCATAACGGGAAGAGCTCTTTAAATATGTCACAGCCAGCTACCTTAAGAGCTAGTTGAACGGCGCCTTTAAATAAAGAGATTTGGCATTTACTGTGAGGCGGTTTAAGCTGATAATACACCTCATATCAGCCATTAGAATATTCAAAAGAATAATACGCTGTTCAACTAATATCGAACGCTTTCTAGTTTTGTTTAGAAAACACTTACATTCTTATTATAATGGTACTCAACTGCACCTGTGACTTATATTAAACATCCTTGCAATTCAAAAACAAAAGGCCACTATAACATAATGAAAGAACTGGTGCAGATAAGGATGACTGTGGAGACCACCTACACTGTTTTATACGAATATTTCTAAACAATTTCCGGGTTTCATCTGGCGACAAAATTATGTGGTTCGCTTAAAAAAGAAAGAAGTCTACGCGATGCCATGAGATTGCTTACATTTCATAATAAATGTGATACACATACCTAATATACATTTGCGTATGAAAATAGAGGTAATTTTGAGATTATTTTTTCGCGGCAAGATAATGCATAATAACTTTTCGTTATCTCTCTTGTTTCTATGGAAACGCGTTTGTGCTCGCGACCCAATTTTTTGTGAACCTAAGGGAATACTTTTTAGAATGGCTTAGTAACGTTTCAAACTAGCGCTGTGCTTTATTTTGAGTTGAATATTTAGTCTGTCTTTTGCGCTATATTATACTTTAAAAGATAGGTAAAAGTTAATTGAGAATAGATTTTTTCAGATAGGTGGTTTCAGTTTCTCAACGAGTTTTTATATTGCTTTTAGTAAGCACCTACATCATAGGCAATTGCACCTAAATACGTTATGATGCCTTTTAACACCATTTCACGTAATGCTAAAATTATATCATCATTGTAATTTTTGTTTTGTCGTTTTGCCCACGCACGGCCTCTTGAGATACGTAGCCCTTCAGATACATGCCCAGCTTATAGGTACAAATATACAAAAGAAACAAACATATCGGTATTGCTTGTAGAAAATTCTAGTCATTGTCGTATAAACTACTTACAAATAATCTTGCAAGAAATATTTTCATAAAATTGGAAAATTATGCCCACATAATATTTTTTATGTTCTCATTCGTTCACAATTTACAGAAGCACCGCAGTATACATAATGTAGTGTACACTCGTCGCGTAATAGATGACAAAGTTATCTAAACCGCGTTCTGCCTTACCCACTACATTATTCATGCACGTTAACTCACGAAAGCTGAATTAGTTTTTTAATCAATGTTCATGAGAAACTTTATGAATAAAATTGTGATTTGTATTTTGAAAAAAACACTGTCTTTCATAACTTTTAAAAGTCCATTAAGATAGCAAGATAATTTACGTTATGTTTCTTACAGATGTTTTAGTGCCGTTTTACAATAGATTATATTTTTCTTTATATTTTGATATCGAATGTTAAGCTAGATCAAGCTGCCTACTTGATACACAAAGTTATGAACCGCGGCAATTTATTGATGTCATTTATTTGATATTGCAACATAATAATGTTTCTTTACCGTCGATATTAAATTACAATAATCTACATTTTTTAAGAAAAATTTTATATTGATAAGCCTCAAAAAACAAAGCAATTGTTATAGTATATATCAGGAGATTTTTTGATACTCAGCATAGTTCTACGCATAACAACGGTAACACAGACAAGATTACGACTAAAGTTCGAAAAATATAATACCTAGCCCAAATTTTATAATAAGGCGGTTTGTTGTATGAGAAAGCTTATCCCACACTCCATTAAAAAGTTATATAACACTCCCTAAGGTAACCTGACATTACTTCTAAGTCCCCTTTTTTTTTTTTTTTTTTTTTCTTTTATTAGAAAGGAACAACAAACAGCCACAATATGAAACTTAAAATATAAAAATTATTAACATACAATTAAATATGACAATATTGCAGCCCACAACGTTGATCACAGATAATCAATTGGGTGCTTATTTTTATGGTAAAACTAGGGTTACAAATACATAAACATAATAATTTTAGGAAAGCTCCTTAAGTACCAATTCTTTATATTTATTAGGTGTACATGCAAAAATATCAAGATGTTCAAATATTCGGTTATAAGTATCAACCATCCTACGCACGGGGGAACGCAAACCAGAATTGGACTGACAAGTGCCAACAGAAAAAAGTCTGCCAGCGCGCACTTTACGCTTGTAAATGGTCCTAGGAACCACAAAGCATAGCATATTAGACAACTCAATACAATCAAATTTGTTTCTAACAATGTTATATAAGTTAATAGCTTCCAAGTACTTACGTCTATTTTCTAGTGTAGTAAGCCTGTACCTACTAAGCAGTTCATCATATGACAAATAGTGCCCAAAACATCTATAATGCATTGTTCGTAAGAATTTGTGCTGAACAGACTCAATCATCTCTATGTATTTATTGTAGTACGGACTCCAAACAGGTGCAGCGTACTCAAGTTGAGAGCGTACAAGGGATTTGTATAAACAAATGTATGAAGATGGTTTCTTAAAGTCCGTTGTTGAACGCATAACGAATCCATATAGTTGATAAGCCTTATTAACAATTTTTTCCACGTGTAGGTCTAAACAAAGCTTTGAATCAAGTATTACGCCAAGGTCACGAATGAAATCTATTTTGGTTAGGGGAGCATCGCACAGGTTGTATGTGTAGCTTATAATAAATTTGTTTTTGGTAAAATTTATCATGTTACATTTAGGTAAACTAAGTTGTAATTTATTTCTTTGGCAGTATTTGGACAGTCGATCCAGATCCTGCTGGAACAAATGGCAGTCACTCTCATGTCGTATAGCTTTATATATCTTAAGGTCGTCTGCATAGAGTAAAAATTTTGTGTTGAAGAAACATCGACTGATGTCGTTAATATATAAAATAAATAGCAGAGGACCAAGTATTGAGCCTTGGGCCACACCAGACGTCATCTGTGCCATCTGCGATTGGTAACCATTGACAACTACTCTCTGACAACGATTAATAACGTAGGATGCAAACCACCTAAGAAGATTGCCACGAATCCCATTGAATGCTATTTTATTAAGTAGTATTTCGTGGTCCACCTTGTCGAACGCCTTGCAGAAATCGGTATATACTGCGTCCACCTGTATCCGATTGTCGACATTATCAAACAAGTAGCTTGAGAATAGCAGAAGATTAGTATTTGTAGAACGTCTTTTGACAAAGCCGTGCTGTTGTTGTATAATAATGTTATGCAGTGCAGGGTAGATTTCATTATGCACTAACCTTTCTAGAAGCTTGGACAGAGTAGAGAGGATGGAGATAGGACGGTAATTCTCTATGTTGCGTTTTGATCCATTTTTATGGACGGGTACAATATACGCCTGCTTCCATTGTTTGGGGACAACGCCTTCAGACATACATTTATTGTAGATAATGAATAAAGGCTTACAAAGAGAATTAGCTGTATTTTTAAGAAAATAAGGTGAGAGCCCGTCTGGTCCCGGACCTTTAGATGTATCTAATGATTTAAGTTCTTTGAGTATGTTTTGTTCACTAAAATGCAGATCGCTAATTAAAACATCGTGTGATGCGCTATCAAGGGGAGGTCTCCATTGAGATAATGTTGGCGAGGCTAATTCATAAACCGAAAGAAAGAATTCAGAGAACATACTGCAAATCGTGTTCGGATCACTTGACTCAGCATTTTTGTATTGCAACTTGGCTGGTATCCCAGGCTTATCTTTGCGGTTTGACACATATGTCCAGAAGTGTTTCGTATCTGTACTTAAACTGTCCTCTACAGATCTAATGTATTTATTAAAGCACTTTTCACACGAGTCCTTAAACTTTCTCCTACAATTTGCAAATATCACATAGTCGGATAGATTATTGAACTTTTTCCACTTTATCCAAGCCCTCTTTTTTCTTTTTGATAGATCTATAAGAGATTGAGAAAACCAAATAGGATAGTTAGTTGATCTAGGCCGGGCCAATGGGGTATCTTGACCAATGATGTTGTCAATCTCTTTGTAAAATAAAGTTAGAGCTACCTCAGCATTTGCGGGGGTAAGCAGTTCAGACCAATTCACCCGCTGAATATTACAATTGATGTTTTCAAAGTTAGATTTACGAAAATTATATTTGTGTAGAGGAGTTCTGCCCATTGGGACAACTCGAATGTTTAAAAAAGTGACACACGTAAAAGAAGGGTGGTAAGGGTCAATGGGGAGTAATGAAGTTATTGTATGGGAAACATTGCTAGAAGTGTTGGATATACATAAATCAAGTACTTTACCTTTTAAGTTTGCTATTTTATTTAGTTGAGATGCACCAAGAAGTGAAATGAGATTATTTAAGTTCAAAACTGTGGAAGACGCTCTGCTTGATGTAACAGGATCAGAGGCGTTGGTGTCATAAGAAGTCAGCCAATTTGCTTCAGGTAGATTATAATCACCTACAATATAAAAGGTCTCAACACTAGGATGACACATTACCTCCTGCAATATTTCAAAGTGCTTATCGTATACAGATGCAGCAGTTTTAGGTGGTATATAGACCGCACTTATTAAGTGACGCTTTCCGGTACAGCCACTTGGCAGTTCTACAATAATATGTTCAATGTAATTGTGTAGGGAGTAGCTATAACTAAGCGATGTCAAGTTTAATTCGGAAGGCTTCAAAGTGCGTAAAATGGCGATCAGAACACCTCCACCGTCTTGTTTATTCGTGGCGTTACGATCACGATCACCGCGGTAGACGCTATAGCGTTGGTCTATAAATTCATGTTCATAGATTTCTGGTGTGAGCCAAGTCTCAGTTAATATTATTACTTCATATGAATTCTTAAGGATATTCATATGTAACTGATTTAATTTAGTGCGTATGCCCCTACAATTCTGATAATATAAAGTAACGAGTTTATTCGACATTATTATTATAAATATATAAATGCATATTTACGATTTGAGTAAGTCCAAGCAGCAAAGTAACGAACAATGTGAACATAATACTTAAATTATACAACATTAAAATTACTTTAAATAAACATATCATACAGTACAGGGCGTAGCGATTTGTTATTCTGTCTTGAATAGATACAGTCCTACATCCGTGGAAGCTGGAACTTTTAGTCATATTATTTGAATTTGTATGGTCAAAAACTAATACAGGTACATCAGTAGTATAGCGTAAGATTAAACACATTTTACGGATATAATTTGCTATCCTCGGGCATAAAAATAATAACTTGCAAGGAATAGAGTAATACAAAGAAAAAACAACAATAATATAGTAAGAAGATAAGCGAAACTGTGAGAAGATACATTGTTCCACAGGTATGTATAATAACTTGTTTCGCAGATAGTAATCATTATAAACAACGTAGTAATAGATAAAGTGCTTATGTGAAAAAATTACGTATTGCATAACGATTGGAAAGTAACTACTTATTAGTTTTGTTACATGCATTATCATCAATACTTTTAATTTTGGTAATAACATCAGCTTCTGATCTGATAGCAATAGCGGGCTCACCATCTTTCTTTCGGACAAGTATAGTGCTGTTCTTAATCCAGACATAGTTATAATGGTGCAATCTGGCAGCTTCCCTACACTTACGAAATAACATCTTGTTCTTCAAGGTTAAATGTTCATTAATATAGATGGTGCATGGTGATCCAGATATCCCTATCTGATCTGACTTCAGTGACTTAAGCCTACGATACGCACTAAGGACGTTGTCACGCATTATGCGCGTAGAGAATTTCACTATAATATTCTTGGGTGGGTCTATTACTTTCTTGATGGGCATGTGGAACTCTATGAACAGATATTATTTCTTTTTGTGGTAGAGGAAGTTTAATAGCTTCACCTATGGAGCCAATGATCTGTAACAAGTTTTCGCCTCGTTTATCCGGTACGTTACATATTTCAAGGTTACAATGCCTCGCTTGCTGTTCTAGCAAATCTATTTTAGATTCTAAATTGACGATAGATGAGGATGATTTTTCGGCCTGCTGACGTGTTATAGTCTCCACACGCTTTTTGAGATCATCCTGTTCACCTGCGTGGAACTGGAGCGAATCTTTGATGTTCGATATCTCTTCCGACATCACCATAATATCCTGTCTCAGATCAGCCTGAGCAGCACGAATTGTACTCAGCTCACGCTTCATTTCCGACAAGTTGGTTTTAACAGTATCATGGAATCTGAGCATACTTGCCTCTAAGTCCCCGCGCCATACCTGTAAGGTATTATGAATATCCTCCTTGAACAGTGCCATAGTACGGTCAATGTCAGATCTCCATCCCTGTAGGGATCTGTTGAGTTTTTCGGAGAATATTTCAAATTGATTGCTAACAGGAGCCAGTGATGTGGGAATGTCGGGATGACACACAGGTGGGATGCAAGGCGATATGGGCCGTTGTTCCAAGTTATCGCAAGACATATTCATGCTATTGTCTTCATATGTCGGCAGCTGCGTAGAACGAACAGGTGTGTCCAAATTGGTGCGTGTGCGTCGCGTAATATTACTGCATGGAGGACATTTCCAGCCAGACTTAAACTCCTGGGTAAGGATCGAGAATTGTTGATGATTTATGTTTAAGCACTCGTGGTGGTATCGGCCGTTACAGAATTTGCATTTTAAATGTCCAGCATCAGGTGATAACGTGTTGTTACATCCATTACAGTTCATTGTGAACGGGGTAATTCAGTGTTAATATAGTACTCAGAATTATGTTATCAGATTATATCGGTGGAAAAATATTCCGCCTTTTTAGGCCACGTTCTACCAAAATCTTAGGATGTTTGTGGCAACACTGGTTCACTCATAGACAACTGAAGTTCAATGTGACAACTTGTCATTTGAGTTTGACAGCTATGTATTTATCCGTTGCGATATGCCAAAAGTTCTATGCACGTCGGATCTGGAACGCACCCGTCACAATTAAATTTAGTGGGCGGGTAAATATAAAAAGAATAAAAATAACGTTATCGCCGAGTTTTTGTAACCTAATTATGGGTTTTTATGAACAGTTTTGTCATACTAATGTCGATTTTATGCACTATGTTTATGTTTATTTTAAGTTTAATGTATTGTTCGGCACTAAATACGAACACTTAGTTGTTTTATGCACAGTTTTGTATAACACACACTTTTATATTCCAACGTTATTGTTATAGTCCGCGAACAATATCACTAAATGCTTGCTAGTTCACTGTTAAATACTCAAATTTACTTTCTTATAAACAGCAGTTTAACCATATAATTTTAATTAAAATAACGGAGCTATGTTTACTTCGCGCTTTGACAGCTGTAGGGATGAAAACCCCCTCACCGGAAAAGCGCGTAATTATAACTAACTAGTGTTATATTAGCTTAAACAAAACCTCTACAAAGTTAATTTTACGCAGAAAATACTTAAGGTTTTTCGTGATTCCATTAATTTTATTCTTTATCTCTCTCATCGCCCGTAGTGTAAACTGTATAACAACTTAGCCGCAAACATCGTTTACGACCAAGCAGAGCTACCATTTTAAAACGCCTGAAATAACATTATAAGTAAAATCTCTAATGAACCAGTAAACCCATATTTTTACTACGAAGTACTAAAAGTAGGCTGGCCTTCACAAAATGTACAATGAAGGCACAAAAAGTATTAAAAGTTTAGTAAATAAACATTTATTTGGCACAGGTTGTGGTAACAGGAAAGCTTGTTACTCCGGGGCAACACTCGATTTAAACAAATTATGCAAAAAGTTGTACCAAAGGTCTTTAGTATTGGGCTAGACAGAGACAAAGCTATTAGTCTCTCTCTCACACTTTCAAGTTGTTGTTCTAAATTCCTGGCGTATATTGGTTCAGAATGTGTCTAGAAGGCCCCTAAATGAGTACTTGGCGTCTTCGAGAGACTTAATAGATGGTTAATTAATTGGATTTTGTTGAAGATGCTCGATTAGGCTGCCATTGTACAGAGCTGCTATTTCAACACAGTATTCAAAGTGTTTGTCTTCAAATTTGGAGACGAAAGTCTACTAAAAGGTCCACACGTACGTTTACCTATAGCAATTTCAATCGAATATAAAATATTGCAAGAGTGCGACAACTGGTCATTAATTATGCTGCAGAGAGAATAATCCTCCAAAAATGTTTTTTCGAGTGCGCTATTCACAAAGTTCAGTACAAATATTTTTTATTCCTTATGTGGATGCAAAATCAAGCAATCGGCCATTACGTTTTATTAGTACATATATTTTTTAGATTAATAATTAAGTTCTTTGTTTTGTGCATCAAAAGTTATAAAAAATAACATTTAATTCACCTTTCGTTATTCGAATGCATTCTAGCCGATTAGTCAAGATTGCCATGCTATAGGTGCCGCACAAGTCACGACGGGCGGCGGCATAGAGGCAGATCCTGAGAACGACGGCATGTCGATTTAGAATGTTGCGATAGGGACTCGACAATGCCGGTTCAGGATAAAAACACTTGGAGGAGTGTAAAGTAGGTTAATAAAAATAACTACTTTTATCGGTTAAACTGGATGCTGTAATTTGAAGCTCTGTTATGATTAGTATTATTTTGTGATCTGCTATTTATGATATATTGCTATTTACCACGTTTCTACTGAAACATTTATTTAAATGAAACATTCCTAAAATTTCTTAAAACATTCCTTCCTCCAGAAAACTTATAAAGCGCAAAGTGTTGTCTCTTATCGGGATCGAACCCACGACACCCTAAGTACTGTTGAAGAGAAAGGCAATCGCTTAAACCACTACAATGGCCATAAGTAGATCTTATTCTAAAACCGTCGCGTTTGACTCGCTAAATACGACGCACTCCTTACAGAAGAAAGGTTTGTCGGTGTACAGTGTATTTTATTTAGAGCCGCAGTTACCAAATATTTGCCTGACAGAACTGTTATTATCAACATTATCAAGTGTTGTTTTAATTCAGTCATTCATTAAATAGATATATAGGTCTGACAGGCATTTAAATGTCATTATTACTGACACAGCTTAGTAAGACACAGCAGTTAACAAGTGACTCTCGAACGGTATAACGTGTAATAATGTTTTCCTGACCGGTTTTGGCCACGGCGGCGGTGGCTTGTCTATATATGAGACTTGCCATCTGCGCGGGACATATTATAGTGCACAAGTGAGTGCGCGTACACAAGAGCACTCTCTATTCCTTCACTCTCATAGTCCGATGGGACGCCACATGCGACACGACCGAAGAGAGATTGGGCGCAAGACCAACGGCTTAACGTGCTTTCCGAGGCACGGGGGTGTGATAACTCCCTGACTCCGATCTTCTATTGGATAATTCCTAACAGAAAAACCCAATATCACTTTTTGTTTGACCCGGGTATCGAAACCGAGACCTCATGATCCGCAGTCGCCTACACTACCGCAGGAGCACAGAGGCAGTCAAGTATAACGTACCTATAATACTTGATCACATCCATCTTATAATATATCATATCACAAATATGTAGTTGACAAAAAGAGATATCTTTCGAAATATACTAAGCTTTAGGTTTGTTAAATAAGAAAAACTTTGTTGCCACCAAAGCTTCATACTTGTAGTTTCTCGTCATTATG
Source organism: Euclidia mi (assembly GCA_944739405.2). Taxonomy (NCBI): domain Eukaryota; kingdom Metazoa; phylum Arthropoda; class Insecta; order Lepidoptera; family Erebidae; genus Euclidia; species Euclidia mi. The sequence goes on along the minus strand of OX123198.2, from coordinate 68,156,465 downwards.
CTCAGATCTGTCTTTTGTTACTTCATATTTTTTCTGAACATTATGTATGTACATATTTTATTCTGAAAATTGGGCTCAGTGGCGTGCCATTGGAGAGGCCATAAACGGTGGACTATGGCAGGCTGATGATGATTATGATGATTATGTATAGCTTGTATCTAAGTGACACAACGAACACACTCTAATATCCTGATGTGTTTCGAAGGCCATAACAAAGATACAACGAACGGACACGAAGTACACACACCCAGTAGTCTTACTGGGTGTGTGTACTTCGTGTTCGTTTAAACAAATAATTATGAATTACACAGTCTCGTGTGGGGATCGGACCCACTACACTCGACGCAGTATCAAGCGGCGATGAAAACACTACGCCAACCGTACAGTTATCAGTTTAAGTCCCATACGAGAATTGAACACAACAACTCACTGGCACTACAGAATAAAATTGATCATGCGGTTTGTTCAGATGACAGGCCGAGTCTCAGCTAAGGCCCCTTGTACCTATGTCAAGGTGCGGTGGTGTGGTCACCGGTGACTGCAGGCTTCAGTTGACAAACTAATAGCGCGTAACGTCGCCCGACCGCATAGCTCGCTTGCACCGTCCCGCTACAACTACTGTTGCGCCGCAAACCATCGGTCTGTAACCACAGAGTGTTTACTATCTGCTATATTATAATATTGTGTGAAACATAGAATATGATTCTTAATTAGTACAGAAACACACAGAGTTAAAAAGCTAATGTCAGATTAGTAACTTTAACTTTAAATTTAAAAAGTTGTAATTTGATATTGCCCATCTTCTGTATAACTATTATAATGTGATAAAATTAAGTCTCATTTTCGTTTTGTCTGTTTGTATTTATGCTATAAACACAAAATCTACCAACAGCTCTATTATTAACCCAGGTGAAGTCTTGATATAAAATATTTTTGCTTTCGCCAGGTTCTCAAAAATTTGAGGCAGTAAGTAAGATAAGCCGCTTTTATTTACCTTTCAAGTAAGTAAACTGATTTCCACATAGACGAAGCCGCAGGCACGGTAATAATATCTAACAGTATTGTAACTCCATACAAACGCACGAAACTCGAGTTATACCTACGCGCCTCGAGCAGAGTACCCATTAGACTGGGCGGACTGTACCTACAGTACCCGCAGCCGCTATCGTGCCGCAGCTCGCATGCGGCGCGTCTGGTAGGTATATAACTCACGAAGACGGCCGAGTTACAATACTGTTAGATTATATTACCGTGCCGCAGGGTATGCTAGTATCACTATAAGTATAATAAACATAAAGTGAATGTCACAAGAAGACATCTAGAGCCCTTCACCCGATACTTCCAATAAAGAGTAACTATTTATTGGAAGTATCGGGTATATATGTATAAGTAATTTTTTCATTCAAGAAAGTGGTTTGATAAAAGGGTTCACCGCCGTTTCATCGGACGTACGCCGCCGTTGCGACGATATGAGCTAAACCGAAACACAAAGTCAAAGTATGTTATACAACAGACTGGAAATATCTAAAATAATATTATACTGGCCTTTATCGGGATCCTCGAACGATACTAGATTCAAAGTAACAAAAATTACCTAAATTTTGATGGGAAAATTTCCTTGCTGAATATTTGAGTGACCAAGACAAATTCTTCTGTATGTATTATATTGCGATAGTTACGTTTTATTCCTTATTGTTCGAGTATAGAAAAATTACACATACCCCTTCAACTGGCGATTTCCCGCTTCGGGAGAAAAAGACAATTAGAATATATGGCATCCGTCATTTTTGAAATTAGCGCACATGTGGCAAACTCCCGCTCCGGGAGAGATAATTATTTGGCGCGTCTGGCAACCGTCAGCTCCGGGAGAGTAGCTAAGTGTTTTTAAAAACGTGGATTTAGGCGCCTTATATGCATTTCGCACTGCTTTAACATATACTGACGCAAAAAGATAGAACTACAGTCCAACAGAAACTCAACAAGGCATATTCTGAATACAATTCCATAAATGTGCATTGTTCCTGCAGTGTTCCGTGTGCGGTTGTGTGCTAGTGTTTGTTTACAACGAACGTCCGCGTATTTTGTGAATTTTAAGTATATTTTGTTGTGTTTCGGCCTAAACTTCATTAGGAAAGGATGGGTGGGTAAGTAATATACTTCATATAAGTAATTGTTTGTGTGGATTCAAGGCTTTTTTAACCGACTTCAAAAAAAAAAGGAGGTTCTCAGTTTGACCTGTATGTATGTATGTATGTATGTTTGTCCGCGATTATCTCGCGTTTGGCTGAACCGATTTTGTTGCGGTTTTCAGAAAAGTATTTGTTACACTTAGGAGAAGGTTTTAGGCCCTTAACCGACTTCAAAAAAAGAAGGTTCTGAGTTTGACCCGTATATATGTAAGTTTGCCCACGATTAACTCGAGTTTGGCTGAACCGATTTTTAATGCGGTTTTCAGAAAAAAGTACTTGTTACACTTAGGAGAAAGTTTTAGTATTTTAACCGACTTCAAAAAAAGAAGGTTCTCAGTTTGACCCGTATACATACATATATTGGTTGACGGCATAGAATACAAGTGTCACCACCCCCTAACTTCCCGTGGGTGTCGTAAGAGGCGACTAAGGGATAACACGATGCAAATACCATCTTTGCGTAGAGACAGAAAACTCGACGTCAAAACCTATACGAGTGCCTCGTTGGTCTCGCGGCATAAATGTGCGCGTGGGATCGGGAGGTCCCGGGTTCGATTCCTGGGTCGGGCAGTGTTATTGGGTTTTTGTCACGAAATTCTCAGTAGCAGCACGGAGTCTGGAAATGTGCCCGGTACGGCAATAGGCTCGCCCCTTATTACGTGGGACTAAAGTATATCTGGCGAAGAGTGGGTGTAGAAATACACCTCTGCCTACCCCTTCGGGGATAAAAGGCGTGACGATATGTATGTATATATTGGTCCTTAGTATGTTTGTATGTATTATGTGTGTGTTTGTACGAGTGTGTGTGTGTACATGTGTACGTGTCTATGTCTCTGCGATTAACAAAAAACAAAGAAAGTTGGTGAAAGAATCTAATGCGAGCGCATATTTCTCATTCTTGTCATTTCAGATAGGGCTCTGTTGTCGTGGGGATGGTTGAGTAATTTGTTCGAGTCAAAATCACTTACAGCCATGCCTTTTAGGGATTTGACCCGCCTCAAGGCAACATAGCATTGGCCTATAGCAAAGATTTTAGGCCCTAAGTCCGCGGAACTAAGTGTACATCCTTGCAACTTGTGTACCATTACAGCCCAACTCAATATGACTGGCAACATCCGCCTCTCGATATCACCGTAACCTCGATTGCCTTGATAGGTCGCTGGCACTGGAACTATGGAAATGTATCCATCATCATCTTTGAGACACAATGCTATTGATAGATCTTCAAATAATATCAAAATGTCATCAGGCAGTTCACCTGGCTCAAGTTGATCTCTTCTTAGTGCCGGCCATTTAAATCCTTTAGGAACACCCATTGCCCCGTTCGCTAAGCCATCCGTTATTGGCATATTTCTCCGGAGCATAATACGAGAGCTCACAGCCAATTTAATAGTATGTACAAGTCTACCGCATTTGTTTGGATCGTACTTCCGAATGTGGCAGATTCCCTAGACTCATCTCTCTCTTCCAGCATGAAGCGTAAGCCCATAGGCACACAGAATAAAAGTAGGTACCTATGTCAAAGTCATAATAACAAACTGATACTAGCAGAAAACTTATCACTAAAATAATTGAATCTAACTATAAACAAACTATTAATTAGCAAATGGAGTACTTATCACTAAAAAGTATAAAATAAATAAAAGAGTAGTTAACACAAAACCAAGTAAACGAACGAAGTACCTAACACTAAAAAGTATGAAATAAAAATAATAAGAAAAAAAAAACAAAACGAAAAGGAAAACTTAAAAATCGCACCAAAAATGTTTACTAGGTATTTAGTTTCTTTTTTAAAAAAAGAGAACCGCCTTCAAAAAATCGACCCACTGAAAAGTACGAAATAATTTTTACATACGCTAATACATAGTATATAACCTATACAAAATACTTAGTTTTTGAAGTCGGTGCCAAACCATCAAAAACAAAAAAGAATACTGGCAAACAGAGAAAATAATATGACGAATATATCAAATCAATAAAGCCTCAAAAAATATCTGAATTAATAAAATTTAAAATAATCTTCCTATATACTCTAAAAAGCAACTTATATATAAAATATAAAAAAGTATGAAATAAATGCTTAATTATAAAATAATTATACTTCATTTTGGGCTGTAAGTAGTATGTAGATTGAATGCGCTGGTTTGGAAAGGATGACGCCAAACAATAGGCTTTTAGAGGGATTTGGTTTGGCACCGACTTCAAAAACTAAGTATTTTGTATAAGTTATATACTATGTATTAGCGTATGTAAAAATTATTTCGTACTTTTCAGTGGGTCGATTTTTTGAAGGCGGTTCTCTTTTTTTAAAAAAGAAACTAAATACCTAGTAAACATTTTTGGTGCGATTTTTAAGTTTTCCTTTTTAACAAAAAAAATGCTTATTTCGTCAACCACTCCCACTTTGCAATCGTGTTAGTCCCGCCAAAAAAACTACTTCTTGTTGGCTACTTACGATACTTTTGTGTAAAAGATTGTGAAAAACAAATTATTGTATAACTATTAACATATTTCTTACTTTAGATTCATCCAAGTAAATCAATATTTAGAAAAATTTGTGATAAAATTACTGCCGGCATTGTGTTGACCGGAGCGGGACAAATGCCACACAGACACTTTGTTCACTGCTACATTAGTGTGGATTATTTCAGAGCATATTATATTGCCATTTTTACTGAAAATTAACATAAGATAACATAAAAATTAACTAAAAATTATCTATATTGCTTTAAATGATGAATAAAACTTTTTTTTCTTTTTTTCCTAGGGAATTCATGAAAGTCGTATTCATACTATTGTAGCAGTGAACAAAACGTGTGGCATTTGTTTATAAATTCTGAAATATTTTTGTTTGCTAACACGTTTTAATTTTGTAACGTAACTTTAGTATAATAAATCTAGTTTTAGAAAATGTTAGTAGTATTAAAAAAAGATAATCTGAAATTGTTTTACAGGTCATTCATTGTGAGTACCTATTTAGAGTCGTTTTTCGAGAGGTTTATGTTTATGTCTCAAGCTGCCAAATTTATTACTTTACGAATGTTATTTTTTTTAGGCTTACTATATGAACTGAACTTACGAATAAACAAAAAACATGAGCTACTTGAGCCACGTCTCTCTCAGAACAAATCTTGAAACATGAGTCACTTCATAACAACGGCGGGACGGCGCCTGCTAAGGCTTACATTTATTAATGTTCCTACTGCTAAAAAAATGTATGGAGTAAAGTGATTTTATGACTGTATGTTTTAAATTAGGGTATAGTACATACACATACATACATAACGTCACGCCTTTTATCCCCGAAGGGGTAGGCAGAGGTGTATTTCTACACCCACTTTTCGCCAGATTTACTTTACTCCCACGTAATAAGGGGCGAGCCTATTGCCGTACCGGGCACATTTCCAGACTCCGTGCTGCTACTGAGAATTTCATGACAGAAAAACCCAGTAACACTGCCCGACCCAGGAATCGAACCCGGGACCTCGCGATCCCACGCGCACATTTATGCCGCGAGACCAACGAGGCAGTCGTATAGGGTTTGATGTCGAGTTTTCCGTCTCTACGCAAAGATGGTATTTGCATCGTGTTATCCCTTAGTCGCCTCTTACGACACCCAAGGGAAGATAGGGGGTGGTGACACTTGTATTCTATGCCGTCAACCACACGGCACAGGGTATAGTTTTGTAAATAAAACACAAATATTAACGAGAAAAGTATAATTTATGAATTATGGTAGATTATGTATCGAAAAATGGAAAAATGCCATGACCCTATTTTTACTTTACGATATTGTTTTAATTTCACACTTTATACATATTTACCGTATGCAATATGATGGCGTACTTAATCAAGAATCTGAAATGCTATATTTTATTACACATATAATACAGAAAAGCAGTAAAATTTAAGTTTTTCTAAACATCGAAGACTAGTTTAAATTGTCATTCCTAGGCTTTGCCAAATGTGGTATAATTTGCAAAATGGCGACCGCCATATTTACTCTTTTATTTTCTCTCCCGGAGCGGGAGCGCGCCAGATCTGCTTAATGATCAAAATGGCGTCGCCAGTTGAAGGGGAGGTTGTAAAAAAATATCCAAGTTGATTTTTCATAGATTTATTCTATGTTATATGATTTGTGAATTTATCTATATGAGAACCATCTTATCGTAATAATACCTACTTATCTTTAAAATCTTGTAACCAAAGACAAAAGACAGAGAGAGACACGATCAATGGCAGTTTATCCTAGTTTATGTTTATAACCGAAAAGCATTCTAAGATCACTATAAAATTTGTGATTGAATGTATGCTCCTAAACTTAAGCTCTACGATAAGCTTTTTATATTCGAAAACAGTCAATCAATTTCGGATTTCATAATTAATATTTAAATATGTTTGGTAACCTTAGTAACTTCTATCTCACTCTGAAAAATCAGATTTAGAAGAGATTAGAATCCATTAAACTAAGAACCGAATTTCAGTGCAATATGTTAGCATATAGAGTGAATGTATAAATACGCAGTGAATATAAAACCAATAACCTGTATCTACAGGGGAGCTATTTTATCGCCCTTGTTGAAAGGTTTAAAGCTCATTTGCTTAAAACCAAGCTTGCGTTACTCGAAACATTCTAAACTAAAACCGAATTTAGTATCGATAGAAATTAAAATATTTGTAAACAATTTATAAAAGACGAACATCAAAATCGTGCTGGTGCGGCTCATATTTTGTACTAGATTTAAAAACTAAATCATACGCTTTGATTGAATCAGGATCTACTTATGTTATAAATATTCAATAGACTACGGTTACAAGGTACCTCCAACATAATTATTTTCAGTGCAATGTTTTGTATCGTTGAAATAATATTTTCATCAGACCTTTTGTATCAAAACCTATAAAGCAAATGCTCATTATGATTGTACTGATTTTGAGAAATCCTCAGACAGTCTTAACTTTCATTTAAAGAATGCATCCATCACTAAAACTGAAAAATGGTCGCAATAAAATTACCTAACTCAGCAAACCGCTGGTACATGGCGGCAATTCTGAATACTTATACCGTCTCGTCCCCTGAGTAACATAAAGTCGTAAAAAAATTCGCGGAACAGTCGACCTCGTGACACGGACAATCATCACGGCAATGAAAGCTATTAAATAAGGATATTTGCACTCCATTTCTGTCTTTCTGGAAGATTATTGGCTGTGATGTAAGAGGGACCCTGCAGTGTACTTTTAAAGGAGATCTTCTGTAGTGTTTCGGTGTGTTTGCAAGAAGTGTATAAGTAGGTAATTATGTCGAAAGGTCGTGAGGCTTGGACTTTACGAGCTAACGGGCAGTTCATCACAGTGACAATTATGGGCCGCTTGTGAAATAAGGGCACCATCCATCCCCTAACTTGAAAATTTATTCCGCCTTCTACGCGGGTCAGTTCTTAGCATTTTTATTATGAATTTTTAGTCGTGCTTTCGATTTTGGTTTATTAGCATCAGCTAAAGCTCAAAATTGATAATAAATTGGTTCAACGAAGGTTTAAAAAAAATATAGTAACCCACTGTATAACAATTTGGTATTCCTATGTGTGAACAACATTTTTTAATTATTTTTTTAACTTAGTATTCTTCAAAATGGTAAAATCCTAATCCTAAGTGGCACAGAGCAGTAATTCGTTATTAGCGTGAGCGTCATTCTAACTGTCATTAAAACTACGTAACTAACACCGTCTCAAAATCTCGCCATATCGCGGTCGCTGGATGCAATCAAATAGTTTTAATAACTCTCATCATCATTTCCTTCTTAAATGTGTCAAAGGAACATGTTTACCTAACAGACATTATGGGTCCAAATTATTATACCCAACATTGAGAGTTACCAATATTTGACGCACATAGTCAATTATCCGTGGAAAACTTTGGGGAGGCCTACGTCCAGCAGTGGCCGTCCAACAGCCGATACGATATAATGAAACAATTCTCAGAACAGACAAAAACGTTCAAAATAAATATGTATCACCTGAATAAATGTCACATTGAACCGCTAGTTCAATGTGACAGACATTTCTTGATATTTAATTAAATGTCTGGAAGATTGTCGCTTAAAGTAAACTAAACCATTAAAATCTTATTACTATAAGGCATTTTACGGAACTGGAGGTTCAATGCGACAGATATTTCTTGATATTAAACTAAAAGTCTAGAAGATTGTCGCCTCAAGTAACCCAAACCCTTAAAATGTCATTACTATAACACATTTTACTAAAATAATTACGGTCATAACATTTTGAGGTCATTATGATAACAAAGGAAATTCTTTTTAAATTGAACAACGTACCTATTATCCATGAACCCTGAGCAAAAAACGCAAGGAAGCAATGAGAAAAATAAATCTAGAGTGTCTAGATCCCCCATTCGCATTCACAGCACGTCTCACTAACGATTCATGAAAGTCTGTAAAAAGCTGTTCGATGTTATTCTGTAATAGTACGTACTAAAAATGTTGTAAGTGGAACTTAAACATTCTTGCTAATAAAATGTTGTAACAATATCCTCTCTTTTTACGACGTTAGCTTTAAAGAAGCTGTTAACTCGTTTTTTAGCGATTTTCCGATTATTTTCAACGAAAATATTTTAGAGTATTTGTTAATTTTGTTTGCCTTAGCTTACTGTCATTGGTTTTCTAACTATAGCTTCTTTTCTGAAGCACGCGACAGAACGTTGAACTTTTCACAATATCACCCACAGAAATAAATAGTAATAGAATGGTGAATGTCACGTCATCGCGTACATTTCGCGCGTGCCACATTTTAGCAAGCCCCGCCCACAGTGACGTATAGATATTGAGGGGACACTAAGGAATTATTATCGATGTGTGTGTGTGTGATGTAGCTGTGGAAAATGAAATTATGTTATTGTTTATATAAAAACTGACCATTGCTGATTGTCAGGCAGAATAGTGTTGTACAACATGTGTAAACACATGCGCTATAGTGCAATAGTTTGACACGCGCACCACGCCCATGTCACCGTTCTATTACTATTTATTTCTGTGATATCACCATTTGTTTAATTTATCGCGTGCAATTTGTGATATTCGGTATTTTACAAACGGCGGCATGTAACATTTGGCGCTGTTTTGTAATATACCGGAGTCAAATTAGTGACTCGACCCATTGGTAATTTACCGACACTATGTGCTATGATATAATGTTAGTAGAAGTAATTTAGTGTCTAACTTTATTAGTCAGATAAACTAAGTTGACTGATTCCTGTATGCTGGGCTCCTAATTTGTGCATATGAAGTTATAAGAAAACCTAACAAAACCTATCACTTAAGTTTCTTGTATGACTTTTTACCAATTAAACACCTGACGGTTTATAAACAGATGGTGTAGTTTGTATAATTAAACGATTTTCCTGTAACATATTATTATACATGAGTCAACCGGTAGAAGGTTGAATAAACGAATACATTCTGAAAATAATGTGTGTATGTACATTGTACATACAAATAAGAGAAGAGGTGCTTTTTATTACACTTATTTAAAAGTTTTCTGATTATATGCAAGAATCTCGCTTTCGAGCCCGGGGTCTGCTTATTAGTCTAACTTACGCCGAATAATATTAATTGTGCTTTGTCTTGGTCAGTCAGTAGGTAACACGAGAATGTTAATAATATGACTCTACATCAATGAAATAGGTATATTGCTTGATGTAGAGTAATATTATGTCAATGGATTGAAGCACTTGATATGAATGTCAGTATGATAATAATACACTGATTAGGTAACAAATCTATCTCATGCATAGTGTACGAGTATATACGACACTTGAAGATGAGAACCAATAATTTACAGTCAATGCGGTGGTTATCAGTTAAATAACTGGCGAGCTATTTTAACAATATTATTGTCTTTAATTGCTAAACGTTGTTATGTGTTAGGCTAATTATTGATTTTTTTTTCAAATACAGACAAAAAGACGAGGCTCGTTAACTTTAAATCTATAAGTACTTAGTACATACAAATAATTTGCAACAAAATTAAAATGCTAATTCTTGAGATTCAAAACCGCAAATTACTCATACATAGTCTTCATATTATAATAACTATATAGTATTATTTTGATTGACATAACTATACTTCCCTAGTGAAAATAAGAAACCCATAATAGCCAAGCAAGTAGATATCAATGGAGCAACTTAGAGAACCTTCAGTAGCCATGTTTCCATTACATTTCTAGTTGGGAACATATTTACAGAAGCGGTGGACAATAGGCGTATATTTGCTTTGCAAGCGATATGGGATTACAAATATGACTGAAAAAAGACGCCAAAGAGAGGTTTTTTAATAATAAGCTTGACTACAGACGTCTTGTGGCTACTGTATACTCGTTAAATGATCGCCAAAGCCATGTTATAAGATTTAAGTATTCTATTATTTGTGCATAGATTTTAAGGGCTAGATACCTTTTATCGCCATAGGCGTTTCATCTATGTGGGGGGAGCCAGACAGAAGAAATCGAGTATATACATTGTTTAGAAACATTTTGTACAAACTTCAAAGCGATGTCAGAATCCCCTTTTGTTAGTCTGTACGTATAGCAAATACAAAAGGGCTATTAACAGATCACCGCAGCAAGATCGATAAAAATTTATCAAAGAAGCTAGAAAAGCGAAATTTGCCGAAACTTTGTAAAACTTTTCTTGATTGCCATATTTGTGTAACTAGAAATATGATAATTACAGAGCTGTATTTCTACAAGTATTTCAAATCTTAAAAAAGCTTAAAGAGAAGAGCTCTCCAAATACAAATTAAATCAATTAATCAAATATCTGGTACGCGTAATTTACTTAGAACAAGAGACGATTGAAAGAGCTCTTCAGTTTAAACAAACTTTCGCAGGATAAAAAGTTTTGAGTCTGGCGATGAAATGTAAGCTTTTGTTATAATTTAGAAATGTTTCGCCGACTCATACGTGACAGGGAGCGGCTTCATAATCACAGTTTAACAATGGAACGTGTTTTACGCACGCGGTGGCTATTTTACATCTCATTCGTTCTTATTTGTAATTTTATATTTTATTTTAGTACGATACATGATGTGTTGTACAGTATACAATAATAAGTATTACGCGGGGTCACCCCATTTAATTAAATAATCTGGACTAGTGCAAGTTAAACTTGTAGTACGTTCATATTCGCTCTCATGAGTTGTTTTATATCTGACCCCAAAATGTGACAGTTTTTTTGGCAACCCATTCGCAATATATGTATTTTTTAACACGTAAAATTTGATAATGCGGTGTAATCCGTTTTAAATTACATTAACCGATAAGTTCAAGTTAAACTTGCCTGGTGCGTACCCTACGTTCATATCTTTGTCCCATGAGTTTTTATAAATATCACTGATGAGAGAGTGGCCTTCTAGGTAGCGAATGAGTTGTTTGTTAATTATTCGTTCAAACACCTTGCAGCGGATAGGGGTGATAGCAATGGGTCGATAGTTGCCCGGATCAGAACGATCCCCTTTTTTGGGAAATGGTTGTACGTTCGCCTCTTTCCAAGCCTGCGGCACTACGCCAGAGGCATATGATAGGCGATACAGGCGTGTAAGCATTGGAGACAACTCGGCTGCGCATTTCCTAAGCACAACCGCTGGGATTCCGTCAGGTTCACTGGCTTTCCAGACTTCGAGAGATCGCAATGTCGCGCGAACATCGCATTGCCTGTTTTTAATATCAGGCATGGAGTGGCCGCAGTAGGCAATCGAAGGCGGCTGCGCACTACGATCATCGATTCGGGAGTTGGCCACAAAGAAAGACGAGCAGGTCAGCTTTCTCTTGCGGCCCATGGGCCAGTGATCCATCAGGGCAGCGCAACGGCAGCAGTGAAGGCTGGTAGAAATTAGATTGCACGGTTTTGGCCAATCACCAGTATCCCCGGCTGTCCGTGGGTGTGACAAGAGTTCTTGACCAAACCGTGCAATGCGCTGGGCATCCACTCTTATGTATGCACTCTTCCAGACCTTAGTGGCTCTATTATAGGCTGCCTTGATGAGATGGACACTCGGATCGCGACGGGACCGAGCCCTGATACAAGCGAGGTAAGCCGACTGGGTTTGTTTAACAGCATCAGCGCACTCGCGATCGAACCAGGGCTGTGCTCCGCTGCTGCTGAAGACGTCAGTGGATGGAATATAATATTCCATACCCAACAAGATTTCCCCAGCAACAGCAGACGCACTCTCCGACAGATCCCTCACACCAAAGCAGCGTTAAGACCACGGGATGGATGCATAATATTCTCGCAGGCCATCCCAATCCGCTGACGAGTAGTGCCACAAGTGTCGCTTTTCACCGGTTGTGGAAGTGAAGCGAATGGCACTGCAGTGCGAACCAGACAGTGGTTGGAGGAACTCAAAGGGGCTTGTACCGTCACACTATCAGTACAGTGTGACGGTACAAGCCCCTTTGGGTGGCCTAGGTCAAACAATGAGGGCGCTTGACCCGATATGTCTGGTATCCTGGTAGGCTGAAGTACCAGTTGAGTCAAGTCATGCGTGAGAGCGAATGCGTGAGCAGCTTGTCCCGCGTGGCGCGTTTTGGAAGAGCCCAGCCAAGTTTCACGGTGGGCATTGAAATCTCCCAAAAAGACCAACTCGCCGGACGGGAACTGCTCCTGCGCATTATCTGCTGCCTGACTTAAGTAGTCAAACAGTCGAGTTGTCTCGGCATCTCCAGTATGGGAACGGTAAAGGCACACGTAAATCCGGGCCAATGAACCCAGACTTAGGTGTGGGTACACGTAAGTATGTGTGGGTACCAGTCCTTTTCGGTACATAGGACAGAAAAGGACGGGTTCTCTAGGCAGCGTAGAGATCGACAGCAAATATCCGCCCTGACGAATAAGCATACCCCGGCTTTTGCGTGTAAGTTATCCTCCAGTGCATAACCGGGATAATGCAAATAAGTCGTGTCGTCAGGACGGCGTATTTGAGTCTCGGTCAAAAAAAGCATGGCCGGTCGGGCTGTCTCGAGATGATGGTGGACGGCGTTGAGGTTCAAATGGAGTCCGCGGATGTTAGCGGACTCCACCTCGAAAAGCGAGTTGGTGGAAAACGAAGACGCCGCTGTTTGACCGGAACCATTTCGATTTTAAACTTACGCGATTTGTATACATCATACAAAATAAATTGGTGTCGAGCGTGGTCGCGGAGTGACTCTCCGCGACCACGCTCGGTGCAAGACGAGCGAAACGTCGGAACCAAATAGGTATTTATACCTTCAATAAGTTAATTGTACGCGATTAAGACCCGCTAATTTATTTTGTATGACGGAACCATTTCGTTGAGCTGCCATAGAAAGAAAGACAGAAATAAATTATTGCTGCAAGCATCACAACACATCAAATAACAAAGGCATAGAAACAGATTTAAAGCATGTGTATATAAGCCAGATAAAAAAATAACAAAAATAATAATAGAAGGAATAACAATACACAAAAGCGAAATACACATAATAAACATAATAATATTTAAAAATGAGCAGCAGCAATCAGGTTTTCAGTTCAGCATATGTCGGACTTGAAGCCCGACGCGGGTTTTCAACTGAACCCTGCAGTGAACCCACGAATGTCACACTCAGTTGTATTGTACCACAGAACTCTTAGATACTAATAATAATATATATAATCTAATAATAAGAATCAATAAACAATATTATAATATTAAAATATACAAAATAAATGCATACAAATAAACAACCATCAACGGCTGTTGTACATAGAATAAACATATACATATTTTAATGAAGAAATACAAGTTTAGAATACATAGAAGCAATGCATAACAACATTTGATAGCTCCAATATCCATATCAAATTATATAAGGAGCCGAAAGGCAAGACAAGGCAGTGAAAATATGGCCACATACTTGAGAAGATGAAAAGAGGAGGCAGTCACCGCAGCAGCGCGTGACTAAGCGCAGAGTATTGTATTGTCATTATACTGTGAGGTATAGCGGTGGCCGACTCGCCGGACGGAAGGGCCCCCGTACCCTCCCGGAAGTGGTCGCTGGGTCCCACCGTCCGGTCACCAACCGGCACGATGAGCCACCCCGAGATTATGCGCGGCCTGGTGGGGCAGCCTCCCGACGTGGTTAGTCCCAGTTGGGCCCCTATACTATGCTGCGGGCGGCCAGCGGCACCACCATTTCTACGGGTCTCTCTGGCCGGCGAGTCGACCCACACTACCAACACAATGACTCCACGGATACTCTGCTGGTCCCACGTATGCTGCGGTAACCGCCCCCTCAGCTAATCCTCCTCATCCTCTCTTCCTTCCCCATATGGGCAATGAAGAGAGGATGGGGAGGGTATGGTAGGGCCTCCGGCTCTCCCACTCTGGCCTACTACTGGCCCGGTCGTGCCGGCCCATTCGTGGTGTAAACAGCGTGGCCCTACCACCTTTCAAATACCTCAGTAAATTGTGTCTCACTCCAAAACATCAGACTCAAAAGAGATTAACATCCATTAAACTGTGAACCAAACTTCAGTGCAATAGGTCCGCATAAAGAGTGAATGTATAAATACGCAGTGAATATTGAGCCAATAACCTGTTCCTACAGAAGAGCTATTTTCTCACCCTTGTTGAAAGGTTTAAAGCGGATTTGCTTAAAACTAGGCTTTGCGTAACTCAAAACATTCTAAACCATAACCGAATTTGGAATCAATAGAAAATAAAATATTTGTAAACAGTTTATAAAAGGCGAACATTAAAATCGTGCTTGTGAGGCACAATATTGTGTCCTTAATTTAAAAACTAAATCATATGCTTTGAGTGAAACAGGATTGACTAATGTAATAAATGTTCAATAGACTAAGGTTAGAAGGTAGTAAGTAAGCTCCAACATAATTATTTTCACTGAAATGTTCAAAAATATTTCAAGCGACCTTCTCTATAGCAACCTGTTAAGCAAATGCTTATTTTAATTGTACTGATTCTGAGAAATCTTCAGACATTTCTTAACTTGCATTTAAACAATGCATCTATCACCGAAACTGAAAAATCGTCGCAATAAAATTACTTAACTCACCAAACCGCTGGTACATGGCAGCAATTTTGAATACTTGTCCCGTCTCGTCTCTCGAGTCACATAAAGTCGTAAAAAAATTCTATACTATATTACTGCTATTATACTCTTGACACTGGGACAATCAACACGGAAATGAAAACTTTTAAATAAGGATATGTGCACTCCATTGCTGTCTTTCTAGAAGATTATTGGCTGTGATGTAAGAGGGACCCTGCAGTGTACTTTAAAGGAAAATCTTCTGTAGTGTTTCGGTGTGTTTGCAAGAAGTGTATAAGTAGGTAATTATGTTGAAAGGTCCTGAGGCTTGGACTTTACGAGCTAACGGGCAGTTCATCACAGTGACCATGGGCCGCTTGTGAAATAAGGGCGCCATCCATACCTTAATGTGCTAATCATTTTTGAAAACCTTCGTGAAAATTATTCCACCGTCTATGCGAGCGAGTTCTAAGCATTTTATGCTGAATTGTGACGCGTGCTTTCGATTTCGGGTTTTTAGCAAAAACTCAATAATATTAGATATCCATGTATGGTGTTTTGCGAAAACGCTCTTACTCAGTTCAAAATTGGTGATAAAGTTCAACAGAGTTTTATAGAAATACAGTGACCCAATGTTTAACATTTTGGTATTCCTATGTGTAAACAGCATTTTTAGTAATTATATCATAACTATTCTTCACAGTCGTAAAATCCTACTAAGAGCGACGATAAGTGGCACAGAGCATGAATCCGTTATTAGCGTGAGCGTCGTCGTTCTAACTGTCATTAAAACTACGTAACTAACACCGTCTCAAAATCTGGCCATCTCGCGGTCGCTAGATGCAATCAAATAGTTTTTAGAACTCTCATCATCATTTCGTTCTTACTACGAAATATACTATCAGTACCTAATCATAGGTTTATTTTATTAAGCCTACGCTCGCACATTTTATTAATTTAACCCTTTCTGCCCCATCTCGTTGGCATTTCGGTACTCATTCATCGGGTTTACGAGTTTTATTGCCCGTTCTTTCTCGTGGTTCTACCTATTGCATTGCGAACGTGGCAGTAAATGTAAATGTAGAATCATCTGGTAATTAACTTTAATTTTTGACGTTCATAAGCGTCACTTTGTGGTCTAAATGAATAAATGATTTTGACTTTTACTTTGACAAAAGATGGTTTTAGCCCTTTACCAGAGAAAATTAAGGCGATTACAGACTATTCAAGGCCGGTTACAGAAGAACAACTCCGTCGTTTTCTTGGAATGATTAATTTCAATAGAAATTATATCAACATTTTTAGGATAAAATTACCCGACAGAGAGGTTGATTTGTAAATAGATAGGCTCAAACCCGCTTTTATGTTGCAAGAAAATCAACTACTTGACATTAACTTGCAAGTAAATGACTTTTGTTTAGATAAGACCCTAGAAAATAGTGGTAAGAATAGCGTTGAGGTTAAATCGCCTCCGCTTATGAATCAAAGTGCGCGCAGTGGCCGACGTATTAAGCCACGCGTACAATTTTTGTTGCCGTAAGGTAATATTATGACTAACATGTCATGTTTTTTTTTAAGGTAGCGATAGCCGAGTGGATATACCAACAGACTGCCATGCAGAGGGTTTTGGGTTCGAATCTACGGCGCGCACCAATGACTTTTCGGAGTTATGTGCGTATTGAATTGTTAATTATCGCTTGCCCCGTGCCTCGGAGAACACGTTAAGCCGTCGGTCCCGGTTGTTATGAAGATCTTTGACAGTCGTTACAGGGCGTCAGTACCTTCTAAATAAACTGACACTAGTCTTAACCATGGAATATCGCTATCCCTTCGGGTTGTGGAGTGGAGAGTCAGACAGGCAGTCGCTCCGTGGAAAAGCTAATATTCAGCCAAATCCGGTTAGACTAGAAAGCAGACCCCAGATTGAAACTGGGATAACGCTAAGATTATGATGATGTCATGTTTATTTTATATAATTTTGATGTAGGAAATCACTGTATCACTTTTGTGTCACTATTATAAGCAAGCACTAGTACGCGATATTTTTATAATTTTGTTATATTACTTTGAGACTTGTTAATTTTGTACCGAAATGGGAAATTATCAGACAAGGAACGAAGAAGTTATAATCGCTCAGCAAGGAGCTAACCAAGCTAAGCAAAT
Source organism: Euclidia mi (assembly GCA_944739405.2). Classification (NCBI taxonomy): domain Eukaryota; kingdom Metazoa; phylum Arthropoda; class Insecta; order Lepidoptera; family Erebidae; genus Euclidia; species Euclidia mi. Next base: position 68,139,045 of record OX123198.2, on the reverse strand, counting down.
TGGTGACATGGAGAAAAAGTTAGAAACATTCAGAGTAATAACTTTTGTTGTTATCAGCATTTTTATATTTTTGTGTTTATGTTTATGTGTTAAACACACTTGTACCCGTTTAAAGAATTGGATTAGAAAGGAGATGATGTCTATTTGGCCTACAGGACCAGCAATTCAAGCGACCCCGCAGTGTGCTCAACAAACGTCATATGCTTAATGTTTAATGAACATGTGGAGAAGATATTCTTTTGTTTACAAATGTGTTTACAATCAGTTTTTATATAGATACGTATTGATGAGGTATTTTACTGTTCAATCATAGGACATTTTGCAGAGTTTGTGTTGTCGGTTACTAGCTCAGATCAGCGATCTCTGATCTGAGGTTACTAGTCACAATGACGTCAATACAGAACATTAGAATACATCAGAAAGACCGTAAATATGTGTTTATATATTTTATATTTGTGGTTGTCAAAAACGGCACAGTGATTAAATTTCAATAATGTAGCGTGTATTGTGTAATCATTTTAATTATGTAATGTAATAAAAACTTAAAACTTCAAATGTAAGGTCAAGTAAATAAATTGTAGCATCAGCATAGGTATGTTTTATGTTTCATCATTGCAACAACAGTTCTAAGTATTGTAATAATGGTAACTTGATTTATTTATTTATTTATCTTTGGAAAACCAACAGCACATAAAAATAGTAGAAAAAAACAGAATATAATACAAATGGCCAATTACAGGTCTTCACGATTAAATAATAGTATATACAAACAGTTAGTGAACATATTGGCTATTATAACGTCATTGATAGGTTTAACACACATTAACTTTTATGTTTTGTGAAAAAATTAAGGCTAAGCATCCGTCTCACTGATTCCACTTTGGAGTTAAATATATCTATATCTATTTCTTTACATTCGTAATTAAGATTTCTGCTCGCTCGCCACAGAAAAGCATTTTGCCGGTAATTGGTAGTTACTAATGGAAGGTGAATGGGATTGTGGTGTCTAGTAACTTTGCCAGGTACATTTAATAAGATTTTTGATAGCAGATCAGGGCAGTCAACCGTACCATTTAATATACTTAAAATGTAAGTCACATCGGCTATGTTGCGGCGTGTAACCAGAGGAAGGATGTGGAACCTAGCGCACAGTTTCAGATAATTTTCCGAACTGTACTCCAGTTTCAAACGGTAGCATTAATATTTTATAAACTTCATCTGAACATTCTCTATTCGGGATATATATATGTCGTACAAATGTGCAATATAAAATTTTGAATGTTTTTGCCTGTGTGAAACTGGACGACGTACGCATGACAAACCCTAATGCCTGAAAAGCCTTTTTCGTAATATTTTCTACGTGGTCTTGGTATAGTAATTTCGAATCATGCGTAATACCCAGGTCTCGTATTGTGTGACATCTTTCGAGTTGTAATCCCTTTAAAAAGTATTGAGATGGAATGACGTTAGTTTTTCTGCTAAAAGTAACAACTGAGCATTTAGATGGGTTTAGGTCGAGTTTATTAATTGAACAGTACTCAGATAAACGAGTTAAGTCACTTTGGAGAGCGTAAACATCAGTAATGTCTGTGATAGCTGAAAAAATCTTCATATCACCCGCGAAGCACAATAGCTGAGAGTAGTGGCAGCATTGATCGATATCATTTACAAATATGAGGAACAAAAAAGGTCCAAGCAATGAACCCTGAGGAACACCACTCGGCACCAAAACCCAGCTGGAAATGTAGTTATTGACCACAACTGCTTGAGAGCGGTTAGATATGTAAGATGAGAACCATCTTAGCAAGTCTCCTCTTATCCCGTATATACCTCTTATACGTATATGCTCTAATTTACAAATTAACCTATTGTGGTCATTTCTATCAAAACACTTGGAATATTCGGTGTAAATGACATCGACCTGCCTCCCTCTACTCATGGCGTCAGATATATAGTCATTCATCAATACAAGATTTGAAGTTGTTGAACGTCCCTTGAGAAAACCATGTTGAAAACCACTAAAACAATTCCGCAACGCGGCATATTGATTATATACGATCTTTTCCATTACCTTTCCCAATATACATAATTTAGAGATCGGTCTATAATTAGTAACATCCGTTTTACTACCTTTTTTGTGAATGGGGGTAATATATGCAGACTTCCATATTGATGGAACGGTACACTCTGAGAAAGATTTCTCGAAGAGTAAAGCTATAGGCACTGAGATACTATCGGCACATCTAGCTAGTAATATGGGGGGTATATCATCAGGCCCTGCCGACTTGTTGACGTCAAGGTTTTTTAGGATTTTAACTATGTCTGAGTCATAAACAGTTATGTTACCAATGTCTGAAGTTGAGATATGATTATGCACGCTGCGACTAGTTATTGTTGGTGTTTGTGAGGGCTGCAAAAAAGTTGAGTAGAAATATTTTGAGAAAACATTACATATATCTTTACCATCGTTTGCTATTACGTCACCATATTGCACAGAGCTAGGAATACTAGATGTTTTACGCCTAGATTTAATAAAGGTCCAAAAGTATTTGGGATTCTCTTTAATCGAATCTTCCACAGAAGTTATATAATTAGAGTAGCTGTCACTCTCTAACCTTCTTACTCGTTCTCGTAACAATTTGTACGTTTCGAAATCTGACCTATTACCGTATGTTTTGTGTTTATGAAAGAACTTATATTTTTCCTTTATAGATTTTTTAAGCGCTGCAGAGTACCATATCGGATACGTGTTATTATAGGTCAAGGTGAAGGACGGTACATATTTATGAACGAACTGCTTAATTAATTTATAAAAAGAATCTACCGCATCTTCAATACATTTGTTCTTTAACTCGGTAGGCCAGTCAATTTTCTGTATTTCGTCGCTGAAAGCAGCAAAGTCTGCAAATATAAACTTGTATCTTATTCGGGGCGCAGCTTGTAAGGATGGCATTTCCAGACATCTCACTACAATAGTAAGCGCTTTATGGTGTGGGTCAATTGGCACTAACGGATCCTTGCACTCAGATACAAACGGAAAATCATTTGACAACACAAGATCTAAAATCCTACAATACATAGTACTCACATGATTATATTGTTTTAAGTTGTGGGTATTCAGCGAGTCTAATAAGGAATACTCGTCAATTGAATTATTAGCATTGCTAGGTAATAATTCACGATCGCAATTACATTAATTAATTTGATATTAAATTGCAACAGTGTAACTTTTTTTTATAAAGCAGCGTTAGCAAGACGACTCGGCGACGAAATGTAGTGAGTTAGCAGTTTGAATGTTATTCTTGGACTTATGTATTCATTTTATATTTCGATGTCTTAGAATAATTATTTTCCAAAAAAAAAATTTTTTTTTTTTTTTGGAAAATAATTATTCTTACCCCCCGATATTTTAAATATTTTATTACACCCCGATATTTTAAATATCGGGGTGCATAGGGTGCCCACCAAGAACTTAGGGTCCCAAGCCAACCTCACCTGCAAGTGGTGCACCTGCCGATCAACGGACGAGGCTCTGGCAAACAAAATGTCCCAATAAGCGGCAATAGGCTCGCCACCTATTACGTGGGATCAAAACACTGGCGAAAAGTGGGCGTTTAATATGCCTCTGCCTACCCCTTCGGGGAAACAGGCGTGAGTCTATGTATGTATGTGTAAAAATTTTTTTTTTGAAAATAATTATTTAAAAAGGGGATTATTAAAAAGGGGAGGTATGTGAGTCCCTCATTATATTGTATTTTGCTGAGAACAAATTTTGTGTTTCCCCCGCACCGATCGCCCATAGCCATGCCAGTCGTCCCTTAGCCTCCTAACTAGTAGGTATAACGTGTCAGTTAGCGTAAGAACTATTGTGGAAGCGAATAGACCTTGTTTTTGACTAAATTCTAAGTTTTATTTATCTCCAATAATATACCCACGCCACCGTAACTCAGTAAACACGCAGTAGACAGTCAGATATTAAATTCATACACACAGTGAATACGCAACCTTGAAGCGCTACGACAACAATAACGCATTTACATTACATTAGGGAAGAAATGGTCCTCAGTGCCAATTGGATTCTGATTATCCCATGAACGTAAGCAGAAGATCTTACTCGTACACATACATATTGCTTCAGTTAGTGCTTCAGTAAGATTATCATTATGAAAGCTGTACAAGGAAACCTTAAGTGCGCGTTAGTTTAAATATTGGCGATTCTACGAAATGCAACTCGTCCCTATTCTCTGTTCAATAATGGTAACTATTAAGCTTTTATTGGCAATCTAAGTATATGTTTTTGAACCCAAATTTCAATGACTATGCTGTAATCTATGAATATCGTTACTATATTTTAAATTAGATAACGTATTATGTAGACCGTTTTACTTGCTCGTAACATTCATCCACCAGCAATACTTCAGTACATCCTTGAACATGGCACTTGCAACAATGCCGAAATATCGGTTACTTGAAACAAACGTACGTGGTATATAATCCCGAAAGGCAATTGAAAATCGGTTTAAATGACAATGAAAGTTTAAATTCCTATATCGTCTATAGATAGATCTGTAGATTTTAGATTCGTTTTTGACATAAGTTCCATACAAAATATGTCAAACACGAATCTCGAATCTCAAAATCCATGTATGGATCGAATATTGAAAATGGCCGTATATCAAACAAGAGAGCTGTTTTCATTCATTTGCGATAATACGGTACAGAGTTCTTCCACTTTCACATATATACAGGGACGAATATAATTATACTTTTGCATAGGATGTGAATGTAAACGCAAAACATCTGCCGTAGACTATTGACGACATTCTCGCCCATTGGTGAAGCGTGTAGCATTATAGGATGTGTGGAGCGATAAATAGAAGTGAACCACTCGTGATTGACTACGGATAGTGACGCAAACACCCGTGACAAGTCTGAAAAACCGGCCTTAATTGGATCGTTTTTAGAGCCTCTCTCTGTCAGTTCAGCTGTCATGTCAGTTGTTAGGAACTGTGTTTTAGGTTTCAATAGCTTCAATCGCTGCGTTGAGCCGTTAAGAAGCGATTGGATCCGTTCGCAGTTCGTGTTCACGGGTAAGAGACCATTTGTTGCGTCCCAATTCCGAGAAACAACTACATACACCGTTGAATTCAAATCCGTAGAAATTCCTTGAAGTTATAACTCACTGCAAACCTGCATTTAGTTCTCAGACTTGTAATCCGCTTTTCACAGTTACTATCATCCTGAAACTCAGTTGTAAAGCAATAGTAATCGGTTGAAGCTTTTCTTTCATAGTCTGATAATCATCATCCTCTTAGCGTTATCCCAGTTTCAATCTGGGGTCAGCTTTCTAGTCTAACCGGATTTGGCTGAATATTAGCTTTTCCAGGGAGCGACTACCTGTCTGACCTCCGCAACCCGAAGGTATAGCGATATTCCATGGTTTAGACAAGTGTCAGTTTATTTATAATGTACTGACACCCTGTAACGACTGTCAAAGATCTTCTTGACAACCGGGACCGACGGCTTAACGTGTTCTCCGAGGCACGGTACAAGTTCATTTATGAATGAACTTGTCCCATGCCTCGGAGAGTGCAAGTGCGTTATCAGACTTTGGTCTGATAATGCACTTGCTTAACCCTAGATCACTAACCTTATTTTTCGACCCTTATTACTAACCTTCGTACTTTCGACTACGGTATTTAATAAAGGGGATAATGGGTTTTATTTGAATTAAACATGCATATTTTTTTTATTATAAATTTGTTATAGGTATTCTTCTTATTAATTAATAAATTTACATAAACCAAAACGGCATATTTATGAAAAAATCAGCCTTATAAATGAGATCGTAGGTTTTATGGCAAATTAACAATGGTAACATTTTAAAAGATTTTTTAAAGTATTATTTTGATGAGGACTAAAAAATTTAACTATGAGGACATTAATTATTCTTCAAATGGCGGCGACACGGTTCGCAACCTGTCACGTCTCGTTTCCCGCGAGGGCGAAAAGCGGCCTACGGTAAGCCGATTTGCAACAGTGAATGTTGGCGGTGGAATGGACGGAAAATTGGATGAAGTATGCCAGATGATGGATGATAGAAAGATTGATGTTCTGTGTGTGAATGAAACGAAAAAGAAAGGATGTGACACTACAAAGCATGGCAGCTACACAGCGTATTGGTCCGGAGTAGATAGTACCACCAGAGCCTGCAAGGGAGTTGGCTTAATACTGTCTGCGCGAATAAATGAGTGCGTAAAAGAGTTTGAATGTGTAAATGCAAGGCTACTATGGATGAGAATGAAAGTAGGACTTACTCGTCTTCTTATTGTAGGGGTTTACGCCCCGGTCAATACAGTAACGGGTATGTCACAACAAGAAAAAGACGAAAGGCAGGAGTTTTGGGAGAGTTTAAGAGAGATTCTGAGGACCTGTAAGGATAACGAGAGATTGATTTTGTTAGGTGATTTCAATGGATGGGTGGGAGTAAAGCGAGATGGATTTGAAAGGGTTTTAGGTGGATTCGGTGATAAGAGTGTGAACGAAAATGGAAAAGAACTGCTTGAGGTTTGTTTGGAGTGGAGCTTTTGTGTGACAAACACCATGTTTGATCACAAAAGGATACATTTGTATACACGTGAGGCGAAAAATGTTAGAAGAAGTATGATTGATTTTGTAATAGTAGATGAACTACTGAGAAAGAATGTGTTGGATACGAGAGTTTTTCGAGGGATCGGCATCCATACAGACCACTTTTTGGTGTTAAGCCGGATAAGTGGGCTCTTTAAAGGATGGCGACACCGAGAAAATAATCAAGAGAGGGTCTTGGCAAGAATAAAAGTAGAAAATCTGCAAGAGAAAGATGTGAAAGATGAGTATAAACGAAGATTGATAGCAAGATTTGAGAGGTTCGATGGCATAAATGATATGGAAGAGTTATGGCATTCCTTTAAAAAAGAGGTAGTATGTGTAGCGTCTGAAGTATGTGTTGTGATCAAGAGAAGGAAACTACGAAAGGTTAAGAATACATGGTGGGACAAGGATGTACAATCAGCAGTATCAGAGAAGAAGAAAGCGTGGTTAGATTGGTTGGCTGCCAGAGCAAATGAAAGAATGGGAAAGGCAACGAGTGATGACATAGATGAAGCAAGAAAGGAGTTTGTTAGGTCTAAAAGAATAGTGAAAGAAATGGTTAAAAGGAAAAAAGAGGAAAAGAAAGATGAGTTTAATAGTAGATTATCTGACGACTTTCGGAGAAACATTAAGTTTTTCTGGAAGTCCGTTCGTGCAGTTCGAGGAAAAACTCAATCCACAGAATACACAGCAAACAGAGACAAGAATGGAAAGATACTGAATGGTGAATCGTGTGTGCTAAAGAGATGGAAAGAGTATTTTGAAGGATTTTGAAGGATTATTTGAAAGAACGACGACAGAGACATCAACAGGTGAAATGAATGGTAATGATAGCAATGATGAAAGCGATATTGGCGTGGATGACATTTTGAAGGCACTGGCCAGTATGACATTAGGTAAGGCTGCAGGGTATGACAGGATTACAGTCGAAATGCTGAAGGCTGGACAGGGCATTATAGTTAGTCAGCTGCAGCGTTTATTCAACTTGTGCTGGAGCACCGGCCGAGTACCTGATGACTGGGCCACAGCAGTAGTTGTGCCTCTTTATAAAGGAAAAGGCTCGCAACAAGACTGCAAAAACTATAGAGGCATTATTGGCAAATTGTATGCGAAGGTACTGATTGAAAGAGTTATGAAAGTAACCGACAAGAAAATATGGGATGTACAAGCGGGATTCCGAAAGGGTATGCTTTTCCTTGCGATGCATAGCCGAGAAATTTTTGGCCAAAGGTCGAAAGGTCTACTGCGCATTCGTGGATTTGGAAAAGGCTTACGATAAAGTGGTGAGGAATGAAATGTGGTCGGTACTGTCGATGTATGGGGTGAACAGCAGCCTAATTCGAGCTCTGAAATCCCTTTATGAGGATTCTAGAGCTTGTGTGAGGATAAACAGGGCATACACTGACTGGTTTACCATCAACACAGGTGTTAGACAGGGATGTGTAGCGTTGCCGTGGCTGTTCAACATCTTCATGGACAGTTGTTTGCAAGACTTGAAACATAGTGATTTTGGATTAAGGATGAATGAGTTACTTATCAAATGCCTCCTTTATGCTGATGATCAGGTTATACTTGCGTCTTCAGCGGAGGAGTTGCAGGAGATGGTAACAATCATGCATGGTGCGTTAGAGAGGAAAGGAATGAAAGTGAATGTAAGTAAAACGAAAGTTATGGTTTTTGAAAAGGCGGAATGCGTTACGGCTTGTAATGTTATGATCGATGGACAGCGAGTGGAGCAAGTGAATGAGTTTGTATATTTAGGTACGCTGTTTACAAGAGATGGTAAGAATGTAGAAGATATTGAAAGAAGAGTTAATGCAGGTAATAGAGTGAATGGAGCTCTGAAGGTGTTTATGAATAGCCAAAACGTGTCCAAAAAGGCACGTTTGGCTGTGCATAGAGGGGTGTTAGTACCTACTCTTATGTATGGTAGTGATAGTTGGGTATGGCAGAAAAGTCATGAAAGTGGAATAAATGCTGTAGAAATGAGAGCACTGAGAAGTATGTGTGGTGTCTCTATAACTGGCAGAGTAAAGAATTGTGTGATAAGAGAGTGTTGTGGGGTAAAAGAAGATGTAGTGACAAGCATCGAGAAAGGTATGCTAAGATGGTTTGGGCACGTGGAGAGGATGGATGACGAAATACTGACCAAGCAGATATATAAGGCAAGTGTGGAAGGGACAGGACGAAGGGGAAGACCTAGGCGGACGTTCTCTGATCAGATTGGAGACATCCTAAAAACAAGACAGGTGAGAAGTACCCTGAATAGAAGAGCATGCATGAGGAATCTGATGGGAGTGAATGAAGCAAGAGAGATATGTCTGGATCGTTGCAAATGGCGTTCCGTAGTCTCTGCCTACCCCTCCGGGAAACAGGCGTGAGTCTATGTATGTATGTATGTATATATTTTAAAGTAAATGTGAAAAATATCCTGTCCGTGTGGTGACGGATTAAGAATACGAATTGTCACCACCCCATATCATCCCATGGGTGTCGTAAGAGCCGACAGAGGGAGCATGCATATTATGCAGAGAACAGCACTGTAAGAGAAGGAAAACTTAATACAAACCCTATACCAACCCGCTTGGCCAGCGTGGTATAGTAGGCCAATTCCTCCTTTCAAAGGAGAGGCCTAGTCCAGCAGTGGACTATTAAAGGCTGTTGATGATGTGAAAAATAATTTTCAAATATTAGAAATAACGAATTAAATAAAGTAATGAAACAAAAATTTTGGTAAGAATCTGTCAAGTTATACATTTGTGACAAACGTCAAGTTTGTGCTCCCCGCACAACGATTTCTTGCTCTGGGTGCAATTACTTTTAGTCATCCTTCGCTTTGCGGAGGGACACAAGGCTTATATTTTCCTTTTTTAGGTAGGAGGTACATTAGTCGCATTATTTTCGCAAAGAAAATAAATAAACAAAACAAAAAAAAAAAACGCAAGAGTTCACCAACTAAATAAGACAAAATGTTACGTTAATACTAACCTTCGTCGATCCGACGACCCATGGTTGCTGGAACGGCGCTCACGGTGCCCCCCCACTCAAAACACTACCGTCAGTCGGGGGGGCAACGGGTCAACTGAGATTATCTAAAGTGTGCAAGCAGTGCGATTGCGCGCGCAAAAGTTAGCACGATTTAAACAAACCCGCGTAGTCGAATTGACGAAGGTTAGTAATCTAGGGTTAAAGCCTAGGAACTTAATAAAACACCAATCACCTACATTTGGACCGTTTAAAAAGACTAAGGAAGGTCGTTACTAATTTCAATTCTGCATCAATTTCATCAAATATTAGAGGCAGCTGCTTTACAAAAATGTCGCATAAGCCTACGAACATTAAAGTTTACGTAGGTCATGCTTACAGTCTGTGCTTATGTCGTTACAAGTCCCAAAAGGTTTGAACCGCCACTCAAAGTTGAACTTAAAAGCTGAGCCCCATTAACTTAAACTTCGGCTAGCACTGCGATCCAATTTGGGTGGATTAATGTATAAGTGTACTGCTTTTGATGGACGGCATTGTTTTAAATGGAATTTCCAGCTTTTCCATTTAAAAGAAAAACTGAACGGAAAACCGTACTGTTTTTTTTGTTTCGTAGTTATTACGGCGGCTCTGAGTCGTTTTATGTTGCCATGCCTTTTTTAGAAGTCGTGATGAGGGTTTGTTCTTGTTTTTATGGGGTGGCTAGAGACTTGTGTAAAAATTTCAATAATTATTGTATTGTGGGCACTTACTTGTATTGTTGTTATTGGTATTTATGAAACTCTTGAATTTTCTAGTGAATATGTTGTTGGAATCTGTGGTACAATTTGACGTTTATTGTTTCGATTTAAGGTGAAGATGTTCGGTTATGCCCGGGTTGGGTATATTCTAATGTTAAAGATTAATCTTGAGACATTCTCGTGGCTTGCATGGTGAGGTTATAATGTACTTTTAATTAGTCTCTTAGCAAGTGTGAGTCTATGCAAGAGTAAAGAACCAGCAGGCTTAGTACTGCAAACATTCTAATCTTCATAAATACTTTAATAAACTACTGTGCTTGGTGTTTGCGTTTCAGATTTTAATTTAAGTTATTTTTTTATTTGTGTTCGGAATTTTTGTTGTTTATAAAAATAAAAATAGTTTACGCATTAATTTCACTTCAGAATCTGCCTTTGTATAGCTCGAGCTGCAATAGCCATCAGAATAGCGAGCACAAAGCAAACAATGACGCCGCAGTGTATCAGGTTTATATATAATTCATGAAGTTAGACACATTGATGGCTCCGACGAAATTACGTCAGCACCACGGTGGTAGTTATGGCAAGTACTTGTGTTTAACGACACTGTAGCTTTCTTTGATATGTCTACTCGTGATGGATTTACTATAGTTCATTTTTACCTTGATGTTATTTTTAACTAGGCAATTTTTACCTTGCTAATGATTTTTAACAGCGGCTAATTTCGGTGGCAAATTAACACAGTTGTCTCGCAGTTCTTTATTTCAACCACTCGGCCTGACCCTGCAGCACATTGATCTTTTTACGTTAGTACCTACATTATTGTTGATTATCGCACATTATAATAGATTGAAAAAGCTGTCACTTTGCCTGTTGTGATGATGATTATTATCATTCTGATACTGCATATTTTAAACACTCTCGAAGTATTAAAGACTTCACTATTGCGACATTTACAGATTAATTTAAAAGACGTTTTGACACGTTCACCTTACCAACTAATCGAATATACCTTCTTTATAATTATAATATTATCTCGTGATCGTGTGTTCTGTTATTAAACGCTCTAAATCAGTAGCTACTGACATCTAGCTTCAATTGGTTTAAACTATATATATGCCATGCCATTTCATATGCCAACGGTAATGTAATATACATCACCTGCAATGCCAGCCCTTTGTCTATCAACATTGTAACTGTTCAGGAGTTGTTCCAAATGCTGGTCCAATGGGGTGGCACAATCCCGACATACTTGGGATGAAGAGAATTAAGTTACCTATGTTTGACATTCTTGTGACGTCTCACTGCACGCTATTTTTGTCGTTCAAGGTTTGTGTATTTGTTCCGGTATTACAATGGCAAATAGTGACGAAAACTTGTGTATAATCTATGTAGTGGAATAGCACATTGGTTTAAAAGGTTGAATTCTTTAGACTGTTGAACGAAATATAAAATAAATAAATATTTATATTCGTTTTTGCTTTGTAGAAACCAAACGTTTTTGTATGAATAATATTTTACGATACATCCAATAAAAAAAAGAACAGAATTTTCTATCTGTTTTCACTTGATTAGTATTAGTGTCTCTTATAGTGTTGTCTTTCGAAGACGTTTCCAAGAAGAAACTATGCATCATGGAGTAATGACTCTAATATAACTTTTAAAATCAAACCTTTTTTTATTAGAGCAACGCAAAAGATCACGGAATGTCGATAAATTACGTGTTCGGCCCTCAAAAACTGATCTTGTACATAAGAGTGTTTTATGCGTGGGACCCAAGTTATACAACAAAAGACCATTAGCTATAAGAAATGAAACTAATATGATTGTATTTAAAAAGAATTTAAAAGATTTACTTGTAACAAAAGCTTATTATTCACTAACGATTTTTTTCCATGACAAAAGTATTTAATATTATGTTTTACCAATCTTATATAATACCAATATTTAATTCTATTCTACTTAAATGTTAACATTTTTTAATTATTACTTATTTATTGATAATTTAGATTGACTGAGTAATATTTTATTGTTAATGTCTAATTTATTGTAATGAAATAATAGTTAAATTTTATTATAAGTAATACTCAATAGTTTGTAAAATTTTGCATGCTGAAAGGCTGAATATGGTGATACCGTTAAGATCTGTAATACCATTGTTAAACCCATATGTAATTATAGTGAATTGAATTGATTTTATAGAGAACATAAAAATGTTCGACCAATATTAAGCTATGAAATGCAAGAGGGGTAAATAGGCTTTCTAACATCGCTTTATCAAGTAACTTCTTTTTGTATTTATTTATGTAAAGCTATGAGTTACAAACTCTTGCTAAACGCTTCAAATATTTTTACTTTTAATATTTATCTTGCGCGATAAACAACTGGTGCTGGCCACCAAAAGGTTTATGAATAAATGAATAAAATTTGAATATAATTACGGGGTTAGAACGTCCACAGTTTTGTTTCAGTGGAGTTCATCCGTGTATTAACAATTAAAATGAGGGCTTTCCAATAACAATAACGTTTAGCGAGAAGAAAAACATTATTAGAAAGGAAGAATACGATCGGTTTGATAGCGTGCTTAGTTTCTCATATATCGTGTCTAATCAAATGCTAGTTTACTTAGTAGATGCAGATAATTATGTTACGCAGTTTTGCGTAGTTCTAGTTGTTAAAAGTAATAATCATCATCATCAGCCTTTAATAGTCCACTGCTGGACTAGGCCTCTCCTTTGAAAGGAGGAATTGGCCTACTATACCACGCTGGCCAAGCGGGTTGGTATAGGGTTTGTATCAAGTTTTCCTTCTCTTACAGTGCTGTTCTCTGCATAATATGCTCCCTCTGTCGGCTCTTACGACACCCATGGGATGATATGGGGTGGTGACAATTCGTATTCTTAATCCGTCACCACACGGACATAAATTTAGATACCTAACATTGTATGAATACCTCATGCATTATAAATCTCGGTTGTAAAACATAAATTTATTGGGCTTTACAAGAAAAGTAATAATCAGTATTTAGAAAAAGGTTCCTATGTTGTATAGTGCTACTGCCGTTACGGACGTATTTAGAGCGTATGCGTAAGTACTCGCTTTAAAAGTCCGTTAAAAATGTGTAGTATTTTTTCAATTAAATGTGTATAAAATTGTGATATAAAAGTATCGTGCGATTTAGTTCTTCTTCTTTTTCTTTCTCTTAGCGTTATCCCAGTTTCAATCTGGGGTCCGCTTACTAGTCTAACCGGATTTGGCTGAATATTAGCTTTTCCACAGAGCGACTGCCTGTCTGACCTCCGCAAACCGAAGGGATAGCGATATTCCATGGTTTAGACTAGTGTCCGTTTATTTAGAAGGTACTGACGCCCTGTAACGACTGTCAAAGATCTTCATGACAACCGGGACCGACGGCTTAACGTGCTCTCCGAGGCACGGGAAAAGCGTTAATTAACAATTCAATACGCACATAACTCCGAAAAGTCATTGGTGCGCGCCGTGGATTCGAACCCGATACCTTCTGCATGGCAGTCCGTTGGTATCTCCACTGGGCTATCGCTGCCTTTAGTACATCTAGTACGGTAGTAAAACCTACATTTAGGCTATCTAAATTTGAGCGCCACATTGATTTTAAGATCTTACTTTGTGCTTTGCATAAACAAATAACTTTGTCTATTGTAATTGATAATCCTAATTCTGTGTCACTTCACAGTAGTATATTTAGCGGAGCAAATAAAGTTGAGCGATCTCTTTAAAATAATAGTATAAAGTAAACTAAATCCTTTTTGAAGATTAGAACCGTTTTAGTATTCAGATAAAATCTGAATATGATACAATCTAGAAGAATCTGATAAAATGTGAATCTTTTCTAAGAAATTCTAAAATCTTTAGAGGGAAGTAAATCTGTTTGCACGGTTTTTAATTTTGAATGCTTGAGTAGAATAGTGGTCTAACTTGCCGCTTTTTACTTTATAAAAATCTCATATATTGTGGAAGATATTAGAGGGACTGAAAGGAAAATAACCTTAGTGTAATCTTGGATGTATAGTGCATTGGGGTTTCATCCTCATTATTACTTCTAAAACTACATCCATGTCTTTTAAATTTGGCCTCCTCAAAGGCTCTTTGAAGCTCCAATTCAGAAACATATTTAAAAAGAAGCCTCATTCATACCCTATAACTTTTAACAGAAAAAGGATTAGGTACGTATTAACACGCATAGTGTTATTAGACAACATTTAACGTAACTTTAACTATCAGTTTGTAAAATGCTTTTCCCTAGTCAAATCCTTGTCTCGCTAAACTACACATAGCGTCACTCATCACGGTCGCATCTCGCCGTGGTCGCGAGCGTGACGGCGCATAAATAACGTTGTCACGCCGCGCCGCTGAGCCCGCGTGACGGCGCGCTGTTACCCCGCGCGCCGCTCTGCCCGCTCTGATGTCACTTGTGTGTAAAGGTGTGTGTAGTGACACTCGCTATTTAAGCACGTGTTACGTGAAATTAATGGTTTAGGTTTGTTGAAACAAGACTCCAAATCTATTTTAGTTCATGATATTTTTAAAAATAATATCATGTATATAATAAAACCGGCCAAGTGCGTGTCGGGCCACCCGCAATGTAGGGTTCCGTAGTTGCCCATAATGGCCATTATTGATAATAACTTCTGTTTCACATGGGACTAAAACGGGCACGATTAAGCCAGCGCTCCCAATATAAACTCACAGAAATAGGTATTTATAAGTTAACCAACGATTACTCGTAAACTAGTGATGTCTACTTAGCCGTGATAGTTTTCCTTTTAAATTCGTTATATGTACTACATTTGTGATTTTTTTCACCTCTTCCAAATTAATGGTTTAGCCGGCAGAGGGGGGGGGGGGACACTTGGGTCTAACAATTTTTTTCACTTCAAAGCTTGATATTTGACAAACCAATCACTTGATCGAAAAATGATTTGAGCAAACTAATAATATTTTTTAAAACCTATCCAATGATACCCCACACAATGGGGTACTCAACCAAAAAAAAATTCAACACCACTATATATGTAGTGGAGATACCCTTAAAAAAAATATTTTCCTAAATTTTATTCTACAGTTTTGTTGCAATATCGTACGTCTATATTCATGTCAAATATCAGCTTTCTAGCAGCAGGCGTCTTTGAGCTAGGCTGCGGACGGACAGACGGACGGACATGACGAAACTATAAGGGTTCCTTGTGGACTACGGAACCCTAAAAATATAATAAACACCAATACATTATAATATGATTCTAAATTGCCGAGTTGTTCAAGCAGCGTGTTGAAGAGTTTCTTCATAAAATTACACTATGCACCAGCTAGTAATATACGTATTAACTGCACCGTATAGGATTGGTATCTAGTAAATGCGCTATCTTAAATAAACGTGTCTCACTGTTTAATTAAAGTTTTTCATCGTCTGGTGATTCTTCTTTGTATGTTATACATTGGTTACAGACGCTACAAATCCAGCATTAATTTCATGTCTTAAAAAATATGTTTTACTGAGTGAGATCTAATGAGCTGAATTCTCTGAAGGAAGTGGAGCGTAAACAACTAGTTATTTCAGTTTGTCCAAGCGATAAGATATTCCTAAAAGCGAAAAAAAGTTACAATGACATGTCAATATAACTGACGTTCGTTTATTAAATTTGATCAATTATTTGAATTTGTTATCATAACATGAATTTAGTATTATCTTCTTAATATATATTATCCTTGCGTTACTTACTGACTGATAGACACGCTACATCCGAAACTATTGGGCGTAGGAAGCAGAAATTTGGCATGTATGTTCCTTGGGGACCGTAGAGGTGCACTAATAAGGAATTGCCCGAAATTCCTACGGGATCGGCCAAAACGGGTAAATTAAAAAAAATGCAGGCGTAGCTGCTGGCGTCCTCTAGTAACACTATATCATGTATCTGTTCCTGGGCTCGCGATAACCAAGGTAGCTTGTGCTATTCTAATGTGTCTCGTTTCCTGTCCAAAACATTAATTAAGCTTGACGCCTGCAAATAATCATCAAAATCTATTCAACACTTTTTGCTCGCCAAAGAAAGACACATTTACCCTCCATCTTCACAATCACTCATTCTTAATAGTAGTAGGATTTGTATCATCATCAGCCCACACTATAAGTATATAGGGTATATATACTGTCCCACAGCTGGACACGGGTCCACACAATGAGAAGGGTATTGTAAACAAATAAAATAAACCGCACGCCTGTGTGTTGGTCCACTGTCCCGCTGCGGTGACGTACGACGTGTTGTGGGTACGAGCGTGACTAATAACGATCCCGCCTTCTGTGCACTTTAACTAGACGAGTCATTAATTTTTTTTGTTGTGCTTATTTCTGCTGGCACAGGAACTGACACAGTTTAGGTCACTAGCTGTTATGTAGCACATATTTTGCTAATTGGCTATGTATTTTGCAGATGTGCCATGCTGGGCAAGTTAGTAGTAAGTTAATAATTTAGTATAAGGCCTCTTTATTATTATTTTATTTTTATTTATTTATTATCTGTCCGTGTGGTGACGGATTAAGAATACGGAATGTCACCACCCCATATCATCCCGTGGGTGTCGTAAGAGCCGACAGAGGGAGCACATTATGCAGAGAACAGTACTGTAAGAGAAGGAAAACTTGATACAAACCATATACCAACCCGGTGGCCAGCGTGGTATAGTAGGCCAATTCCTCCTTCCAAACGAAAGGTCTAGTCCAGCAATGGACTGTTAATGGCTAAGGATGTGATGTGTGTGTGATTTATTTAGTGCGAAGACAGGCACTGTCAGAGTTCACATGTCATAAGCTGCTGATACATTTGAGCATTCACCTGTAATAAGCATTTGTTTGTTTAATTTTTCGCGTGAGTGCGTGGCCAACTCTGGTGTCGGAGTTTTCAGACCGCCCGAGGGACCTCCGACATGTCTTAGCGATCCTTATCCTTAGACAATAACGGGGACCGACAGCTTTACGAACATTCTTGCGAATGTTATAAAACAGATAAACAAAGGGGTGTGTTTTAGCGAGCATTGTTACGAAGGTTCTGGCGAGCATTCTAGCTAATTGACAGTAAATTTGCTTTGACGTTTTTGCTGATTAGAGTGTTCGCTACAAAGATCGTGAAAATGTTCGTAGCAATGTCGGGCTCTGTTTGTTCTTCAGTTCGACAAAAAAAATCGTTATGTTACAAGTGAATGCTCGTAATTACGATTGCTTATGGAGAATTCTTAGATGAAGATGTTGTCCTTCACCGTTTAGCAAGCCATCATTTACAATTGAAAACACACATAACTACTAAATCTCAGAGTTGCCCACCGTGGGTTCGAAACTAACCTCTGCGTAACAGACAGATTCACTAGGCTCCAAATATGAATCGGTGGAAATAAAATGAGTCGATCTAAGGCTCAAATCTAGTTAGAAATATACTTTATCTAGTGGATCATCAGTATATAATAGCCAGCTTATTCCAAGACTCAAAGCAATAACTGTAACGCGAAGCAGAATGGCCTCATTTTTCATTAGCCAGCCTATTAATTACATTATTAATTAACAGAAAATTAAGAATCCTTGAGAATAAAATCTAACTAGATTATCTTTATAATTACTTCGTTCGTTTAATGAGTTTTAATTTCGTCGGATAATCTAACCGATTGTGTCTGATGACCTTTTTAGATTGTGTTAAGTTTGGAGGAAACTAGCCAAGTAATCGGTATAAATATCTAAATAACTTAGAATTTTGCTGTTAAAAGAACTCGATATAATCGCACGGAATCGTATTGTTTGTGTTATCACTAAGTTATTATTTAAATTAAGCCGTCAAATAGAAATAATGGCACGATCGTAACAGATTAATCGGAGGTGTTATTTAATAAAAATACCAGCACTTTTATTTTTAACCACTTATTTATTTGCCTGTGGCAACGACACGTAACTGACAAGTTTCGATATTTATATATTTGGCCTTTGACAAATGATTGTTCGCGCTGCGCTCTACTAGATACCGAGTAATAGTAGAGCGCAGCGAGACCAATCATTAATCTACGTATTAGGCCTTGCGATGCAATTTTGACAAAGTCTTCAATGCTTTTCATTAGACAAAAAATCTCCTCTTAGACCTTTTCATGTCTTTTGCTATTCCTTCAGCTATTCCTTCACGTTATGCGATATTCCACGAATGGCTTTCAATGTCTATTCAAGTTCTAACAATGGTGTGGGAACTTCAATTGATGTAGCCAGATGCTCCAATTCATGCTCCTACCTACGACACTTGTAAACCACCTCGTGCTGCTATACATATGTGTACATATAATATTCTTGCGTTACTGACGCACAGCCCAAACAATCGGGCGCACGAAGCTAAACTTTGGCATGTATGTTTCTTGGCGAACGGAAGGGAGCAGGACTAAGACGGGACTTCCAGAAATTTCCACGGAAGAAACGGTTAATTTTAAGAAAAAATGTGTGGGCAGAACTGCGTTACTTACTGACTGATAGACACGCTACATCCGAAACTATTGGGCGTAGGAAGCAGAAATTTGGCATGTATGTTCCTTGGGGACCGTAGAGGTGCACTAATAAGGAATTGCCCGAAATTCCTACGGGATCGGCCAAAACGGGTAAATTAAAAAAAATGCAGGCGTAGCTGCTGGCGTCCTCTAGTAACACTATATCATGTATCTGTTCCTGGGCTCGCGATAACCAAGGTAGCTTGTGCTATTCTAATGTGTCTCGTTTCCTGTCCAAAACATTAATTAAGCTTGACGCCTGCAAATAATCATCAAAATCTATTCAACACTTTTTGCTCGCCAAAGAAAGACACATTTACCCTCCATCTTCACAATCACTCATTCTTAATAGTAGTAGGATTTGTATCATCATCAGCCCACACTATAAGTATATAGGGTATATATACTGTCCCACAGCTGGACACGGGTCCACACAATGAGAAGGGTATTGTAAACAAATAAAATAAACCGCACGCCTGTGTGTTGGTCCACTGTCCCGCTGCGGTGACGTACGACGTGTTGTGGGTACGAGCGTGAGCCGACAGAGGGAGCACATTATGCAGAGAACAGTACTGTAAGAGAAGGAAAACTTGATACAAACCATATACCAACCCGGTGGCCAGCGTGGTATAGTAGGCCAATTCCTCCTTCCAAACGAAAGGTCTAGTCCAGCAATGGACTGTTAATGGCTAAGGATGTGATGTGTGTGTGATTTATTTAGTGCGAAGACAGGCACTGTCAGAGTTCACATGTCATAAGCTGCTGATACATTTGAGCATTCACCTGTAATAAGCATTTGTTTGTTTAATTTTTCGCGTGAGTGCGTGGCCAACTCTGGTGTCGGAGTTTTCAGACCGCCCGAGGGACCTCCGACATGTCTTAGCGATCCTTATCCTTAGACAATAACGGGGACCGACAGCTTTACGAACATTCTTGCGAATGTTATAAAACAGATAAACAAAGGGGTGTGTTTTAGCGAGCATTGTTACGAAGGTTCTGGCGAGCATTCTAGCTAATTGACAGTAAATTTGCTTTGACGTTTTTGCTGATTAGAGTGTTCGCTACAAAGATCGTGAAAATGTTCGTAGCAATGTCGGGCTCTGTTTGTTCTTCAGTTCGACAAAAAAAATCGTTATGTTACAAGTGAATGCTCGTAATTACGATTGCTTATGGAGAATTCTTAGATGAAGATGTTGTCCTTCACCGTTTAGCAAGCCATCATTTACAATTGAAAACACACATAACTACTAAATCTCAGAGTTGCCCACCGTGGGTTCGAAACTAACCTCTGCGTAACAGACAGATTCACTAGGCTCCAAATATGAATCGGTGGAAATAAAATGAGTCGATCTAAGGCTCAAATCTAGTTAGAAATATACTTTATCTAGTGGATCATCAGTATATAATAGCCAGCTTATTCCAAGACTCAAAGCAATAACTGTAACGCGAAGCAGAATGGCCTCATTTTTCATTAGCCAGCCTATTAATTACATTATTAATTAACAGAAAATTAAGAATCCTTGAGAATAAAATCTAACTAGATTATCTTTATAATTACTTCGTTCGTTTAATGAGTTTTAATTTCGTCGGATAATCTAACCGATTGTGTCTGATGACCTTTTTAGATTGTGTTAAGTTTGGAGGAAACTAGCCAAGTAATCGGTATAAATATCTAAATAACTTAGAATTTTGCTGTTAAAAGAACTCGATATAATCGCACGGAATCGTATTGTTTGTGTTATCACTAAGTTATTATTTAAATTAAGCCGTCAAATAGAAATAATGGCACGATCGTAACAGATTAATCGGAGGTGTTATTTAATAAAAATACCAGCACTTTTATTTTTAACCACTTATTTATTTGCCTGTGGCAACGACACGTAACTGACAAGTTTCGATATTTATATATTTGGCCTTTGACAAATGATTGTTCGCGCTGCGCTCTACTAGATACCGAGTAATAGTAGAGCGCAGCGAGACCAATCATTAATCTACGTATTAGGCCTTGCGATGCAATTTTGACAAAGTCTTCAATGCTTTTCATTAGACAAAAAATCTCCTCTTAGACCTTTTCATGTCTTTTGCTATTCCTTCAGCTATTCCTTCACGTTATGCGATATTCCACGAATGGCTTTCAATGTCTATTCAAGTTCTAACAATGGTGTGGGAACTTCAATTGATGTAGCCAGATGCTCCAATTCATGCTCCTACCTACGACACTTGTAAACCACCTCGTGCTGCTATACATATGTGTACATATAATATTCTTGCGTTACTGACGCACAGCCCAAACAATCGGGCGCACGAAGCTAAACTTTGGCATGTATGTTTCTTGGCGAACGGAAGGGAGCAGGACTAAGACGGGACTTCCAGAAATTTCCACGGAAGAAACGGTTAATTTTAAGAAAAAATGTGTGGGCAGAACTGCGGTTATTCACTAGTGTAATATAAAATTATAATTATTATATTAGTGCTTTGCCGGTTGCTTCCAAAACTTTCACCTAAGAATCAGGGGTTAGCTTCTATTTATTTTCGCACAGGTTAAGTCAAAATATTGATTCACTTAGATCATAATGTGATGCTTATGAATGTTATATTCCGAATTGAATGGTTTTCCATGTTCATAATACAATGACGTAGATGTGCAATAGAATGGACAGTAAAACCCTTCTTTAAAAACACAATTTTAAATATACAATTTGAACGACAGAGTAAAGAATTGTGTGATAAGAGAATGTTGTGGGGCAAAAGAAGATGTAGTGACAACCATTGAGAAAGGTATGCTAAGATGGTTTGGACACATGTAGAGGATGACGAAAGACTGACCAAGATTTTATATAAGACAAGTGTGAATGGGTCAGGAGAAAGGGGAAGACCTAGACGGACGTTCTCTGACCAGATTTGAGACATCCTAAAAAAGGACAGGTTAGAAGTACCCTTAACCGAAGAGCATGCCTGATAAATTTGATGGGACTGAATGAAGCAAGAGAGATATGTCAGGATCGTTGCAAATGGCCTTCCGTAGTCTCTGCCTACACCTCTGGGAAACAGGTGTGAGTCTATGTATGTGTGTAAATACACAAAATGTATCCAAACTGGGAACAAAATACTATTTATGTACAAACCCGCTCACATGGGAGCACGTTTATCTATAATAATAGACCTTTCATTCAATTCAATTCGGATGTATCCACTCTCTTTTGACAAAACAATATGAATACTCACAGGGTACTTTATTAATAACAAAAAAATATTTATTAAAAACAATTGTCTTGTATAAATATCATATTATACATTATATCTAAGTAGGTATATTAAAGGAGAGGCAGTGATAGCCTAGTGGAGATACCAACAGACTACCATGCATAGGGTCTCGGGTTCGAATCCACGGCGCGCACATGATTTTCCATGCTACCATACTACACCATAAGTTCGTTTTAAATTGTTAATTATCGCATGGCCCGTGCGCGTGGCGGACTTCTCATGTATTTCGCAAACAAAGTAATTACATACATACATACATACATAGTCTCACGCCTATAACCCCGAAGAGGTAGGCAGAGGTGTATTTCTACACCCACTTTTCGCCAGATATACTTTAGTCCCATGTAATAAGTCGCGAGCCTATTACCGTACCGGGCACATTTTCAGACTCCGTGCTGCTACTGAGAATTTCAAGACAGAAAAACCCAATAACACTGGCCGACCCAGGAATCGACCCGGGGCCTCTCGATCCCCCGCGCACATTTATGCCGCGAGACCAACGAGGCAGTCGTATAGGGTTTGATGTCGAGTTTCCGTCTCTACGCAAAGATGGTATTTGCATCGTGTTATCCCTTAGTCGCCTCTTACAACACCCACGGGAAGATAGGAGGTGGTGACACTTGTATTCTATGCCGTCAACCACACGGCTAAAGTAATTAAGCAAATATATTTAAACACCATTAGAATCTGCAAATCGATACGACGCATGTACTTTCAGCGGAGTTAATATTGTTGAAATATAATTAGATAGGTAGTTTAGGTAATTGCTAAAGCTTCAATGGTAACTGATCATTTACCTCCGCCTTCATGAAAACCCGTAAAACATGGAGCATTAAATGGAAAATCTATTCATCACTTGTCAATGGCCTGTCTAATCACAGTTTACAAATTGGATTTCAAATTCACTGCTCCTAGGTTTCTACCACAAATATCAGTATCACATTCGAATCGTATCCCATTAGGTACTGACTATTGCCACGTATAAGGCTGTAGATTTACAAAATATATCGTAATAGGATACGCCCGCAGTTACTTATATTTTAAAACATCCTTTCTGCTCCATCCTGTGGTCATTTCGGGAAATCCTTTCCTGTGATTCCCAAGGAACAAACATGCCAAATGTCAGCTTCAGGAACATAATAGTTTCGTCTGTATGTCGCCTGTTAGTCAGTATCGCAAGGGTTTTATATATCTATTATATACAGAAAGAATTAAAAGAAAATAATATACAAATTTCTCTCCAACGCAAATTGATTTATCTATCAACAAAACGAAACATTTGAAGATGGCTTTTTATTTTTTGAAGACGTAGATATGCTGAGCTCACCAAATCAAAATAATACCAAGAAATGCTACTATGTTTGCTTTTAAAATGCCTTTTATCAAAATTGTTTAATTATTTCAAATTACCAGTAGTACATTAATTACAACTCCATATTAAGAGAAGGAAAACTTGATACAAACCCTATACCAACCCGTTTGGCCAGCGTGGTATAGTAGGCCAATTCCTCCTTTTAAAGGAGAGGCCTAGTCCAGCAGTGGACTGTTAAAGGCTGATGATGATGATGATGATGATGATTGGAAACTCTCCACTTGGTATCTGAAATAATTTTGCAGGTTCAAAAGCGAACCCACGTTATTCCATCATATCAATTCCTGATACCCGAATGATTGAATGAATACGAACCTATTAAATCAGTAATCCAGTTTTAGTAATTGATGAAGTTTCGTTTGTTTACGCTCTTCGAACCTGGGACATTTCCACCGACTGACCTCTCAGTTGTGTCACACCTGTGTATTCTCACGTGACTTAAGGCTATGTTTTCACGAGAGATGAGAGAGACAGAACGCTGTGAGAAATATATTTCTTCTTATGACTTTTAATAATGAGTATCGTTTTTCAGGATTAATAATACAAAGTGTAACCTTAACCCGCCAAGTGTCGGTCGAACACAAGTGTGGTGGAACGCCTAGCCACGCCTAGGATTCCATTGCAGGCCGTTGTAAGAGACGACTAAAGAAACTACACGAAGTAAACAGTCGTTCTGCGAAGAGACGGAGAAATACTTATCATCAAAACCTATGCCAACTCGTCTGGCCAGCGTGGTATAGTAGGCCAAGTCCTCCTTTTAAGTCACAATGCTGGTTGTGACGGAATTTAACAGAAGCCCATGTCCACTACTAGGCTGCGAAAGGCTGTAAGGTTAGTATGACTCTAATTGTATCATTCTCGCTTAACAATGTTGTCCACAAAATGCTCAGCTCCATTGCAAATATCCAGGGAAAAATACATTCGCAAATATACATTTGTAACGTGTAATATAATTTAAAGTGTCATGGAATGTAATGTAAATTCTGTTCGCTTAGTACATACAAACATTTCGAGTAGTGAAACATTTAGCGTATGTATACGCTATTATCCATTTAGCCGGCGACCAATCGTCCACATAGCGAATTCTCATTTATAAATATTGAAAACCTGTAGTAAAAGCCTGATTATGGAGAATTTTTCATTCATTTTCTCGGGCTATTACTATATTTTCATTCATGATTACAATAATAACCAGATTATGGACTATGGCCTGTCTCATAATGGGACGAGACCTGACTCTAGCAATGGGACGTAATTATTGTAAACAGGGCTGATCATGATAGATAGATTAAGTTAACAATGTAATAAAAATACTTCAGGTAGCGATTTTAGTTTTACATACATACATACATAACTTCACGCCATTTATCCTCAAAGTGGTAGGCAAAGGTGTATTACACAACCAATTTTCGCCAGTTATGTTTTGGTCTCAATGTAATAGGGGGCGAGCCTATTGCCATCTAACGGGCACATTGTAAAGCGAGCGATAATTAATAATTAGCATTTTTAATACATTTTATACATTTTATAAACTTCGAAACTTGTCCGTGTGGTGACGGATTAAGAATACGAATTGTCACCACCCCATATCATCCCATGGTTGTCGCAAGAGCCGACAGAGGGAGCATATTATGCAGAGAACAGCACTGTAAGAGAAGGAAAACTTGATACAAACCCTATACCAACCCGTTTGGCCAGCGTGGTATAGTAGGCCAATTCCTCCTTTCACAGGAGATTGTAGATAGATGATGTAGATATTTCTAGATATTTAAACGTAAAATGCTAACCTTTTTGAATTTTGCGTAGTATTTATTACCCGCCAGAATTAGACTTCCATAAGTAATGCACAGTACCCCACTTTTTCGTTGACTTTTCTCGCTGTGTCATGAAAAGGGTGCAGATTTTACATTTACTTCGACATTCATAAGTGTAACTTCGTAACCTAAAAGACTTTGAATTTTAACAGCGATTCTATGTCCTCACAAGGATTTTGACAAAATAACATGGGATAATTTATATAAGAACATTTCAAATAAATATTACAAAACTGCGCAATATACATCGGTGTTTTGCATACGCACCAAACAAAGTTCAAAATTATTACAAATAAGTGATCAGGCAGTTGCCAAATTTGGGTAGTTATAGGTATAGGTATGTATGCATACATTTTTGTGTGAATACCAAAATCTAACCTTTATTTACTTTACACCAAAGTGACGACAGTAGGTAATCAAACTTCAATAAAAAAAAGAAACAGCTCACAGCGCATTTTCATGAAATGAGATCACAATACTTAACCCCCCACGTAATTACAGCACGCACGGTCGTGCTCTAATTCAAGTGGTCCCATGTGTTTACAGCACGCATGGTCGTGCTCTAAAAAAGTCGTCCTATTGGTCGCGGATTTTTTACGTTTTGTTTTACTTAAACCAAGAAACGAAAGTATTAACTATTAGAATAGTTCATATTCTATGCAACTACATCGTTTTAGAAGGGTGAGGGAAACGAAACGTTCCAAAAAATATTGAAATATAATTATCTGTGTCTCAGTTGCGAAAGCGTCCGCCATTGTTGTGTTTTGTTCCGCGATCTTTATAATAAAAGTTGTCTTGTGGAAGAAACCGGTGAATATTTTATAAAGATACTTATATAGATTTACTCAGAAATAAATAAATATTAATTGTGAAGTGACATTATTCGTGACAGAGACAAGAAATACAGTGATAAAAGGCAAAAACTTTTAAGAACGGCTATTTCTACTCTTGAAACTTGCTATTTTCGTAATAGTTTTATGATAAATACTCTTTTAATAGTTATGAAAGACATAAAAGTACCCAGATTATTTATCTGAAAACATATTTTAGCAATTAAATACTAGTATTGTTGTACGTTTTCACTGTTATCGTGTTTCAAATGGTAAATAATTCACAGCCACAGTGTTCGCTACAGTAACATGGCGGCCCGGCACGGCGAACTTTTTGTTACGCGTTCGGATTATAACTTTTTTAGTGGCGTTAGATTCATTTGTTACAAATAAATAATGTTTTGTGTTAAAACTTAAAGGTATATGTGATAATGTTTTTGTGTTTATGAACCAAACAAGTAATGAAATTCATTAATATGTGATGAAATGTTTGTGCGAACCAGTGAAAAATAACAAACTTCTACGTTTGTAAGTTTGTTTTGCCGGAAAGGTGAGTATTTAGTAGTAATTTATGTTATTATTATCATAGCTGATTTTATAACCAACACAATGATATGCAATTTATGTGATATAATTATATTAAGGTGTCATAATTATTTTTTTTCCGGTAACCTATGCCAATGAAAATTTGCAGCAACGTGACCCTTTGCACTTGTGGCACTTTGCCTTTAGTTTGATCGCACCTCAAGGGTTAAAAAAGTGATAAGAAAGGAAACTACGGATAAAATATAAAAAATACGTACCGTCATTATTAGTTACCAAGTGTTCTATAGATAAACATGTATGCTATTACTGGTGGCCAAAAAGGCAGTGCCCTAAAAACTACGAAATAGACTCTGTGCTCTGGACAAGTGGGCACCGTGTAGTAAATCACCAATATTTCAAACGATCGGATACTAGCCTACTTCACGAGCATGTTGCTGTTTTTATGCAGTCAGTTAGCCAATTATACGAAAGAGCTGTGGATTGTAAGAAGATGTTGTGACAAGGATTGAGAAAGGAATGCTTAGGTGGTTTAAACACGTGGAGCGAATGAGTGAAAAAAGAATGACGAATCAGATATATAAAGCAAATGTGTGTGGGCAAGTCGGTCGGGGCTGACCTCATAGGGCATTCGTCGACCAAATCGGAGACATCCTAAGAACCCGAAACCGGAGAGCATGTATGAAAAGAGTAATGAGTGTAGAGAAAGAGTGTCAGGTTTGTAAGGATAGAAGCAAGTGGCGTTCAGTTGTCTCTGCCTACCCCGACGGAAAAAGGCGTGAGTATATGTATGTATGTAGTTAGCCACTTATTGATTTTGTTTACAGCCCTTCGTGGTCCACTACTGGACTTGAGCCTCTGCTAATTTGCTTCACAGTAACACTGGGATGACAACAACATTTGGCCTATCATGCCGCGTTGTCCCGACAAGCCTCTTCTAATTTGTATAACAGTAACATTGTGATTGAACAGGCCGAAGGGAAAGACCTAGGTGGACGTTCTCTGACCAGATTGGAGACATCCTAAAAAACGGACAGGTCAGAAGTACCCTAAACAGAAGAGCATGCATGAGAAACTTGATGGGAGTTAATGAAGCAAGAGAGGTCTGTCAGGATTGTTGCAAATGGCGTTCCGTAGTCTCTGCCTACCCCTCCGGGAAACAGTCGTGAGTCTATGTATGTATGTAACATTGTGATTCTGTAGTAGGACTTGGCCTGGCTAGCGTGGTATAGCCACGCTAGCCAGACAGGAATAGGTTTGACGTCGAGTTTTCCGTCTCTTCACAAGGATGCTATTTACTTCGTTTATTTTCCTTGGTCGCGTCTCAACCCACTACAGACAGTACGATGTCTTTCTTATCCGTAACTACACGGACAACTTCAGCCTTCTCATTGATAGGGGATATATCCCACACAATATATTCCTTGGAATCGGCTTTGCATTCAATTGCCTTTCGATATGTCTTCAACTTGAAAACTTGAAGCCGGTGTCGACATGTGTGTGTATTTATTACCCGCCAGAATTAGACTTCCATAAGTAATGCACAGTACCCCACTTTTTCGTTGACTTTTCTCGCTGTGTCATGAAAAGGGTGCAGATTTTACATTTACTTCGACATTCATAAGTGTAACTTCGTAACCTAAAAGACTTTGAATTTTAACAGCGATTCTATGTCCTCACAAGGATTTTGACAAAATAACATGGGATAATTTATATAAGAACATTTCAAATAAATATTACAAAACTGCGCAATATACATCGGTGTTTTGCATACGCACCAAACAAAGTTCAAAATTATTACAAATAAGTGATCAGGCAGTTGCCAAATTTGGGTAGTTATAGGTATAGGTATGTATGCATACATTTTTGTGTGAATACCAAAATCTAACCTTTATTTACTTTACACCAAAGTGACGACAGTAGGTAATCAAACTTCAATAAAAAAAGAAACAGCTCACAGCGCATTTTCATGAAATGAGATCACAATACTTAACCCCCCACGTAATTACAGCACGCACGGTCGTGCTCTAATTCAAGTGGTCCCATGTGTTTACAGCACGCATGGTCGTGCTCTAAAAAAGTCGTCCTATTGGTCGCGGATTTTTTACGTTTTGTTTTACTTAAACCAAGAAACGAAAGTAGTAACTATTAGAATAGTTCATATTCTATGCAACTACATCGTTTTAGAAGGGTGAGGGAAACGAAACGTTCCAAAAAATATTGAAATATAATTATCTGTGTCTCAGTTGCGAAAGCGTCCGCCATTGTTGTGTTTTGTTCCGCGATCTTTATAATAAAAGTTGTCTTGTGGAAGAAACCGGTGAATATTTTATAAAGATACTTATATAGATTTACTCAGAAATAAATAAATATTAATTGTGAAGTGACATTATTCGTGACAGAGACAAGAAATACAGTGATAAAAGGCAAAAACTTTTAAGAACGGCTATTTCTACTCTTGAAACTTGCTATTTTCGTAATAGTTTTATGATAAATACTCTTTTAATAGTTATGAAAGACATAAAAGTACCCAGATTATTTATCTGAAAACATATTTTAGCAATTAAATACTAGTATTGTTGTACGTTTTCACTGTTATCGTGTTTCAAATGGTAAATAATTCACAGCCACAGTGTTCGCTACAGTAACATGGCGGCCCGGCACGGCGAACTTTTTGTTACGCGTTCGGATTATAACTTTTTTAGTGGCGTTAGATTCATTTGTTACAAATAAATAATGTTTTGTGTTAAAACTTAAAGGTATATGTGATAATGTTTTTGTGTTTATGAACCAAACAAGTAATGAAATTCATTAATATGTGATGAAATGTTTGTGCGAACCAGTGAAAAATAACAAACTTCTACGTTTGTAAGTTTGTTTTGCCGGAAAGGTGAGTATTTAGTAGTAATTTATGTTATTATTATCATAGCTGATTTTATAACCAACACAATGATATGCAATTTATGTGATATAATTATATTAAGGTGTCATAATTATTTTTTTTCCGGTAACCTATGCCAATGAAAATTTGCAGCAACGTGACCCTTTGCACTTGTGGCACTTTGCCTTTAGTTTGATCGCACCTCAAGGGTTAAAAAAGTGATAAGAAAGGAAACTACGGATAAAATATAAACAATACGTACCGTCATTATTAGTTACCAAGTGTTCTATAGATAAACATGTATGCTATTACTGGTGGCCAAAAAGGCAGTGCCCTAAAAACTACGAAATAGACTCTGTGCTCTGGACAAGTGGGCACCGTGTAGTAAATCACCAATATTTCAAACGATCGGATACTAGCCTACTTCACGAGCATGTTGCTGTTTTTTATGCAGTCAGTTAGCCAATTATACGAAAGAGCTGTGGATTGTAAGAAGATGTTGTGACAAGGATTGAGAAAGGAATGCTTAGGTGGTTTAAACACGTGGAGCGAATGAGTGAAAAAAGAATGACGAATCAGATATATAAAGCAAATGTGTGTGGGCAAGTCGGTCGGGGCTGACCTCATAGGGCATTCGTCGACCAAATCGGAGACATCCTAAGAACCCGAAACCGGAGAGCATGTATGAAAAGAGTAATGAGTGTAGAGAAAGAGTGTCAGGTTTGTAAGGATAGAAGCAAGTGGCGTTCAGTTGTCTCTGCCTACCCCGACGGAAAAAGGCGTGAGTATATGTATGTATGTAGTTAGCCACTTATTGATTTTGTTTACAGCCCTTCGTGGTCCACTACTGGACTTGAGCCTCTGCTAATTTGCTTCACAGTAACACTGGGATGACAACAACATTTGGCCTATCATGCCGCGTTGTCCCGAAAAGCCTCTTCTAATTTGTATAACAGTAACATTGTGATTGAACAGGCCGAAGGGAAAGACCTAGGTGGACGTTCTCTGACCAGATTGGAGACATCCTAAAAAACGGACAGGTCAGAAGTACCCTAAACAGAAGAGCATGCATGAGAAACTTGATGGGAGTTAATGAAGCAAGAGAGGTCTGTCAGGATTGTTGCAAATGGCGTTCCGTAGTCTCTGCCTACCCCTCCGGGAAACAGTCGTGAGTCTATGTATGTATGTAACATTGTGATTCTGTAGTAGGACTTGGCCTGGCTAGCGTGGTATAGCCACGCTAGCCAGG